>CM076579.1:831648696-832145848 GCA_034641835.2 Pinus albicaulis | reverse complement strand
TTCTGCAGATCTGATATATACTGAAGTGACCAAGCTCCCCCTGAGTTCATGCTGAATCTTCAAACATATTTTTCAATGAAGTACATGACTCTATGAACTTCCTATCACCAAAGACTCATACTTACATCACATATCCAACCAAGTGGATTTACATATGAGACTCAAGTACCCAACCAAGTGGGTTTACACATTTCAACTCAGCTACCCAACCAAGTGGGTTTACAAAATTTGACTCAGCTACCCAACCAAGTGGGTTTACAAATTTGACAAGTCCTTTACATGACTGAATATTACAATTTTACATCAGGGGTCTCAACAAGACCTTTTCACCAAAATATAAATATGACCATTTATGACCAACACCAGAAAGTCCTCAAGAAAGAGAACATATTTCAGAACCATCATAATGCCAACAATGCATTATACTCAGCAACACTAAAGCTCCCCCCGAATCTGTGCATCCAAGCATCCTTTCCAAATGACTAAGGCTCCCCCTTAGTTTGTGCATCCTGAACACTTTCATCACCAACAAATCATCAAGGCATCTTTATCAAAACATTAGAAACAGAATTATGAGAACTGGAACACCACCAGAGATACCAAACAGTATCAGAGATACCAAACAGCACTGCAGCTGTGCTGAAGAGAGCTGACTCCAACCAAAAATTGTCAGCAATCAGACATACGCGGTTTTCTGTGCAGGAACTCGCGTATATACGCGACTGTGTTTCAGGAAACCCGCGTATCCAATGCCATCTTCTAAATTTATGCAGATTTGTTCTTTTGACTGGCAGAGAACACTCCCAGCTTCTGTCTTAGATACTCGAATGCTTCCCTGGGCAGAGGTTTGGTAAAGATATCAGCAACTTGTTCTTTGGAGGGAACATACTCCAACTTCACTTTTTTCTCAAGCACTTGTTCACGTAGGAAATGATATTTGATGGGAATGTGCTTGGTCTTCGAATGCATAACAGGATTCTTTGAGATACTGATGGCACTTGTATTATCACACATAATGGGGACAGGAGGTGTACACTTGATTTGAAAATATTGTAAGGTTTGCATCATCCAAAGGAGTTGAGTGCAACAAGATGCGGTAGCCACATATTCTGCTTCTGCTGTATATAAGGCAATAGAATTTTGCTTCTTGCTAAACCAAGATACTAACCGGGGTCCCATATAGAATGCACAACCACTAGTGCTTTTCCGATCATCAACACTTCCAGCCCAATCTGCATCAGTGTAAGCATGAAGAGTAAGATCAGCATTCTTTGGATACCATAGACCAAAGTCTTGAGTTCCTTATAGATATTTGAATATTCTTTTGACAGCCTGAAGGTGAGACTCTTTTGGATTAGCTTGGAATCGTCCAACAATCCCAACTGCATGCATAATGTCTGGTCTAGTCCCAGTGAGATAAAGTAGACTTCCTATCATTGATCTGTATTCTGGTTGATTCACCGGAGGAGAATCATCATGAGAACTGAGATTGCATCCGGTTATCATTGGTGTACTTACAGGTTTGCATTCTTCCATGCCATACTTCTTCAGAATTTGCTTGAGATATTTTTCTTGTGACAGGAATATACCATCTGCAGATTGATGCACTTTCAAGCCAAGAAAGAATGTTAGTTCTCCAAGTAAAGACATTTCAAATTCTTGCTGCATGACAGAAGCAAATTTTTGACTCATAGATTCTTCGTTACTCCCAAAAATGATATCATCAACATATACAACTACAATCAATAGTTTATCATTTTCAACTTTTGTGTATAAGTTGCTATCAGCAGATCCTTTTGTGAAGCCTTGTTGATGAAGATATTTTTCAAGGCGATAATACCAAGCCCTTGGAGCTTGTTTGAGTCCATACAGAGCCTTTTTAAGTCTACAAACAAGATTTTCATCATTCCCCCAAATGAATCCTTCCGGTTGTTCTATATATACTTCTTCTTCTAGATCACCATTAAGAAAAGCATATTTAACATCCATTTGATAAACTTTGATTCGTTGATAGCTTGAGAAAGCAAGAAACATTCTTATGGCTTCAAGTCGAGCTACAGGAGCAAAAGTTTCTTCAAAGTCTATACCTTCTTGTTGAGTGTACCCCTTGCAAACTAGTCTAGCTTTGTTCCTTACAACATCCCCATTCTCATTTAACTTGTTCTTGAAGATCCATTTAGTTCCAATGACATTTTTATCATGTGGTCTTGGTACCAAATCCCAAGTGTCATTCTTTTCAATTTGATCAAGCTCTTCATCCATGGCATGATTCCAACATTCATATTTGTTGGCTTCATTGACATTGTGTGGTTCAATTGTGGATAGAAGAGCCAAATTACTAGAAGATCCTACAAGAGTTCTCCTTGTTCGTACACCTGATTCCTTGTCTCCCAAAATTTGAGATTCAGGATGATTCTTTTGAACATAT
Source organism: Pinus albicaulis (assembly GCA_034641835.2). NCBI lineage: Eukaryota > Viridiplantae > Streptophyta > Pinopsida > Pinales > Pinaceae > Pinus > Pinus albicaulis. The sequence goes on along the minus strand of CM076579.1, from coordinate 832,143,420 downwards.
CTGGATGGAGCTTTTTCAGATAGATCATTTTCAGGTTCTTCATTGGATCCACTGTCTATATCATTTCCATCTGATGTAGAAGGCCATATGTCACTATCATCTTCTTTTGTTGTTTGTTTTTCTTCTTTAGGAGCTGCAAGAGACTCATCAATAACAACATCAATACATTCAACAACCTTTTGAAGCCTTTTATTGTAACATGTGTATGCTTTGCTTGAAGATGTGTAACCAAGAAATATCCCTTCATCTGATCTAGGTTCAAACTTGCCAAGCTTTTCATCATTATTTTTTATAAAGCATTTACTTCCAAAAACCTTAAAATGCTTCACAGTGGGAGAATTGCCATACCAGAGTTCATATGGAGTTTTGTCACTATTTACCCGAACATGAGCCTTGTTGAGAATGTTAACTGCTGTATGTGCTGCTTCACTCCAGAACATGTTAGGAATATCAGAATCAGCAAGCATAGCTCTAGCCATTTGAACAATTGTTCTATTCATTCTTTCTGCTACACCATTTTGTTGTGGAGTGCCTGCTACAGAGAACTATCTTTTAATGCCATGTTGTTCACAAAATTCAAAGAATTCATTTGATGAATATTCTCCTCCTCGATCAAATCTAAGACACTTGATTTTTATATCTAATTCATTTTCTGCCAATGCTTTGAAGCTCTGAAATTTTTCAAGTGCTTGATCTTTGTGTTTAATGAACCCGATCCAACACATTCTAGAGTAGTCATCAATAAATAAGATATAGTATTCTTCCCCACGTAATGAATTTTTTCTCATAGGTCCACAGATATCAGTATGAATGAGTTCAAGAGGCTTACTTGATGATCCTTCTTTGGCATTAAATCGTACTCTGGTCTGCTTACCAAATTGACAAGATTTGCATATGGTACTTTCCGAAAGATTGACCTTGGGAAGATCACGAACAGCTTGAAGTCTGCTTGCTTTGTTGATTTGAGAGAAACTCAGATGCCCCAGCCTTCTATGCCATAGCCAATTTTCTGAAGACTTGCTTAAGTAACATTGATCTATGCCGTTTAGTACATACAAGTTGCTTGGATTTCTTTTTCCTTTTATAATGATTTTACCTGTATCAAGATCACGAACCACACATTCTTTGGAACTGAAGACCACTTCTGCTCCTTGATCACATATTTGACTAACACTTAACAGGTTATGCCTTAATCCATCCACATACATGACATCTTTAGCCTTCACCTTTTCTTTTAGAAAAACTGACCCTTTTCCTTTAATTACAGCAGGAGTATCATTTCCAAATGTAACTTTCTTTTCCTTTTCTAGAGAATTATAAGTATGAAGTTTGCTTTTGTCACCTGTCATGTGTCTTGAGCACCCACTATCAATGTACCATTGATTCTCTTCACCCTCTGCAAATAACGCTATCCCACAATTTTCAACCAGTATTTCTTTCTTTTTCCACACTTTAGAGCTTGAGGGAACATGCTCTTTTGGTTGGACCTTGCTCCTACATTCAGATTCTTCATGACCAAAGTTATTGCAATAAGTACATTCAACTTCGTTTTGAAGAGGAGAAAAGTTGTTATAGGTGTTCTTCTTGGGTTCAATATTCATCCCTTTTGTTCTTGCTTCTCTTGTCATGATGGTTTGATATGCAACACATTGAACAACTTTATGACCAAAATTATGACATGAAAAACATTGTCCATTGAAGTAGAAATTTATGTGATCATGAAATCTTCTATTAGAGTTTACCTGTTGGTTGTAGCCATTTTGAAAGATCTCCCTGTTAGTGTTTCTTGAATTGAGATGATCATGTTTTACTTGTAAAGATCCTTTGTTCCCCTGCTGAGTGGCTGAATGTAGAGAACCAGCTGTGGCTACTTTTAGAAAATTTGGTGCTGATGTCTGGGAAGATTCCCCAGTATATCCAAGACCTGTTTTTATAAGAGGAGACCGTTGTACCTTGATAATCTCATCCAAGGTTTCCGAACCTTTAGCAAATCTAAGATTGAGAGATTTCACTTTCTCATTATCTTTCCTTAGACTCACTACTTCACACTCCAATTCCTCATTGCGTTTCTTTTCTGCTTCAAGCTGATTTTCAAGAGTCTCTATGATTATGTTCTTTTCTTCGTGGCTTACCTTGAGTTGAGTGTTTTCTTCAAGAAGATTATTGTCTTCTAGAGAATCCACAAAAGTACCCTTTTCTTTTCTAGATTCTTGTTCACATTCTTTCACGAATGCCCATACTTTTGCACCAAGATTTTGCAGAAAAGCTTTTGTTTGTACACTTCCCATTGTGAGGGAAAAATACTGAGGGGGCGGGTGAATCAGTATTTAGGGCAAACTAAAACTTTTTACTTTTTCATGCTCTAAAACCCATACGCTACTTTGCCGAAGCCAACTAGCGTATACACGCGGATACCCTTCATAAAACTCGCGTATACCCAGAGATCTAATTATTCCATTAGTTCTTTACTTATATCATTCCATCATTCATTCATTAGATGTTCTATAAACAGTAAACATGTGCAGTAAGAACAGAATAAACCATCACACAAAGCATCACACATGAACACCAGGATTTTAGGTGGAAACCCAAGTCGGGAGAAAACCGCCGCTGCAGTTGCTCAGCCTTCAATATTTTATTATAGAGAAAACATATTACAACATATGTGTTGGTTCAGACTCCTACCAGCACGCAGGCACCCACCTGCGCTCATTTACCAGCCTCTCCTGGAAGGGAGCTCCAACCCCCTGACTCGTTTACCAGCCTCTCCTGGAAGGGAGCTACGACCCCCTGCTCTCGTTTACCAGCCTCACCTGGAAGGGAGCTATGACCCCCTGATCTCGTTTACCAGCCTCACCTGGAAGGGAGCTACCACCCCCTGACTGAAGGCTACAACCCTCAGCACCTCTATGGACCACGTTTTATCAATTTTCACACTAGATCCAAAGCTTCCTTTAGGACACAACTTGCAGGCCACGTTTCATCATATTTTCAGACTGGACCCTTTCCATAATTTTAAGCACAGTCAATCATGAAACAGATACATATAACTCACTGAAAGATATCAGTAAACCAGCAGAACAGATCAGACATTTCTTACCATAGACTTCAGCAAACCCTAGTTTGCATACGCGCTTTCACTTCACTGATGTCACGTATATACGCGCTTCCGTTCACACAAACCAGCGTATACCTCTGTACATATTTCATTGTGCATACGCGCTTTCTCTTAGGCGAAGACGCGTATATACATGCTTCCTCTGCGGCGAAGTAGCGTATAGATCTTCAATCATTATAGAGCAGCATACTTCTTCAGATCAGATATTCAGTTCAGATTTACCCTTTTACTTCAGAAAAATGTTCGCCTCATTTTAGATCTAAGCCTTCCATAAGTAGATCTAGTAGATACAAGTACATTTCAGATCTAGATCCCCTTCTTCATCATTGGTGCATCATACATTCAGATTTATCATTCAAGTGTAACCCTTTCCATTCAGATCTACTTCAGAGAGAAGTATTCATTCAAGCTCAGACATCTTGCACCCACACTTCAAATTTGCACAATGAATTTCTTCTCTTTATATAGGTTTACCCTTTCTCAATACCATGAGCCCCTTTTTCAATACCATGAGCCCAAAACTACATTACTTCCGATGGTATTCCTGGACGGGGTCATTTAGACGAATCATTACCCAATACAATGGGTCAATACCATGGTGGTTACCCCTGGTTTTGCACTTTATGAGCGCTTTTGCCCATACGCGACTTGGCACGTTGTTTTCCGCGTGCATACGCGACTTCTTCTAGACATATCCGCGTATGCCTTGAAACATACTCTTTTCACCATAGATTTAGCACATGTTGAATTCCTTTCTTCATTGCCTTCTGTACACACTGTAGATACATCATAATTAGTTCATCAAGACATATTATATCAAGCACAACTTCATCAAGTAAGTTGCCATCATCTTCATCAAGTGGGTTGCCATTCATGGACAACACTCATCATCATATTGCTAACAAACATCATTTTACATCATTTACCAAGTCCATCAGGTCAAGAATAACTTCATCAGGTGGATTGCCATCAAGGACAACATATGTCAACAGTCGCATGTCTTCATCTTCATTCAGTGGGTTGCCATCAAGGACAACTCTCTGCATCATATTGCCAACAAAAAAAACATTATTAACCCTAATATATATTAACTCTAGATATATAGGGGAGGGAAGAACAAAGACATAGATGTGGAGAGATATGGGGTGACAAGGGAGAGATGGGGATAAACTGAAGGAGAGGGGAGAGGAGGAAGGAAGTTATAGAGAGAGCGAGAGGAGTGAGAGAGGGAAGGAGGGGTAAGAGAGCGAGTGGGAGACATATATATGAAGGGTGGAAGAGGAGGAGAGAGGAAGGGAGATAGTGAGATGATTGGAGGATAGAGAGAGAGAGAGATATGGAGGTAGGAGAGAAAGGGACAGAGAGGAAGGAAGAGAGAGAGGACTTGAGGGAGAGGAAGGGATATAGAGATGGATTTGGAGGGGGCTATAGGGAGGGAATAATAAATATATATAGAGTGAGAAGTGGAGAGAGAGAGAGAGGGAGTTACAAGGAAGAGATGGAAAAAGAGTGTGTATATTTAGGGTCAGAAAAGAGACAAAGGGGAGAAGGAGAGAAGGGGGGAAGAAAGAGAGAGAAGGATAAAAGGAGGGATATAGTAACATAGTTGGGGGAGAGAGAGAGATGGGTAGGAGAGAAAGGGAGAGAGAGAGAGAGAGAGAGAGAGAGAGAGAGAGTGATTGGGGAAGATAGAGGGTTGGAGAGAGAGAGAGAGAGAGGAAGGACGAGATAGAGGACTTGAGAGATAGGAGAAGAGAGGGAGGGATAAGGAGATTAGGTTGGAGGAGGAGAGAGGGAGGGATAAGGAGATTAGGTTGGAGGAGGAGAGAGGGAGGGAAGAGGAAATACATAGAGAGTGATAAGTGGAGAGAGACAGGGAGAGACAAGGGATAAATGGAGAGTATGTATGTTTAGGGGTGAAATAAAGATAAAAATAAGGAGATATGGAGGGAAGGGGGGGATAAGGAAAGAGAGATGGATACAATAACAGAGTTTGAGAGAGAGAGAGAGAGAGAGAGAGAGAGAGAGAGAGGTGGGAGAGAAATAGAGAGAGGAGAAGGAAGAGAGAGAGGACATGAGAGAGTGGAGAGAGGAAGGGAAAGAGAGATGAATTTTAAGGGGGGAGAAAGGGAAGAATATTTATTTCACTAGATGCATTGATTTGAGTGTGGATGGTGATTTCTAATCCTAATTTATTTCTTGCACTATATGCATTGTTTTTAGTGTATATGTTGAGAGAAACATAGAGAGATAGAGAGAATTATATGGAAGATAGAGATAGAGATAGAGAGAGAGAGGGGGGGGGGGGGGGAGATAGAGGGATGTAGGAGAGAAAGGGAGAGAGATGACTTGAGAGAGAGGAAGAGAGTGATGGGGGATGAGAGAAAATTGGAGGTAAAAGAGAGAGAGAGGGAGGTAGGATAGAAAATAAGAGAGATGAAGGGCAAGAGAGAGGAGTATAAAGGGAGGAATATAGGAGGAGAGAGGGAGGGATAGAGAGATGGATTTGGAGGGGAAGAGAGGGAGGGAAGAATAAATACATAGAGAGTGAGAAGTGGAGAGAGAGAGTGAGTGACGAGGGGGAGATGGAGAGAGAGTGTGTATGTTTTGGGGTGAGATGAAGAGACAAATAAGGATAGTGTGGATAGAACAGAGGAAAAAAGGAGAGAAGGAGGGATATAGTAACATAGTTGGAGAGAGAGAGAGAGAGAGAGAGAGAGAGAGAGAAAGAGAGAGAGAATGGTGGGAAATAAAGGGATAGAGAGGAACGAAGGGAGAGGGTGTGAGAGGGTGGAGAGAGGGAGGGAAAGAGAGATGAAGTTGGAGAGGGGAGAGAGGGAAGAATATTTCTTGCACTAGATGCATTGACTGTAGTGTAGAGGGTGATTTATAATCCTATTTGATTGTTTGTACTGGATTCATTGATTTTAGTGTAGATGTTGATTTCTGATGATATTTAAATGCTTGCATTAGATGCAATGATTTCAATGTAGGTCATTTATAATCCTATATGATTTCTTTCACTAAATGCATTGATTGCAATGTAGATGGTTATTTCTAATCCTATTTGATTTATTTCACTAGATGCATTAATTTCAGTGTAGATGTTGATTTCTAATTATATTTGACTACTTGCACTAGATGCATTGATTTCAATGTAGATGATTTCTAATCCTATTTTATTACTTGCACTAATGTGTTGATTTCTATGTAGAAGGTGATTTCTAATCCCATTTGATTTCTTGCACTACATGTATTTATTTCAGTGTAAATGTTGGTTTCTAATCTTGTTTGCTTACTTGCACTAGATGCATTGATTTCAGTGTAGATGTTGATTTATAATCCAAGTTGATTACTTGAATTAGATGCATTGATTTCAGTGTAGATGTTGTTTTCTAACCTTATTTGATTGCTTGCATTAGATGCATTGATTTCAGTGTATACATTGATTTATAATTTGATATATTTGAACACATGATGGTATATTAATTTTAATGTGATTGGATTAACAATGTGCATTGATTTTAGTGTAAGAACAAAAAAGGATTAACAATGTACATTGATTTTTGTTTTATAGTAATTCAACATATTAAAATTGGAGAGAAAGAGAGACAATGTATGATATTTAGTACAACATCTCTAGCTAAATATTTAAATAATTTTGGATTTCAAGTATCCTTTTCATATAATCCATATGAAAATATGACAAAACTAACAAGGGTGACAATAAGAATAGTAGAAGAAAATAATTTGAGATTGATCACAATGAATAGTCTTTTTAATTGGATGAATTCTCATTATTTACATTTTCAATCATTAAACACTATTTTACATTGTCACTTTGCATTCAAATTTTTTATTTCATCAATTTTCATCATTTAATTTATTAAAAATATTTATCATCTCAACAAATTGAGGTAACTAAGAAAATTTAAATTCAAATGACCACATAAATATCAGACATATTGAGCATATATAAAATGATTATATTAATATTAGATGTATTTACATATTATTGATAAAATTAATCATATGTTCGATATGTTTTCCTTGGATGCACATGACTGAAACCAACCTAGATCCATCATAACTCCAAATATATCAAGCGCTGAGAGGATCAAATCTCTAGAGGTGAAAACATTTCCTCAAGTTTTGCACTCAAAAAATAGGTTTGCACCTCGAGAGATTTGATCCCTCTCGGCGCTTGATAGATCTAGAGTTAAGATGGATCTAGGTTGGTTTTTAATTTCAAGAGCTGGATATGGCGGGGAAGAAACCCACGAAACTTGTTAAATATAAATATGAAGAGGTGATAATAAATAAAATAATATATATATATATATATATATATATATATATATATATATATATATATATATATTTATTTATTTATTTATTTATTTTATATCTACATATGTTTCACACTGTAACATATTTTTTTATACACGGTTAAATGTATTATGTATTTCCTAGTTTGTATAGTAAGTGCAGAAATTTCTCTTTGAGAGATAGATAGCTAAAGCAACAAGCCATTTCTAAAGTGATTGTGCACCTTTTCACCCTTGAAGACTTTTTTGAGAAACAAAGTCTTTCTGGACCCAACCTTGCCAACAACGCCTATGAGCTTGTCATTTATCACCCACTTGTTGACACCTGTAAAGGCTCCCTCTTATCCTTCTATAATGTGTACCTCAAGTGCCTTCATCTTTCTAGAGCATGTTGGAGAAAGGGAACTACGGGAAGTGGTTGCAGAACTGATTGGAGCTTACTCCCTTGCTCTTGTCAGCTGAAAAATCCATCATGCACATTTTTTTATGGAAAAGAAAAAACACTAGCTGATATATTCTCGAAAATCCAAAAATCACACACTACAACTAAAACCAAGATATAGGGTTTCTAAACTTAAAAGAAAAACCACATAAAAGCCATTGGAGATCTAAATATTGATAATAGACTCTGTCAAACATACCCTTATGATGCCAATTTTAATAGTATTATCCAACGGGCTCTTTCTCTAGCTCCTTCTCGGGCATTTGTCAAGATTTCATTGCAGATCTCCCAAAATGGACTAAAACTGCTACTAGTGAAGATGAAGCATTGGATTGTTCCTTAAAATTTTGAATCATGTTTTGGTAGAAATGAAAGGTTGACATTTCTAGTGTTGTATCTTCCTTCGCAAAATTCTTGATATCAATAATAATTTTTTCAGTTATCTCCCCTAGGATGTCAACCGTGTTACTTGAATGTTTCACGGTCAGTGAATCATGTCACATAAGCATGAAAATGTGTGCTTCTGCAGAGGGATTATTGAGCAATGAGTACTAGTTTAACCTTCAATGAAATATTGGGTATGACATTATCCCTCTTAAAAATCATTCTCATGTGGTGAGGTTTCTCCAAAATAGGAATCCATCTACTACAATTTGCCCAACACTTCATGAAATTCCAAAAGGATACTTCGTATGCCCGCGGATCTACTATTGAGGGCCTCACTAAAAAATCTACCCAATACTTCTTGAAACACCAAGAGGAAACTTTGTCTGCCCGTGGATCTAATGTTGATCTAGAAGTTTACAGGTCTAGAATGGATTGAAAAATATTTGAGATGATACCTTGCAGATCTAAAATCCCATAGGTCTCAAATGGATTGAAGGATGTGCTTGTGAAGATTTAGTGAGAATTTAGTGATAATTTAGAAAATGGATATAGACGGAGGGAAATGGAACAAAATTTAAATTTCCTCATCCGGAGAGGTGTGAATGTGTGTATGTTGATGTTTAATAGTGTTTAGAAATGTTTGAGGTGAAAATATGTGCATGTTGATGTTAATATTGATTAGGAATTCTCATTTAATGTGACATAAAATTTTAGTTCCTTAATAAATAAATTTTTATTTTCTTAATAGTTATTGTGTGAATAAATTTCCCTGCCATTTTTATAGGTTGACAGATACTTAATTAAAATGTTTCCAAGTGAAATTTTGGTGACTAATTTTGATACTTGGTTAGGATGTTTCAATTTGAAATTATATTGAAATACCTAATATTTATATCTTAATTTAGAGAAAAAAAATAGAGTATAACTTAGAATAAAAATAAAGAGTATATTGGTGAATAAGGTAGCTATAATTTGTAAATTTAAATATTTTTTTTTAAAATTAATGTATTTTTTTATATTTATGTCCCCTTCCTTATTTTTATGGAGAAAGAGGGGTTGAAGGTTGATTTTTTCAAGTTTCTTGAATTATATTAACTTTCTCCCTTTTATTTGTTTACAATATAGATGGGACACTTAGTATTGAAAGGGTGCATTATTTAATGGAATAGATTGGATTGGTAATGAGATCGCTTAAACAAGAGCATATTATCTCACCAAATTCTCTTGCACTCTTTTGTCATTAAACAAAGTAGCTTTTATTTAAGTTGGAAGGACTAAAAAATCATGGTTTTAATTGCTATATTTTCATTCTCCACCTCTTAATCCAATGTAATCACAATCAAATCTGGGAGACCAATCATGCCTTGAACAAAAGTAATTGTAGTATTTAAATCTAAACATAATAACATGTGTGAATGAAGGGAATCATTTGGATTATCCATGGAGCTACAAATAAATTATGCAAATTCATATAATATTGGCTCTTGAATGATCAAGAAAACTCAAGATTGTGAACATGTCATATTTATGTTGTTTTTTTATTTGGGAGATGACTCTATGATCCAGTGAATGGAATTAAAACATGCAAGATAAAGTAAAAAACAAAATGGTAAGCCTACTTAAGAAATTGGTTGCACTAGTTAAAGTGGCAATTAAACATTAGTAAGAAGTCAACATTTTTAAGGGGTAGAAAGTGATGTGGCATATCCATCCCATGCATTTTGAACCATGGATGGATAGCCACTTATACACCATTAAAATTTTAGCCCTTGAGAGACCATTTCACCATTAGGTTTTCTTAGGAACGTTTGTAATTCATTTAAATGCACACATAAAGTGTAGTACTAAAAATACAATGGGATTAAACGAACATTCATTAACATTTCATAGCAACCAAGAATCAATGTTTAAATTAAACCTGACCAAACATAACATGCATAATACATGTAAATTTATTAAAATAAATAATATCCAATCACATTTAATACGCTTATTTTTTCACTAAGAACGGTCCAAGGAAAGTAGTTGCATATGACCAATTTTCCTCCTAATATAGGCATCCAATGTAGATGTCATCCCCAAGTTAGATTATTGGGTCACTAGGGAAAATAAATGTAAGATATAGGCCCTGACTCACTCAACCCAACTCATTTCTCTCATGGAATGGATAATTCACTCATTACAAATCATTTCATATATAATCTAACCTGCAGATATCAATGACACTCTCTTTGACTTCCCTACGTGACATAAGGAAGATATTCCGTATTATTCTCGACAATGCCTTAGGGATTGTACTCCCTTCCAATGCTCTTTAGTGTAGGAATAAAGAGTCCATATTTTTGAATTATTTCTAGGAATAACTTGGAAGATTAAAATGTGCCTCTCAAACAACTAATTATCAATTTAACCAATAAGTGAAATATTCCTTAGTTTCCCAACCTCTATGCTCATTTACAACCTCTCTATATCTTCACCAAGGGAAACCAATTCCCATTTCATGGTGTTGATTGTGATCATTTACAAATTTATGGTTAATTAGTAGTATAAGAGAATGTAGAAAGCACTACAACAATAAGCCTTTTTTTTATGCCTCAAATGCACCATGAAATTACTTATGAAATTTTTTTTTCAACTTATTGTGTGACTTTATTATTCACCCATATTTTAAATAGGGGTCACAAACTAGTTTGATAATGAGGTTGAAAAGTATTTAGTCCAAAAAAGACAATATTAAATATGTCAAAACACCTATCAAAATCTAGGTCAAAATTATTTATAAAAAACATAACTTTAGATTTAAAAAAATATGTTGAAAATGGATATTACAAATGAGATTGAAAAATGATTCTGTGGTGCCCATTTATTAAAAAATATTATTAATGAGGTAGAAATTTATTTTGAAAGTTTAATAGGAGGTATGGGTTGAAACATTTATTTCAAAAAAAATTTCTTGATCATGAGCTCAAAGATGATCCTATTCATCATCACAAATCAAATCCTAATCCTAAACTCACTGTTACTTTTAAGCTTTGATTGTCGAGCCTAACAACTAGCTGATTCTAAATCACATTCTAAGTAGCTATTTTCAACTTTGGATTGATAAGCTCCACATTGTTTATATATATGTTAAGTTGTTATGCTTTAAATTTAGATTAATTCTTGAATCTCTCTCCATTATTAATATCAATTACAAAAATATAACTTAATGGCATGGCATAGCCAGACGACAAATTATGGTTGTCGGATTGCATGGTGTTAATAATTTATATGGAATGTTACTTGAAAGAACTGCATCAAAACGTGATAAATTCACTATGTATATCTCCCCACCTATCAAATGCCTTGGTAACACTCCTCAAGTGAGACCTTCCTTGCTTCAAGAATTGATAATGTTAATGCTAGATTAGTACAATGTTTGTTAGACACTTAATTGGACCCTAGTTTACAAATTAGAGCCAATAAATGGTTATGTTTTTGATACCCAACATGATTATTGGGCCTTAGAAAAATTAATCAACAACTAGCTAAAGCACAAGTGGAAGGTTGTTTTGATGAGAACGAAATATTTTTTAGTGAGGAAGCCCCATTGTTTTATTGGGGAATCAAAAAATTAAAGGATACATTCATGTATGAAGACATTTTTGAAATTTATTGGACAGAGTTTTCAAGTGAGCATGTGTGAATGGATGCATATTCTTGATGAAGGCCCACATCACCATTGAGGAGACAATAATACAAGTATGTTGAATCTTAAATCCAATAAATTTGGAGCATTGCAATCACTTGGTTAATCAAGGAATAAAATTTTGGGGGACAAGATAATGGAAGGATACATTGTATTTAGTTTGTAGTAGAATTATACTAGTTGTACTCAAAATCCAAGGTCCAATTTCATAAGGGGTTTTGAGAGAGATTAGTGAATACAAACCCTACAAGGATAAAATAGTTGTTTATGAAGGAAAAGTTGTTTCTTACTAACCCACTGAGAAGTGTGTTGTAAAACCTTGCATTAAGGAATTGGTTACAATGGGGTTGGTAATGATGAGAGTTCAAAGTATCAAATGACCATGGAGGACACAAAATATAAATAGCAAGTCGAACAAGCTTCGAGGAAGTAGATATAATTAACCATTGGTGGTTGAACTATATGTGAGAAAATGAAGAAGTCTATGAGGATTTGCAAAAGGAAATTAGCGAGGAAGGGATTACTGAAGTGAGGATGAGAGAATTGGAGAGTTGGACAATACCAACTTTGCACTAAGAAAGAAGAAAGAGAAAAATGATTGTTACTCAAACCTCCTAGAAAAAGCGTAGACAAACGACTTGTGGAAAGATGAGAAAGAGCAAGAAAAGCATATATGCACCAAAATATAGGTTCAAGTACACCCACTATCATTGATAGGTTTTGTTGCATTAGAATTCTAATAAAAAAACTTCTCATTAGAGGGTCCCGAAAGTCTAACTCTACTCTTCTCTTTTTCCCTTCTAACGGCTCGATAAAATCTCTACATGTAACCATGGTTTCACAAGTAAAACCCTCTCTTCCAGTAACAATGCCTGAAATTTAAGAATTCACAATGATTCTAGAGATTCCTTACACTATTTTTTCATAACATGATAAGAATGGATTTTTTATGATTTCCAAAAGACAATGACTATAATTGAGATTTCCCTATTGGATACCTAGCTTGAATACTTTCACAAAACCATTTCCTACTTCAGTTCCACTGTTAAAATCTGAAATCAAAACCTCAAAATGTGTCAAATGTTAAAAGAAACCCGACAAGAAGGGAAGATATAACAAAGAAAATCAATACATCTACCTTTCTTATATTTTCAAACTTGATGCATGATTCATTTTATGCAAGTGAAAATGTTGACTTGAAGTAGAGACTTAAGTGGTAAATAAAATATGGAGAGGAGGATTGTACTATTTGAATGATTCTGGGAAATATCAGTGAATAATTGAATTCACTCATTTTATTTATTTCTCTAGGATTTTCTCCTTGTTTTTGTCTTCAGGGAAAATGTAGATGCGGGTAGGGTGGGAACACTTGCTCTCTCTCATGGGAAAATGTAAATTTTATTGTTTGGTTTTGTGTTAAAACAATCTCAGCCTTTGCCTCTCATTCTATGGAAGGGGCTGGGATATTTCAAGTGTATAATTTTTATTATTATATCACCATATTTTATGGAAAGTTATTTGAAAATCATCATTTTTAAATAATTTATTTTTATTGTATTTTATAAGAAAAATAGAGTGAGATATAATTCGTTAATGTTATTTAAGGAAAATTATATTATTTGAAATGATTCATTGGCATACCATTAAGGGGTGGGCTTTCATTATTGCAAGATACTTTTATTTATTTATTTCTTAGTTAACTTATTTCCTTGTGTATAAGGAAAAAAAGCTTTTAGTCAATCATAAACAATTTTAAATCTTATTGTATGAACAAATTCAATTATTTATTGCCAAAACATGTTCTCGAAGAGGTTTCAATATGGTTATGCTTAATGTCAATTCAATTTATCTATTTTAAAGACAACCCACACTATCACCAAATTCAATTCTTTATTACCATAACATGTTCTTGACAAGGTTTCAATATGGATCTGCTTAATGTTAATTCAATTTATCTATTTTAAAGGCAACCCACACTATCCAAATTTAAATGGAGCTTGAGGTATAGTTTTTATAAAGAGAAAAAAATATCCATTTCAATTTCATATTTATGAAGCATTATAAAGGGATCAAAAATAAATTAGGATGTTAATAAGGTTTAGTTTGGGTGGTTAAGAGGAGTTGTTATCCTCATTTTCTAAGGTCAATCTTACTTGTGATGTGTTTATTCCTTATGTAGGGTTTGCATTATCTTTTGGATTTCCAACTCAACCTTTTCAATTCCTCCATACCACCATGATTCGTTTCCATTTAGTTTTTCATTCAAATAATTCTTATGTTATTATTCATTTTATGTTAAGAAAAGTATGGATTGTGTTTTTTACATCTCGGTGTTAAAAATATGGTCTTATGGGTGTATTTATTATATGGTGAACAATAGATTATATGTGTTTTGCATGGAAATAATTTTGTTGCTTACACTTATTAGTATGTTGAACTATGTTTGGTTATTCTTAGGTGTTGTAACAATGTATTTAGACACCACCTCTATTTTAGAATAAGATTTTTCTAATATTAAAAATAATTCAATTATCCAACATGGTATTAAAGCTAATGTGTGATATGTAGCATGTTGCCTACACGTCTTATGCAATTTTTAGATGCTCTTAAAAAGTCATCTTTGTTTAGTGGATTGTTTCGATGTTTCTAATTGCAAACTAAATCTAGGATCAAATCAGTGGGTCAACATTATGAGTTTCAAGCTATATCTTATAAATATTAATGGATGCAATTATGAAATTTGGGCACAATATATGGGAACATTTTTGAAGAGTGAAGATTTATAGTACTTTATGAAAATGGTGGTTCTTATCCAAGGGATAACTAATCGAATTTTTTCATCATTAGGAAGAAGGATGAGGCTCTAGGAGTCATAATGTTGAAGAATGTAACTATGTTTTGTCTTCAATATTAAATTATTTATAAAAATAACATATTATTATTATTATTAAATGACTTATTAAAGCATGGGTTTCATGCTTGGGTCATATTTAGATTAAGGTCCCAAATATGGACTTCTAGGTTAGTTTTTACAGATTAAAATTGATCCAATTTTTGGGCTTTTAAATCATGTAACATTAGGTTGTCAAAAGGCTCCTCCATCAAGTCACCTTCTTCAAGGTCATCATTCTTGAAATATACTTAAAATACAACCCTCAATTCAAGTGATACAAGTCATCAAAGTTTCCTCCTTAAGTTGGCCTCAGTCAGTCTTCAAGTCAGCTCAAATCAAGACAGAACACTTCACATTGTCATGTGAGCTTAATAACTATGGAAAACAACTATATACACAGGGGTATATTTCTTCATTTCTACCATATAATTTTTGAAATCTCTGAAGTTTCAGACCACAGATAAAATTTTTATCATGATCACAGGTTCAGTGTTGGAGGATAAGGCCTTGAACCTATTACATAATTCAAGTAACCATCTATGCTATGATTCGGGTAATTTCCATTCTATGGTGTTGCAACAAAACGGTGCCTTGGTGTTAACACAAATGTACCATAGAATAAGTGCTATGTTATGATACTAAATGCTATGAATATGTTCAATGATATCAATTATTATGTTTAGTGCTATGATGATGCTTGATGATCTCAGTAATGAGGCTCAGTGCTATGTTGCTATCTCAAAATCGGTCAAGATAATGAGGATGGAGTTTAGGTGCAAGCAAAGGATATATCAATTTCATAGAGATCTCGGTGCTATCACAGTGAAGGGATTACTTGATGGAGGAAGTATATAGTCTAAAGGTCTTGGTCGTCTCATCTTAAATCTACCGAAGGAAGAATTTTGACTGGGTTTTCCCCAAAGAGTGGGGTTTTTCCCTTGCGTGTGCCTATATATTGTGTCTTATTAGATTTTTTCATTGGAATTAATATTGATGATAACAAATGACAAATTAAAAGAACAAATAATAATAAAAAACATCTCAAGGTATTTTCATGATAAGAGAAATTGTTTAACTACCATCTCCTTAATTTCTCTAACACATAACAATCTCCATCTCAAGGTGGATTCAATGTCATATAATGTATATCAACTACTCATATAATCCATAATCTTTAGTATATCAAAGCGCTAGAAATTGGTGCTTATTTTCCCCTAAGGCCCTACAAAACCTATATTCTCCTTTCAAACCTTACCCTCTATAACAAAAGCAACAAAGTTCCTACATAATTTACAACATCATGAATTTGAGAATTCCACCAATTTAGTGACACTCCAAACAAAATTTTAGAAAAAAAATGCCTAGCTCAAAAGACTCCATGTGTGGTATTGATCACCATGGTGTCACTCTCTAGTAAATATTTGTTTGTGTACTCACCAATATAATTTATTTTGATCACTCTCCACGTATTTCTCTCAAATCATTGATTATGTTGGGCTATATCTTACACAATATTTCTGGTGGACCTGTGGTTACATAACACACACCTACAACATGAAATCCATACAAGACACAAAGTAAATGGTTCAATCACTCTCATAGTACATTAACACTCTCATCTAGTCACTCAACACACCATAGATAAACATGCCTTACCTCATTGTGCAAGTTGGCCTTTATTTTGAGAAGATAATGAGTTGGAGGGTAAGCATGATGAGCTTGTAATTTTATCAGGACGAGTCTCTCATAAGGATAGGAAATTTAAAGAGAAAGAAATTCACAATATTGACCACTCACTTATTCTCATTCCCACACCATAAAAAATCCCTAGAAATGTCATTCTTAAAATCTCTTGCCTACTTTCCTAATGTCATTCAAGTATAATATCGCAATTACTTATGCCAGTAATGGTGTGATAATTTTTTTATTATCTTAAAGGAACTATTTCTAGACATGCACCCAATCAAACATAAATCATTGAGTCAAAATTAATGGAAATGAATGAATAAGAGGGTGTGTCGGGGAGTGTCAATGAGTGTCAGGTGTGACAAGGGACGGGAGTTGACAAGGCATGCTAGGGAATGCTAGGGTATGTCAAGAAGTGTCAGGGTGTGATAACACGTTCCAGATAGTGCCAAGGCATGTCAATGCATGCCACGCATGCCAAGACATTCCATTTTTTAAGGCATGACAATATGTGTCAGGTGTTAGGGTATGCGAACACATGTCAAGGAGTGTCAGGCGACAAAAGGGAACACCAAGTTAAAATGAAAATAAATGAACACATATGAGGTTTTATAATTTAGGAGCTTAACTTTTCTAGAGGGGCATGCTAGGCATACCAACACTAGTGCCAATAAATGCCAAGGGCCAAGTGATATCATGTCTTAAGTGACAAATAAACCTCTATTACTTCCCTCTTAATTGTGAATCATTGATCTCAAATAAATTTTATCTTAAACCATGCAAAGGAATTCCAGGGAATCCAAAAGCATACTAAGAATTTTCAATTTCCAAGAGCCAATATGTTCCAGGGAGTTATGGGCATGCTATGGAGTTCCATGTTTGTTAAGGAGGGAGTGACAATATATGCTAGATAGTTACAAGGAATGCTAGAGTGCTAGGGAAGCATACCAATATGTTCCATGTGCCAATGTGTGTTGAGTGTTAGCGAGTGTTGGGGAAACACAAGCGAGCACTATGTCAAAATGCATGGAAATGAATGAATAAGAGTGTGTGACAGGGAGTGTCAACGAGTTACAAGTGTGTTAAGGAGGGAGTGACATGGTATGATAGGAAACTCTAAGTCATGCTAGTGTGCCAGAGTGGCATGCGACGAAGATGTTCCAAGTTCCAGGGTGTGCCAATACATGCTAGGAAGTGTTAGGGAGTCCTAGGGACACACAAGGGATCACTAGGTGAAAATAGTGCATGCAAACGAATGATTAATAGATTGTGAAAGGAAGTGTTAGTGAGTTACATGTGTGCTAAGGAGGGAGTGACAAGGTATACTAGGCAATACTAAGGCATGTTAGAGGCCAGGGAAACATGCCAAGATGTGCCAGGTGCTAGGATGTGCTAATGCATGTCACGGAGTGTTATGGAGTGCTTGGTAAAAACAAGGGAACACTAGTATCAAATGCATGGAAATGAATGAATACGAGTGTGTGACAAGGATTGTTAGAAAGTTCTAGGTGTGTTAAGGAGGGATTGACAAGGTATGTTAGGTAGTTCCAAGGAATTCTAGAGTGACAGGATGACATGCCAAGATGTGCCAAGTGCGAGGGTGTGCCAATGTGTACAGGGAGTGTTAAGGAGTGCCATGGAAACATGACAGAGAACTAGTTCAAAATGCATGGAAATGAATGGATAAGAGTGTGTGATAGGGAGTTTCAGTGAGTTCCAAGTTTGATAAGGATGGAGTGACAAGGTTATATACTAGGAAATTCCAAGGTATGCTAGAGTGCCAGGGAATTTCAGGGAATGGTAGGGTGTGTTAGGGAGTTCCAGAGCATTCCAAGGAATGCATGGGATGCTAACATGTGTCACATAGTAGCAAGGG
This sequence comes from Pinus albicaulis, assembly GCA_034641835.2. Classification (NCBI taxonomy): domain Eukaryota; kingdom Viridiplantae; phylum Streptophyta; class Pinopsida; order Pinales; family Pinaceae; genus Pinus; species Pinus albicaulis. The sequence goes on along the minus strand of CM076579.1, from coordinate 832,125,002 downwards.
ATTGTTATATGTTCCAGGTGTTATGCCATGTCAAGATGTAAAATATGTTTATTATGTGTTTTATGGCCATGGTTGGTAGTGAGCCTTGACTTGGTAACTTTTTAAGTGGGATGAGTTAAGATTGGAAATATATCGATTTATAGTGGTAGAGGTTAGGTAGTTCAAATGGTGATATTCCCATTGGAGTGGGGATGACCAACACCATTCAATTTGATCAAGTGACAATGAATATCCTCTCTAAATCCCAGGTCAATGAAAGCTAAAATGAAGATAAAAACACAAAACCTGATAAAACCCCAACCAAAGAGATAAATATTCTAAAACCCCAAATTTAAGTGTTAAAAAACAAAGAATTTAAGTGTATAAAACCACATAAGCCGATAAAACTGCAACCAAAGAGAGAAATATTCTAAAACCCCAAATTTAAGTGTTAAAAAACACAAAATTTAAGTTTTAAAAACCACAGAAGCCGTTAAAACTGCAACCAAAGAGCCAAATATTCCAACACATAATTAAAGTGTTAAAAAACACAAAATTTAAGTGTTAAAAAACACAAAAGCTGGCTGGTAGGAATAGAATTCCTACTGGGGAGGTGCAAAAGCCAGTCAGAGAGCTGAAAACACCAGACCTCAACATAATTTTCCATTACCTGTAAAACACACTGCAACAAACATAAATTAGCAAAAACCCACCACAAAAATACAGGAAGAATGCAAAAAAACACAAAGAAATTGAAAAATTACTTGAATGGACCTCAAAACCTCCATGTTGACCACTAAACCAGCTTGAAACTCCAATTGGATCTTTCGAAAATAAAATTCAAGAAACCATGAACCATTTGAAAACTCCTGCAAATGAAAACACCAAACAAATAGGCCCACAAAGTTGCACAACCAAGAACAGTCGAAGACTAGCCAAGAACAGTTGAACCAAACGAACAGGTCCACAAAGTTGCACAGGGATGAATAGTACCAAACCGCAAGAAAACAACATATAATTGCAAAGAGGTTCACATTGGCGGAACAGGTGAACAAGCACTGGTGCCTCAAAAACCAGAGACTAGCGGAGGTCACTACCCACACACCGGGCCTAGACAAGAATGCACAGTGAAGCAAAACCATGGTGGTAAATAAGGCAGAGTAAACCCTAAAAGAACTGTAAATGATGAAATTTATTAACCTCACCAACCCTAACAAGTGGCAGCATCCTGGCGGCACATGTCGTATCTTTTTATCAGTGGTGACCACATGGTTTGCCTGTGTGGAATGGAGGACGCCCAAGTAATGGCGTCCCTCAATTTCCAATATCAAACACAATTTAAACCCTCCTCACAAAATTTTAAAATATTTTTTACCCTATTCCAACTATTATTTTTTTCAACTACAATTAATTTGCCTCTCATTATGCGGTTATCTAGTTCAACAAATGCCTTAATTATACACTCATTTTCTATCTATCGTTTCATGGCCACACATAGAAGGATGGATCATTGCACTTACGGTATCTAGATGATCACATCTACCCAAAAAAATTATTTTGATGAGATCTGCATGAAAAGGTAGTTCTCCATAGATCAATCGTATGTGGTGTGGTATCATTTTATTCTTAGATATTTGAAAGGGTTTGCACTAAATTTAGGTCCTTTAGCCCACCAAATTTATAATAAAAATATATTTATAAAAAAAGGATTTGATTTATTATTAGGTTTCAAACAATTTTGTTGATTTTTTATTTTTATTAATTCACATACTAGGAATGGTATACAAATAATAATAAAATAAAAAAGGTTTATGGTTTACTATAAATTGGAAAAGGAATCAGACTTGGTGAAATTTACTTTTTATGGTATTCTTAAATCTATACAATTATATTTTATGTATTAAGTTGGTTACTATCATGAAAGTAAATTTCTTTGGTCTCATTGCAATAGAAAATTATTTTCATAGGTTATATGGCATGAGTCTTTTTGTCCACAATATGAATTTTCACTTTAACACGTAACAAAATATCAAATTAGTAATAAACACTAAATTATAAAGTTTAACTCCCTTTTCAAAATAAAAATATAAACTTGTGTTTCAAAAGCATAATGCAAGAATTTAAATGAGATTTAAATCGCAAAGTGAAAGCATTGAACTAAGATTTAAATCACATTTGCTAAGTTTTAAAAGTAAACCTTTAAAATTTATAACACCAACTAATATAATTATATATTTATTATATTCCTTGCATTACAAGATCACCCCATAGAATTGATCTACTCTTATTTCAATATAATATCTCTTTTTTGTTTGGAAAATATAATGCTTATGTTAATATATTAAAATATATAATAAAATTATATAGTACAACAAAGAAATGACTCATTTCTATTTAAAGGCTAATAAAATTCTCTTAAGTTAAATTGAGCCCTATCATCACAATCTCTCATAATAAGAGTACCTTTGAGTTGAATGATAGAAAATAAAGACAAGCTATAAAACAATTCACTCTCCTAAAAATTAATACATAAAGAAGATTGATAGATGGATAGATATAATATTTTGAAATGTCCACAAGATTAGAGATATAAATGATCAATAGTTATGATTTTTGGTGGCTTGCCTTTCTCGGTGGAAGTAATATAATTGGCAAGTCCTTGAACCAAAGGTTATCTATTATAATGGCATATCCCTTATTTGCTAGGATTCCAGTGCACTTGTTTGCTAATTTTTGGGTTACTTTTGTGATTTACAAGCTTATAAGAGTTATGTCATGCCTCCATACTAGCAATAGAAATACAAATAGGTATTAAACATGCCTATATATATATATATATATATATATATATATATATATATATATATATATATATATATAGGATATCTAGTAAAAAAAGTGGCTTTATCAATAGAAAAGATGTATTTGAAGAAGGGGTTCAACAAATTTAGGATTTTCAGAGTTTTTTTTCAATATATAATGAAATTATGAGTATTCTTTAATATTCACATAACCCTTGTGGTAATACTCTAGAGTAGATAGACCTTATTATGTACGTGTATACAATTGTTGGAATTATGTTTTGTTAGCTAGATTCTACAACAATGTCTCAAAGGAAGATTTTAGAACAATCATCATACAAGTTCTATAACTAAAAAAAGGTGTGTTTTTTATATGATCCCTAAGATTTATGTAATTATTACTTCCCAACTTCCATATAGAGTCTTGGTTGCATGAGAAACTCCCATCAGTTTAGGGTATGCTTATCCTTTGATGCTTAACGTGTAGGCTCCATTAGAGATTGTGTCTCTCTTTATCATAAGATGTTTTGAAGCATGAATCCCATCATTATTTATTATATCTCAATCAATCATCATGGGAATAGGGAAACTAATGTTATATGCTTTGTAGTAATGGTGCTTACTTTCAAGTATTTGATCTTGGTATAGTCAACAATTTCTCATTTCCTAGGTTTGGGATATTGAGAGTTGGAATGGAATTTGTTGTCTTAGTTTATACCCATTTAAGGTTCAAGTAGAAATTAATAGGATTTTCATGTTCTCAAAAGCAAGGATTGAAGGGATGGTTTATAATAAAATGTATGAGTTGAAGGCCTTGATGCACTAATTTTTTCAAATTATTAGTTAAATATTCTTTTATTTCAATGCTCTAGGCTATTCTAGGATTTTCATGTTCTCAAAAGAAAGGATTGAAGCAATGGTTTATAATACAATGGATGAGTTGAAGGCCTTGATGCATTGATTTTTTCACATTATTATTTAAAGATTATTTTATTTCAATTCTCTAGGCCATTCTATATAAAAAATTGTTTACTTATGGCACTTATAATAACTTCGAGTTCTATGTGTTCAGTATGTGTTATATTCTTTGCACATGATGCAGTGGAAGTGGGGTTGTATGGGAGAAATAGCCCCCATGTAGAGGCTTGAAGGGACCCATCAAGAAAAAATCATTGATATGTTTTTTATAAAGATGTTTTTATTCATTGGTTTTTCTCAATATTGTTTTTCCTTTAGAGGTTTTATGACGCACAAATTTGTGGCTTGTGGTAATTTAATTTTGAGTAAGGAAGTATGGTTATATTCTATTCCAAGGTTAAATGGATTAGGGTTTTTGGATATTGTGGGATCATATATATATTGTGTTGTAAACAATGGAATTGATTAATGATAAAAATTAGAGGTGGGGCTCTAAATGGTTAGCTATTTTTCTGATTTGGGTTTTGAAGGTAATATCATAAATGAAATTAACTCAAAAACATATTACAGAAAACATAGATACAAAATCAGAAGAAACATTGGCGGAAAAGAGGCTTTAGCCTCATGGAATTCTCATCATTCTCTCTTATTAAAAGAATTTATTTTAAAATTTAAATAGATGAGAGACAATGTCTTAAGATAGTCTGAGCTATCTTAGAATCCTTTGGTTGAGATAATTTCTCACCAAAAACCCACCAAGATAGGAGTTACTAAACAAACTCCAATATTTGAGGAACAACCCAAGAGTTAGGCACATATTCCTAACTTGGAATATTTAATTAATTTATTTATTATTTTGGATTTATTATTGTTATTTGAGAGAGGATAACATTCCCCCCTTCAATGAAAAATCCAAAATAAGAATGAGGAACCATCTTCCATGTTCTCATGTTGATCCTCAAAAACATTGCCTGAAAAAATACAATCTGAAGAGACCATGAGTCAGTTGTATGTTTGATTTATATATTAATTTCACTTGACAACTCCATCAAGTGCCAAGTTGCAAAAGGATCCATTTGTCCTTTGCATGAAATCAACATCCTTTGTCCACTGACAAAATTTGTTCAAAGCTCACTGGCTGATGATGTCAAAAACCACTCACTGTTGCTTTTGTTGTGCTGAAAACTGTTCACTGATTCTTTGTTTTCGAATGCCCACTGGAAAATTTGTTGATGCCCACTGGCTATTGAATATGCCCAATGGATGTTGAAGATGCCCACTAGTTGTTGAAGATGCCCACCAGCTGCTTTTGCTGGTTTTGTCGAGACTTTCAGTCTGACAACCACCGTCAATTTTGTAGAAATTTGAATAACTGAGATATTATTCACTAATATTCTCCTGATCACACACTATTTTAGCTTCATGCATAATACAAAATATCATCTACAATTGATCATCACATGAGGAAATAAAATCAATTGCATGCATACATTAAAACCACAAACAATCACAGATATGAACACAATATTTAATGGGAAAGATCAAAGCAGAAAACCCCAACTATCTGTATATTATATGTCATGGAGATCATGTAACAATCATAGTACAAAATCTCCTCACAAGCTCTCATGCACACCCTCAATTGCTACACACTATCAAGCTAGATCTAGAAAAACACATGCTCCAATCTTTTGCCACTTGATAGCCAGCCTCTATTGTGTAATCAATGCTATGGGATGGCTTCATTAAATAGATAAACCACCTGGCTTGTACTGTGCAATACTCATGGGCTTCTCCACCTATCTATGTGTTGTAAATAGAAACTGTATAGTCACAATTGATAGTTAACCTGCTCTTTCACCTATTTCTGCACTGGTCTCCACTAAAACTGTCCATGCACTAAAGTTAACTGATGCATTCTTTAGTTGATTAATGAGTTTATAATTAGTGAATTAATTAATAATTAATTCACACCACTCTCACTAATTGTATCAATTATTTAAACTGAATACAAATAGCTCAACTATGTTTAGATTAGTTAAACTGAACACAACTCCATTAACTTCCTCAATCAACTCCACCAAACTCTGTCACATGAGTTCTAACTGAAGTATCCATGCAATAGCTCCACTTAACCCTTAGAAATAGTGTAATTCCTTCTGTCAACTCCTATGCCACATTTGTGCAATTAACTGAAGTGCTCCAAGAGAATAAGATAATGTTTAGAGTCTAAATATTATTAAGAGCTAATAATATTCGACATATCTATTTTTAGACTCGCAAACTAAAAATAGATTCCGCCCAGTATGTCTAAAAATATAATTCCATCTATTTTTTCTGACTTGACCAACCATCCACAAATATCATCCTGCAACTCATAGAACATGATCCATATGTCTAAAATTAGACATAGTCTAAAAATAGACTTTGCGCCAAAAATAGCCCGCGGGCCCACTTAGTGAAGGCGACTTCTTTCCACTAAGATCATCATCTTGTTGCAATCTCAACACTCCCTCTCAACAAGATAAGGATTATTTGCAACCCCTATCCCACCCCTATGGTATTCAAATTTTCTCCTGGTGAGCGCCTTCGTCAAGATATCAACATCCTGATCCTCCATGGGAATGTATGAAAGTAACATGATCTTCCGCTGCACACAATCTATGATATGATGATACTGGATGTCAATGTGTTTAGATCTATTATGAAATATTGGATTAATCGAGAGTTTGATGCAACTCTGATTATCACAATAAATCACAGTAGGCTTTAAGTGTGAACCGAACAACCCGACCAGGATCTTCCTCATCCATATAGCCTCGCATGCAACCAAACTTGCTGCCATATACTCGGCCTCTGCTGAACTGAGTGCCACAGATCTCTGATTCCTGCTATACCAAGAAACTGTTATCGAACCGATACTGAAAATCCCTCCAGATGTGCTCTTTATGTTCGTTGGGCTCCCTGCCCAATCTGCATCCGTGAAGCCACACAGCTTCACCTCATCCGACTGTCTGTACCAAAATCCATATCCTGATGTGCCTTTGAGATATGTGCCTTGAGATATCTCAATACATGCTTCCCCGCCTTCCAAAAGAGCTTGGTAGGCTTAACCATAGCTTTTGAAAGTTGGTTAATAGCATAGCATATGTCGGGTCGTGTATTGACCAGATACATAAGCGACCCCACCAACTGTCGATAAACAGTGGCATCCACTACCTCCGCTGAAGTAGCATCCTCCTTCCTCCAACCAGCAGGAAGAGGAGTATCAACAGGCTTGCAGCCATGCATGTTGAACTTTTCCAGTATCTCCCGGGCATACTTACCCTGAGAAACAAATAGTCCACCACTACGCTGCCAAATTTCCAATCCCAGGAAATAATGAAGGAGGCCCAAGTCCTTCATCTCAAAGACTTTTGCAAGATCAGCCTTGCATGAGTGTATCAACAGTTCATCACCTGTCAAAATCAAATCATCTACATAAAGTACAATGATCAACAACTTACCCTCCACAACAATCTAGTATAGGTTAGGATCCGCCTCACTCTTGGAGAATCCAAGTCCAGTGAGATAACTGTCTATCCGTGTGTACCAAGCACGAGGTGCTTGTTTCAACCCATACAACACTCTCTTGAGCCTGCACACATGTGACTCGCTGCTAAAGATCTCGAAACCTTCAGGATGCTCTATGTACACCTCCTCCTCAATGAATCCATTGAGGAACACAATATTCACATCCATCTGATGAATGTGCCACCCCATCTGCGCTGAGAGAGAAAGAATCATCCATATGGAAGAATACCTTGCGACAGGTGCAAAGGTCTCCTCATAATCGATCACCTCTATCTGTGAAAAGCCTCGGGAAACAAATCTTGCCTTGTACTTCTCCACACTCCCGTTAGTTACCTGCTTCATTTTTTAGATCCATCTCGAACCCACCACTGATTTCCCTTCTGGTCTCGGGACAATCTCCCATGCAATGTTTTTGACAATTGAATCATACTCTTCCACCATGGCATCTATCCATGCGGGATCCTCCATAGCTTCCTCGAAAGAGGATGGCTCTGTCACGATACATTTTCTCACAAGATCCATGTATCCAGTGTACCGATCAGGTGACTGTCTCTATTTTCACTGTGATGTAGGTGCTCCTACAACCTTCTCTGCATCTTGAGCCAGCCGCTCAGCTTATGTAGTGCGCTTCTGCCCTCTGATGGTTGGCACTGTCTGACTGGTCTCTTCCACTCCATGAACCTCATCTTGTGGCTGATCCACATCCTGAGACTCATCCTTAGGAACTAATAGCTCCTCATCTGCATGCAAGTGTGGCTCCCTCTCAAACGAACACTTCATGGCTTCCTCCTCCTGAAATTTTATATCCCGTCGCACAACAGTCTTACGACTGTCTAGAAAATACACATGATAGTTGTGGGGCGTATCAGTGTACCCCAAAAATATCCCAACCTCTGCAGTTGGCTCCAGCTTCTTCCTGGCATCCTTCGTCACATGAATGTAAATAGGTGAACCAAAAATCCTCAAATGGGAAATATCAGGCCTCTTACCAGAAAACGCCTCCTTAGGTGTACTCATGCCAAGTATCCTGTGAGGACAACGATTCTGCACATATACTGCAGTATTGCATGCCTCAACCCACAAGTGTATGGGAAGGCCCTGATCATGCAACATCGCCCATGCAGCACCCACGATCGTTCTGTTCTTCCACTTAGCAACCCCATTCTACTGTGGGTTATGAGGTGCTATGAGCTCTCTTCAAATTCCTTCTACGCTGCAAAAGTCCTTGAATTCACCAGAGATGAATTCACCACCATTGTCGCTCCTAAGAGCCTTCACCTGCTTCCCCGATTCTTTCTCAACCAGTGCCTTGAACTCACAAAACTTTGAGTATGTATCGCTATTCTTCTGCATGAATAATATCCAGCACTTACGAGAAAAATAATCAACAAATATCACATAATACCTATGCTTTGTTGTCGAAGCTATTGAGAAAGGTCCACACACGTCTGTGTGAATTCTCTCAAGGATCGTCGTGGTGCGACTATCCTTCTCGTGAAAGGTGGCTTTCACAAATTTTCCCAAGGTACACCCCTTGCACTGATCTGACTGCGCAAGAGTGCCTTTAGGAATCCCAGTAGAAATCTGTTGTAGTATCTTCAAAGCTCCATGGTGAAGGTGGCCCAATCTCCGGTGCCACAACTCACCATCATCCTGGCTCACCACTCCTTCTGCCTTGCCTGCCATTTCTGTGCAGCCATCTACCTGCAATAAAGAATCAACATAAAAAAAAAGCGGGCAACTAATGCGTTTCTTTTCACTGGTATGGTGTGAAATGGTCAAAATTAGTATTGAGAGGCACTTCACCTCCTCTCCACTAAATGAATCAATACGTAACTGACCATCGGAGACCTGAAAAATCTGTAGGATAGAAGACAAGGGATATGATGTTGTCTTTAGCGAGGGAAAGGCTTTCCTGCGTAGTAAGGCAAGTTGAACCCCTATCCTCTGGGTCTCACCAGTTGCTTTACTACGCAGGAAAGCCTTTCCCTCGCTAAAGACAACATCATATCCCTTGTCTTCTAACATCACCACAGAGATAAGATTCTTCTTCAATCCTAGAACATGCATCACATCCTTCAATATGAAGGGTTTACCAGAATCCCTCTCAAAGGAAATGGTACCAATACCGGTCACACTGTATCTACCATCATCGCCCATCTCGATGTGCACTCCAAGATCTTTCTCATCCAGATCAATAAACAAATCTCGATATCTTGTCATGTGAAAAGATGCACCACTGTCCAGAAACCACACTGAAACCATCACACTTGAAACCAAGCATGCGATCAGTGAAAAATCCAGCTCAAACTACGAGGCTAAGGCCTCTCCATCTGCAGTTCCAGCATCCTGCTTATTTTTCTTCTTCTGTGGAAAATTAGTGGTGTAATGTCCGTGTTGGTGATATTGAAATCACTTCACCTTGGACATGTCCTGCTTCTTGCCTTTCGCACCAGAATGAGAATATTTCTTGCTCTTCCCCTTCTTTGATTTGGCAGCCAAAGTGAAATTCTCTTCATTAGAGTTCTTTGATGAAGATCCATCCCTGGTACTTCGCCTTATCTCCTCTTGCACAAGATCCGACCAAAGTCGCTCCCATCCTGGCAATTTCTCCCAACCATTGACAGAGTCCTGATAGGAGTGCCAACTCTTTAGAAGCCCTAGGAGAGCCAAGCTCACCAGTCCTCATCATCAACAGTCACCCCCACACTTCCCAGCTCGTCCCTGCATTGGATGAACTTCGTGAGGTACTTGGGCATACTGTCACCTTTCTCCATCTTTATGTTTCTGAGTCTATCCTTGAGCGCCAAATTCCTCTGGTCGCTATTGCTTTGGAATAAATCTGTCAAGGCTTTCCACATAAATAATGGAGAAGCCTTACCATGAAGGCTGGACACTATGTCATCCTTCACACCCTCCAACAGAATCCTTCGACACTTTGCTGTCTTCTTTTTTCATGCATCAAGTACGGCAGCATCAGTAGAAGTAGGCTTTGGGACTTCAGCATCTATGAACTCCTTCAACCCATTATCATCTAGCACCGCTTCCATCCTGTCCTTCCATGAAATTTAATTCGAGCTACCCTCAAGACCATACTCCAATCACAATCCATTGAAAGACATCTCAACTTTGACACCAAGAAAACACTGCTGCAAATTCGAATTCCACTAGCACAAAACTCAACCGCTTCAATGTTTTGCAATTTCTCCAATGATCAATATCCCTCTGATACCATGTAGAAATTTGAATAACTGAGATATTATTCACCAAAATTCTCCTGATCATGCACTATTTTAGCTTCATGCATAATAAAAAATCTCTTCTACCATTGATCATCACATGTGGAAATAAAATCAATTGCATGCATACATTAAAACCACAAACAATCACACATATGAAAAAAATATTTAATGGGAAAGCTTAAAGCTGAAAACTCCAACTCTCTGTATATTATATGTCATGGAGATCATGTAACAATCATAGTACAAAATCTCCTCACAAGCTCTCATGCACACCCTCAATTGCTACACACTATCAAGCTAGATCTAGCAAAACACATGCTCCAATATTTTTCCACTTAATAGCCAGCCTCTATTGCGTAATCAATGCTATGGGATGGCTTCATTAAATAGATAAACCACCTGTCTTGTACCTCACAATCCTCATGGGCTTCTCCAGCTATATATGTGTTGCAAATAGCAACTGTATAGTCACAAATGATAGTTAACCTGCTCTTTCACCTATTTCTGCATTGGTCTCCACTGAAACTGTCCATGCACTGAAGTTAACTGATGCATTATTTAGTTGATTAATGAGTTTATAATTAGTGAATTAATTAATAATTAATTCACACCACTCTAACTAATTGTATCAATTAGTTAAACTGAATACAAATAGCTCAACTATGTTTAGATTAGTTAAACTGAACACAACTCCATTAACATCCTCAAACAACTCCACCAAACTCTGTCACATGAGTTCTAACTGAAGTATCCATGCAATAGCTCCACTTAACCCTTAGGAATAGTGTAATTCCTTCTGTCAACTCCTGTGCCACATCTGTGCACTTAACTGAAGTGCTCCAAGAGAATAAGATAATGTTTAGAGTCTAAATATTATTAAGAGCTAATAATATTCGACATATCTATTTTCAGACTGGCAATCTAAAAATAGATTCCTCCCAGTATGTCTAAAAATAGAAGTCCATCTATTTTTTCCGACTTGACCAACCATCCACAAATATCATCCTGCAACTCATAGAACGTGATCCATATGTCTAAAAATAGACTTTGCGCCAAAAATAGCCTACGGGCCCACTTAGTGAAGGTGACTTCTTTCCACTAAGCTCATCATCTTGTTGCAATATCAACAAATTTCATTGACATTTTCCCCCCTTTGTCAGCTGAAAGGAGAGACACTTCTCTAGAGAGTATTCCTGAACTACCCCGCTTTGGGTGTAGGAGTTTTACACTCGTGTACTCCCCCGTTCAACTGCATGAGAGTACCATCATATTTTCACTGTTGGTTGCACTATGTGTGATTGTATGTGATTGTAGAACTGAGACAATCGTTTGAATGTGGATTACCATTTCCAAGGGTCGATCCATTCATAATGTATCTTCAATCTGGCTGAATATTGTTGGTTGCGACATTTTTTTGAGGAATGGTTTGGTTTTCCACAATGGCGACAAGGATGGAGATCAAAACATTGATCTTCCATATGATTGGTTCTTTGACAATGAGAACACTTTGGTTGGAATTTAACTTTAGGTTGTGAGAAATTATGTTTGGCTACAACTTTGGGTTGCGTGCATTGCTAGTCATCTGCAACTTTCTCAGAATCTAATGAGGTGAGTTGTGCAAGAAATCCTACACTGACGAACTTAATTGGCTTGGAATAATCTGGGATATGTAAGTTGGTGTTAACATTGACATATCCTAAGCCATGTCGATTCTTGTTATTTTGAATTTCTTCCCATGGCTTGATGATGGGCTTGGAAGAAATTGGAACTGGAACAACTTCGACGCTTGAAGTTGTTTGAATGAATGACTTATCATCTGGATGGTTCAAAAACTTGAAAGTATCACTTTTTTCTTACAATTCAATCCTTTGAAGTTATGACCCTAGTTGAAGAGACTCAATAGTTTCATGTGTTTTTTGTAGATGCCGTGAAAGATCAGAAAAGGTTTCTTTGTTGATGTGCACCATGTCTTCATCACTGGAGATGATCAAACTGTGAAGAATGTTTAACAACTGAATATGTTGCGCCATTTGAACTTACTCAATTGAAATCAGGCTCTCTTGTCAGAGATGTCGTGCTTTGAACTGTTTCACTTGATTTCGGTACTTGAATCATAGGCTCGCTTGTGATGTGGCTTGAATGGAATGCTCGCTTGATTTGTTGCTTATTGCGCTTGCTTGGAACACTTACTAGAATTGTAGAACTTTCTTTCTTAAACTCTAGAATTCACGCTCGCTTGATGACGACCGCGTTTGTTTAAGTGCTCACTTGAATTACTTGATGACTTCACACTCACTTGAATGAATAGCCATGCTCGCTTGATGTTGATCTCAAATTGCTTGATTTTTTTAACTTGTTTGGTTGCTTTGATGGTTTCTACAATGAACTTCACTTTGGCTCGCTTGAAGGTTTGAACTTTGTATTGTCTTGACGTAAATTTCTTGAATGAATAATCACACTCGCTTGTAGGAGATGTGAACTTGTTTCTTGTTTGATTTAAAAAATCATGCAATCACTTGATTTTGCGTAAAGGAAGGGTGTCGAACATTGTCGACAATGCACCCAAGAAAGCTTACAATGATTTTAATGATTCACTTAAAATAATGAATTCCCTTGTCCTCTTAAAAATTCATTAACAATGAATTTTTAATGATTCACTTAAAACAATGAATTTGTTTACAAGTTTTGAAATGGATTTGAAATAACGCTGATGTAGAATTTACTTTGAAATGCATTAACTTGACTAAGTGAATTTGATTGTTGATGTAGAATGATGATGTAGACAATCTTTGATTATATGTTGTAGTGGCACAAATGCATGTCTTGATCTTGTAGCTATTTCTTTACATGTGTTGTGCTTGCTGATATTGAACTTTATGTATGCGATATTAAATGAAATTATTGATGTGTCACAACTAGACACAAATAAAAAACAACAACATGAAGCCATAAAAAAAACATGTGCCATCAAACACACATGGTGTACCTAAGATCCACTTATTCAATTTCGGGCGGATCTAGTACACTTGAACACCAAAAATAATATGTCTTTATTGAGTGTTGAGATCATCAACCTTTCATCTTTTACAACATTTCCACTGAAGCTTTCTCAAACAATGAGAATCAAACACTTGCAAATTTTGGAAACAAATGTCTTCAAAAAACGTGTGCAATGATCGCTCACACCTTATTTCTCCGAAGCACACTTATCTCTCCAAAAATTTCAAAAAATCACCCTTATTACTCCAAAATAATACAAAATATTCTTATCACTCCAAAAAAAAAAATCATTTCAATACTCTCAAATTTCAACTTTCACACCTTATCACTTCAATTACAAAGAGAGTCACTTTTTATCTCTCTTTACTCATTAAAAAAAACACCCATTCAGAAACCAATTTAATGGAAAACAAATGTACGAGCTCATCCTTATACTGGAAAGGGCAACCACATGTTTGTAGTAGCCTTTGGTCAAATGAAAACCCTTCCTATGCAATGATATCAAACCCTTCAATGTAGCCTCCTTGATAGAAGGATATGGGTCCTTGGTAAATGCTTCAAAAAATAAAATAAAAAATATTTTGGGGCAAGTAGCAAAGAGGGTATCAAATAATTTTTTTATTGGAACTCCTAAGGGTGATAAAGACCTAGTATGCCATGGAAAAGGATTAGATATTCTCACCCTTAGCACTGCTGGAGCTTTTCTTCATGGAGTTGAAGACGAATTCTCAGAGGTTCGCATAGCTACCATTGACACTTTGATAAGGCTCAGTGGATTCTCTAAGAAATTTGATGATAATGCACTAGACTTATTGATGGATATGTTTAATGATGATTCTACAGAGGTTTGCTTGCATACCTTACATGGTTTGCTACACATGGCTCATGTTAGAAATTCGACATTACTGGAAAAACACATGCATATGTTTCTTGGTATGTTCGAGGACGTCAACTCTGATATTAGTTCTGTAGCAAGGAAACTTCTTGGTCGAATAAAGCTACCCAACATATCTATGGTTAAAATGGAAATTTAAGCCCTTATGACTAATCTGGACAAGGATCCCCGGGATGAGCAAGATATTATCTCTATTATGTATTACATGGGAAAAAACCATGGCACATATGTCTTGTGCTCTGCGAATGAATTTGTACAACAGATAACAACATATTCAAATGAGAATTTAGGTTTGGATCAACCTCAAGTAGCAGCGTTATTGATCATGGTGTTGGCAGCATAAGTTTCAAATGTGGGATGCTTTCAAATCCCAAAAGAGGTGGTTTCATATGCGAAATATTTCCATGGAAAGTTCATTAGTGCTCTGGGATCAATTGTAACTGTAAAAATGCAAAGTCCACCTTCAAACGATTGGCAGAAGAGTTTAGCAAACAACAAATATGAAAGCTTTATTGCATCAAGTTCTATAGTTCCATATCAGGATGAGGGAAAGGAGATATGCCAAAGCTTTAGATGTGAAAAAAATGATACAAGACCACAGTTCACAACATTAGATATGGGGGATGGATTTCCAAATAATTTATTAAAACATTGTGAGACATTTGCAAAGGACACTAATGCACCTGAAATGAGACAACATAAACAAAATTCTCTATGTGAAAGTGCGATATTACATACAGCTACAAATATTATTAGGTTGGTTACTGGGACCTAGACTTTGATTAAATAGAGGGCATTAGTTGATGTCCTAAAGACGTTGAGTGAGTGCAGGGAAGACTTGGGAAAAATTGAAAGAAATTTTGAAGGGCCTAGCTTTGCAAGCAGTGGCTCTCCCTTACGTGATCTGTTTTTTCACAATGGAAATTTAGGTTATAGCAGCTCTATAATCTAATTGATTTTCACACAGAACAAGGATTTACTTTGAAATAGATTTCTCCATGCCTTTCTTGGGCATGACCTTCCTTCAATGCTTGGACTCCAATAGCAGTCTCTAGTATGTTCGATATGGAAACAACAATCTCAACTCTACACGTAGTTTTAACACAATTTCAATTTCTACACAACAATATCACCTTATCCTTGGAGCATTTACATGCAGTCAGCCATCCCATAGAGTGGTCTATGATTCCATTTTACGGTATCCTCCTCGCATGGATAACAGGTAGGTCCTCCTTCACATAACACTTACATATAACTCCTCTCACACATGACCACAATGAAACTTTAAAATGACTTTTAATTTGAACACTAAGTGTTCAAAATTATGGTGGGTACATCCTCCCTCGGTCACTATCTCTTTCGCAGCCACCCACGCAGGTTAATAAAACCAAAGAAGTTGACTTGCAACTCTTTCCTCTCGCACTCCAGCTTTGGATCTCCATGCTCAACGCACGAGGTTTAAATCCTCTACAAGAAAGATCGATAAAAAAAACTCATCCATAGGTTAGTTTCAACTCTTCCCTAAAGCTCTGATACCACATATCAGAAATGAAATTAACTCAAAAAAATATTACATAAAAAAAAGATACAAAATTAGACAAAACATTGGCGGAAAAGAGGCTTCAGCCTCATGGCATTCTCATCATTCTCTCTTATTAAAAGAATTTAGTTTACAATTTAAATAGATGAGAGACACTGTCTTAAGATAGTCCGAGCTATCTTAGACTCCTTTGGTTGAGATAATTTCTTACCAAAAACCCACCAAGATAGAAGTTACTAAAAAACTCCAATATTTGAGGAACAACCGAGGAGTTAGGCACATATTCCTAACTTGGAATATTTAATTTATTTATATATTATTTTGGATTTATTATTTTTATTTCAGAGAGGCTAACAGTTAAATATTTTTATAGTATGTGATTGCATTATTTTATTTTTTTATTTATTAAAAATCTATGTCTGCATTGCATTGTTGTATATGTTTAACACTTACATTTGGTATCATATCATTTATTGACTTCGGGGGGATGCCTTTCTTAATAAGAGTTAAGTTATCTTGGGTCTATGATAAACCTTGTTGCGGGGGGAACTCTACAATGGTGAATTTTGTGCTAAAAATAATATCAAGCAATTCAATAACAGAGATTGAGTAATTTAGTGGAAAAAGGTTTGAGCTCTGAAAGATCAAGATGGAATATTTTTTAACAGAAAAATATCAATGTGTCCTTATGGATCCAAGTAGTTCACCTACAAGAATGTCAACATGATATTTGATGAAGTTGGACAATAAGGTAAAAAGCATAATCTAATTATGTCTCTCAAATATGAGATTGTTGAATGTTTCAAGAAAAGCTATAACCAAGGCATCATGGAATAATTTATGGGCTTTGTATCAGCCTAAATCCCTAAATAACAAATTGTTCTTGTATAATAAGTTATATAAATTGAGGTTGAAGTATGGAGATTCTATGATACAACACATAAATGTCCTCAGTACTAGGATAAGCAAATTATTATCTATTAATATTAAGATTTATGATGAAGTTAAGTATATCAATTTATTTTTCTCTTTACCAAACTTGTTGGATAATATATTTGTATCCATAGGAATTAATGCAAATCCTATAGGTTTTGATGATGTTGTCTCATCCATGTTATCCGAGGGGATGAGGTGGGAAAAAATGGAAAGTTAGAATATAGATACTTTATTTATAAGAATACGTACATAGGTGATCCGGTGGACCAGTATAATGCTCAAAATTCAAAGAGCTCAAAACTGGAGTCAAAGAGAAGATCTCATTGCCCTGAATCCAACGCAACTGATTTCACTCAGAACCTATGCTCCTGATAATGCATTCTGAAAGATTTGGAAAACAACTAAAATTTTAAAATTTTGGGTTGCAGGTACACCCAATCAGTAATTCGAACGCTGACTGGGAATTTGACTGGGGATGATTGTACTTTTATGGGCCAGTGATTTGCTGATAAGTGTCATATTCTTAATGGTTGTTCAATATTTCTGTGCTTTTATTGGTTGAATGGTTGACCAATTAGGGAGAGCTACATGGGCTAATCAGTGGTAGCCACGTGGCCTCCTCTTACTTATGTAAAATTTTTGTATGGTTGGGAAGGAACTCCACAGGGTTCGAACGTTGTACCTTCTAGGTGGAAGTGTGGGCTCATACCACCATGCCACCGGTAGTGCTTCATATCCATAATGAGAAAATCATATTTAACGTTTAATTTAATGTCATTTGGGGGTTTGGATTGAGGTTAAACCCTAGCCCCAAGTCCACCCAAACCACGATACATGGTAGGCAGCCAGGGGCGCAGAGTTAACCCTGACCCCAACACCACAAGTCACCATTTGTATATAGTTATCAACCGATAGTATAACCTGAACCATATGTTATAATCACAAAGAATATATTACAGCCCCAAATCTTATGTTATATTTTCAACAGTAATACACGTTTCCAAGCACAAATTAAAATGGCAGTCAAACCTTCAACGATTTTGAAGGTGAAAAACCATGTGAATGGGTTTGGAAGTTTTTTGCTATGGCAACCCAAACCACAGCGAAACTGAAACATGGATCAACCTTACCATAGTTTAATGTTCTAACCAATAGTTAACATAGGCAGTTTCAGAAATTCAACACATGTAACAGTTTGTTGGTGTGAAGTTTCAGACATGACCCTGATGGTAATTGGAACTCCACCATGGCATCACTACAGTTTCTAAGTCGGGTTTGTTTATGTTTATGGAACCAAGTTGTGTTAACACAACCATAGTCGGAGGTTGAGTTTTGTTTATGGCGTGAACATCTGAAAGTTAACCCGTCAAGGATTTACCATGGTACGCCACCAACTCTAGTCACAAGTGGGGTTTGGTTAAAGAAAATGGCACGGTAGTTTTGAAACTAACCCTGATACGACGACTACAAACCCGCCACTTGGCGCTATTTTTTCAGTTCACGGGGGTCATAGGAAAATTAATGGTTCAAAAATTTGCACTCGACTTGATGCAAATATCACCACTGTGTGGTGAATTTGTAGCTCCACATGGCCGGAAAAGGCTGATTTTGTAGTATGGATAGCAGGTGGGTGTGATTTGAAGGACAATTAGGAGGAAACATTCTCTCGAGCATCAATCAATCAATTTTTGACCTTTATGAGTGCAGTAAGAGCCCAAATAGGGTTTTTTGATTGTTATGGAGGCATTGGTACAATATTGTTTCATTTTGATAACTACGAGTTTATGTAAAATGTATTTTTGAGCATAATGAAAGAGGCCGAACATTAGAAGTTGGAGCAGGAGATGTAGTCTATGAGGGGTGAACTCCTTCATCATTTGTTGTTTTTTGTTTTTTTTATGGTATTTTTGTCTCTTCTTTCTGAAAAAATGAGATAAAAAATCATCTTTTATGTGTTAATGTAATTGACACAATTACATAAAAACCCTTAACATTTCACTTACAAAATTTAACATAAACCTTCAAGTTTCAAATATACAGATCAATTTGGTACAAGAGCTTAGGTTCTTTGGTTATTTGGTTGTTTTGAGGGTTTAATTTTGTTGCAAGTGTTTCTTATGCTTACAAGGTTGAAGCTCAAAAGGGGAGAAGGAAAGTTTTTGGTAGCAAGTCCTCAAGCTAGGACAAGGAGAACACATTTTCCACAATATCCACCACCAATTTCACCTCAAGTTTCACCAAAAGCCTCACCAATCATGACACGTGAAGGAGAGCCTGATAATATGTTAGAGGATGAGAAGGATTTCAAAAATACATTATTCAACATGACACAAATCGTGAAAGTTCTCTATGAAGAGAGGAATACAAGGTTGCAAGTTGAGAGCTCCAATCCTCAAAAGGGAGATGGAGATAAACCTCCAAAATGAAATGGAGGAGATGGGAACAAGCCTCCAAAATGGAATGCAGGAAACAATGACAAAACACCTCTAACTCCACCTTTATATTCACATCCATATTCACTATCATCATCTTCTACATCAATCCCTTCAAAAACACCTCCACATTCTCCAAAGGTACATGGTAAAACTCCACTTTTGAAACATGACATAAAGTTTGAATTGCCTATGAATAATGGAGAGGTAAATGTTGAGAAATTAGATAATTGGGTTCTTCAAATTGAAGTTTATTGTGGGATACAAAGTATCAAATATGATGAGACCAAGATTCAAATTGCTTCACTAAGGTTGGAAAGTGCAACACTCATTCGGTGGGAATCCAAAACTAAAGAGGACATGAGGAAACATGGTAAGGTTTTATCTTCCATGAATGATTTTTTTGTTACAATAATAAGACAATTTTATCCTTTAACATACATGCAGAAATATATCATGGATTGGAAAAACTTTAGGAAATTAAAGGGTAAAAGTGTACAAAGCTATACCCAAGTGTTTAGAAGGAGAGCATTGATTTTGGGTGGAGATTTATCCTCTCAAGGCACTTTACTCAAATAAATTGGAGGTTTACATAGATACATGAAACACACTATTCTCATGTTTAACCCTACAAATTTAGATGAAGTTTGTGTACAAGCCACACACCTAAGAGAAATGGGTAAGAACGTTTCTAATGAAACAAATGAGAACTCATTTGAGTCTGGAGAAAAAGGAAAGGAAAAGTTCAAAGGAAAAGTGAAGAAGAATGATGGCATCAATATGGAGAAAAAAAAACTCACATGAATACATTGTTCCAAAGAGGGCCATGATGAATATATTTGCTAGAAACTTCATCCTTAGATGAGACCCAAAAAGTTTAAAAACAAGGAGAAAGAAAATATATCTGTGACAACACAACATGATTTAGGATCATATCCCATAGATCAAACAAAGATCACAGCCATGAGATTGAAAGGTAAGGAAATTTCAAGTAATATTTATTTAAATAGACTCAATGATACTCAATATGAAAAAAAAATAATAGAGCTTTTCCACATTAGAGTTATTTCAAAACATACCAAGATAGGTACAATATTTGATAGTGGATCACAAGAAAACCTTATCTTTGAATACATTGTCAAGAAGTTGGATTTAGAAACCATTCCTCATCCTAAACCTTATCATTTAGGTTGGGTATGTGAGAATGAAAATTTTCTAGTGACAAGGAAATGCATACTTATATTTTCAATGGTTGAAATTGATGTAGTTCTACTAGATATATGTGGTATTATTTTGGGAAGCCCATATTTATATGATAGGAGATGAATTTTTCATTTCCATGAGAAAAAATATCATTTTTTCAAGAATGTGATTGAGTACATTGTTAGAGAACATAGCAATAAATTGAGTTTATCTCTTGTCAATGTTGGAAAAATGAAGAGGATTGTTAATGTTAGTCAGAATTTTGCATTGTTAATGTTCAAGCACAAAGATGTTGAGGAACATAAATCCTTTCAAGGATATGAAGTAAGAAATTCGGATTATCCACAATATTAAAAAATTGAAATCTGATTTCATTGAGGTTTCTAATTTATGTGATAAGATGTTTCAGGAGTCTAACATGTTTCCTCCTAAAAGAGGTAAATAACATGAAGGTCAATTGCAACAGAATGCATCATGTTTAACATTGTTATGAACAAGATTATAGTGTTAAAGAATGCAGGGGTCAAAAATTAGATGCCAAAGATATTTGAAAAAGAAGACATTGGTTCTAAGACATCTTCTTGTGGGTTTCACAATGTTTTAGCTTTGGAGAAATATGGTGCATGGTGATGGTGATCACATTTGGTAAAAAGTCAAGCCAAGTGAAAGGCTAGACATGCTAAGCATCGTTATGGCGACAATGTTCAAGGTGAAGTGAACATGAAATTGTGTAAGTATCCTTTGATTGAAGATCGAGGAGGGAATGTGAAAATTCCTTCAAGGGAAGTTTTATGTTTAGAATATCTTGAAAAATTGTAGCAATTTTTAATTTTTGATAGAAAGACAAGGATTCCAAAATCAGAGCAAGTGAAGTGCCTTCATGGAAATATCAAAGTGACAAATCCAAGAAAAAACAAGTGGATTGAGACTGGAAGTGTGGGGGAACTTTAACCTCATTTGTTTTTGGACTGAGAATGATATTTTGAAGGTCCAAAATCTTCTAGTGGGGAGGAATGATTTAGTGGATCAGTATAATGGTCAAAATTCAAAGTGCTCAAAATGGATCAAAACTAGCTCCAAAGCCAATATCTTGTTTCCTTGAATCCAACTCAATTTGTTTCACTCAAATCTTATATTGTATGCTCCTGATATCGCGTTCTGATTGATTTGTAAAACAACTAAAATTTTGAAATTTTGGGTTGCGGGTACACCCAGTCAGTAGTCTGTATGCTGATTAGCAATTTGACTTGGCATGACTGTACTTTTATGGGCCAATGATTTGCTGACAAGTTTCATCTTCTTAATTATTCATGGTTGGTCAAAATTTATGTGTTTCTATTAGTTGAATGGTTAACCAAATAGGCAAAGCCACGTGGGCCAATCAGTGATAGCTACGTGACCTGATCTTACTTGTGTAAATTTTTTGTATGGTTGGGAAGGGCCTCCATAGGGTTTGAGCATTGGAGCTCTGGGGTGGAAGCGCGAGCTCATACCTCCACGCCACTGGTATTTCTTGATATCCATAGTGAAAAAATATTTTTTAAGGTTTAATGTAATGTCATTTGGGTGTCAGTACCAGGGTTTACCCTTGAACCCCCATCCACCCAGAGCACGATACACGATAGGAAGCCCGAGGAGTAGGGTTAACCTTGGCCCCAACACCACAAGTCACCATTTGTATACAATTATAAACCGATGGTATAACTTGAACCATATGTTATAATAAAAAACCATATATTACAACCCAAAATATTATGTTATATTGCTAACTGTAATACACGACTCCAACCGCAGTTTAAACTGGAAGTCAAACCTCCGACGGTTTCGGAGGTGAAAAGCCATGTGAATGGGTTTGGAATTTTTATGTTATGGAGGCCTAAACCATGACAAAACCAAACCATGGATCAACCTTACCATATTTTAATGTTCTAACCAACAATTAACATATGGTGGTTCCAAAAAGACATCACATGTAACAGTTTGCTGGTGTGAAGTTTCAAAAATAACCTCGATGGTAATTGAAACTCCACGAAGGCATCACCACGATTTATAAGTCGGTTTTGGTTGTGTTTATGTACCCAAGTTGTGTTAACACAACCATAATTGGAGGTCAAGTTTCATTTATGGCGCGATCATTTTAAACTTAACCCACTGGGAGTTTACCATGGTCTGCCACCAACTCCAATCACATGCAAGGTTTGGTTAAAGAAAATGGTGCGATAGTTTTGAAACTAACCTGGGTTCGACGACCAAAAAATTTCCACTTGGATCTATTTTTTCGGTTCATGGGGGTCATAAGAAAACTAATGGTTTGACAATTTTCACTCGAACCGGTGTGGATCTCGTTGGTGTGGGGCAAATTTGTCGCTCCATGTGGCCAAAAAAGGCATATTTTGTAGGATGGAGAGCAGGTGGGTGTGATATGGAGGAAAGTTAGTAGGAAAACTTCTCTAGAGAATAAATGAGTCAATTTTTGACATTTTCTAGTGTAGAAAGAGCCCAACTATGGGTTTTTTTACTGTTCTGGAGTCACTAGTGACAATATTTTCGCATTTTGACCACTGCAAGTTTATGTAAACACATATTTTTTAGCATAATGAAAGAGGCCCAACATTGGAAGTTGTACTGGGAGATTTATCCTAAGAGGGGTGAACTCCTTCGTCATTTTTTTCTTTTCGTTTGTTGTTATGGTATTTTTGTCTCTTTTGTTTATGCAAATTTGAGATAAAAAATCATCTTTTATGTGCTAATATAATTGACATAATTCCATAAAAACCCTAAACATTTCACTTGCAAGCTTTATCATAAAACTTCAAGTTTCACATATAAAAATATTTAGGATATATATAAGAACAAGTCCTAAAGTGTGATATATGAATCTAGAGGTAGATCTAAATCTCTAGGAAATTTTGTAAAGAGATTCTAGAAATGTGGAAAAGAAGAGAATTTCAAGAATAATTGTATATTCAAAATAATTGAGAAATGGAAGGGATCGGATGGTGGTCCCTCTAAATAAGAGGAGACCTATTGATAAGAAAAAAGTGATGTGTAATTTTTTCTTCAAGCACACATGCAAATAATAACATATGGGGATTAAATCAAGTGTCGCCCTTTCATATGAATCCCCATAGGGAGTGGTTTTGTGAATATGAAAGGTATGATGTATCCTTAATTTTCCTTGAATATTACTCAACAACTAGGATCATACGATGAGAAAATGTTAAATTGATATTCAAGGATGTAAGGGTTTGAATGTTCCCTAGCATTCTACACATTCCTAGCCTAGACAAAAACTTGATATGTGTAAGAAATATTAGTGATCCATGTGTAACTATTGTGTTTGAAAAGAAACTTGTATGATGGTTCAAGTAGAAATGGCATTGTGTAGGATAATTTAAATTTAAACTCTATACAATATGTTGGGAAGCATAGGTGTATCAATTCCATCGTTCCTGAGGGTAGAGATGGAGAAGCCAAAACCTCTATTGTCTCTAGAGAAAAGGTGATGTTGTGGAAAAAAAAAACTAGGGCATATTGGAGAGAAGGCCCTTCAAACACTACACCATAAAGGTATGGTTGAGGATATGTGATGTGTAAATTTTTATGGATATTACATTAGATAGTTCCTCATAATATATCTCATAAAATAATATGAAATTTATACTATGAAAGGTAAATCCATTTAGATTCCAAATATGTTAAAATTGTTTTTTTTTTTAATTTATGCATAAAATATATAAAATGTGGAAATTAGAGAATGGGTAAAAATAATCACTCACAAACCATAATAACACCAATACATGACACGGGGAACCCTTTGAAAGAAATTCCAACTAGAAGGTGAGGTTTCTTTGTTATCTTTTTTGTAGAATGGTGTAACCACCTCCTCCCACATTTACCCAAGTTCACTGGCCTACTAGGGTAAAAATGTGACAAAGAGTTACTATGATATTAATCAACGTACTAGATCACATTAAGGGAGTGGAATTGACAAAAATACACCTTAGTCACTTCATTCAAGTGCTATAGGATGCCCAAGGGCTAAACCACCCTTCTAGGTGCCTAGACCCCGAGTTAAAACTTTTTTTATTGTCATGGATTCCCATATGTTGGCACAAAACTACAGGAATTCGAATATAACCCTCTTTTTGCATGCACAATCCTATAAGGGAGTGACTGTAGTCTTTTTCACCTAGTTCTATGTCTATGACAGCGAGATCTGAGCCACTTTTCAGGCTAGTCCCCATACCACTTCCCATAAATTAATGAAACTTTCCAAACCAATGAATGACATAAGGATGAGGCCTCCCATACAAAACTTAGACCATAACTTGGCCTAACAAGGCCTAACCTTGACATGCATTTCATCAAACACATCATGAACATGTAATCCACAAGTCATAATTACATATCTGAACATATGGATCTCATACTTATCTGATAATTTTCAATAAGGTCTAATGCCCTCTCATAATAGTTTCATTAACATATATTAGCTCATAAATTCATTAACCATTCATCATGTTAATTTTTGGCAACAAGAGTTAAATTCCATAATTGAAATCTCAGATGAATAAAATAATAAGTTAGCTAGATTCCTCTTTTTGAGAGGATCAAAATCGGCCAATAGATTGTTCTAAATGGTTAAGCGGAAGTTAAGTTACGAATTATTTTATTATTTTACGAGTTGGTTAGATTGCATGTTGATCTGGTCAAAGCCTGAAGTTGTCCCTCATCAAATTATAAATAAATCAGCCTCAAGCACATTTTCACACATTCACTCATGAGATCATCCTCATGTTGTTTTTGTTCTAGGTCATATTTTATAGTTTTGGCTCGCATAGGTACGTCACAAGAGACTCATGAAATGGATCAAGATTAGTGTCTGAGATACATTTTAGATCTGAGAAGTCTGGTTTTGGGCCACGAGCAAGAGAACTAGAGGTAGTGGCTCTATTAGGCTTGGGCCATGGACTAAGATTATTGTGGTCACTTCTCAACTAGTAAAGTCACCCGTAGGAAGATTTCAGGGCACAACCAATTTTCTAGGGTGTTTAGGCCCTTAGCCACGGGCACAAAAATCCATGGTAGCATCTTAGAGATGGTATAAATTCAGGTAGTACGTGTTTAAGGCCACAAATATGTGAGTTATTGGGCAGATAATTTTTTGTATTCTATCAGTTTCTCATGCAATATCATCAGTCATTCATCATGCAATCACATCAGTTTCAGATCAATTATTAACAGTTTTCTAGACTCAGGTCTAGATCGGGGCAACTAACATCACTTAGTATCAATGATCCATTTATTTTGTGTTTTTTTTTTAATCTATAGATCAGATAAGTTTATTATCTTCTATATTATTTTACTGAGCTCATTGTACTTGTTACACAATAATTTTTCACCATGCTCATTTTCCTGTTTGACCTGAAATGCCCTATGATGAATCCTGTGCAATGTTTCCATCATCAAGAAATATGCTAACATATCCCCTTGAAGATACAAAGACTTCCTTGAAAATATACTGGAGAAAATTGGTCAACTTCCTAGTTTCTTGGGTCAGCGCCCTTCCTGGTGCCATGACCACGCTGATGTCCTTATCCAAGTTCCAGCCCAATGTTGTCAGTGCCCTATTTTCTTGGAAAATTGCACTGCTCCCATTTCTGGTAGTGCTTCCTCAAATGGAGGAGAATATTCGACCTCTAGAAGCTCAAGGGAGAGAGTTGGTTGTTGAACAAAAATGATAAGGTCGAGCTCTCTCATTTTGGAACTTTGATCTCATCCATGGGGGATCATCACTTAGAAAGTGGGCCTTCCTCCTCCTTTCATGCACTATAAGGAAAATACCCTCTAACTGATTTTTTTGAGGAATCCCTTATAAAAATAGCCCAGGTATCTGTTTGTAGCAGAGGTCTCTAGAGGAGGTTGGCGGGTCGAGGTGTCTGCAGGTTTTTTTTTTGTCTGATGTGTTTCTCATCATAAACCGTACCGATGCATTTTACTCACAACACATCAGTGCATACTAAAAATTGGCACATCGAGACACCGTTATCTCTGTACAAACCCACCTTGTGTGTCTAATTACTATAGCACACCAGTGCTCTATGCATAAAAATGCTTGGTGCATCACAGTAATCCAGTGCACTACAACGAAAACAATGCACCATCACTAATACCACCCAATTCCTTAGAAAATATGCCTCCTCGACGTGAAAATGTACAGGTATTTTACTTGTTTCTCAATAACTAAACTTTTAGCAGATTAGATTTCTAAAAAGCCTTAAAATTTACGTTTAAAAAAAAAAAAATTTATGTGCAATGTGTTCGAGCTGTTTGCGGTGCTGCTTGTAATTTTACAGGCCGCACCGCGAACGATGCTAATGGAAACCATACCAGCTTTCGGTGCGGTACCGAAAAATGTATACCATGATTATTTTTAAAAATTACATGGTAGTGTGGTTGTTTAAACAACTGCACTGTTGACTTTATACCAGTGTCGAGAGGGCAGTGCGTGGACCAAACTATCTGCCCCGGGACGAATAGTTAGGTCAGTGCACTGCCCACCTGACATCATTACATAGTTAGTGGTGCATTTGTTTAAAAGCTTGCATCGTTGACTATGTCATGTTATAGGGCGATGCATTGACCAAAAGATTCGCCTTGGGGCAGATATTTTGGCAGCGCATTTCCCGCCCAACATGAGTACATGGTTAATGGTGTGGTCGTTTACAGCATCACACTATTGACAATGTATTATTGTTGGGCAGTGCGTTGACCTAACTATCTACCCCGAGGCGGATATTTTTGTCAATGCACCATAGAAAAATAATATTTTATTACAGTGCGCAAAAAATTTCCATGCGCACCGAGAGCGATGCGTGAAAAAAACGTACGTACCGGTACCAGTGCATGACTTTTTTTTGAGTGCACTGATTTTTTTTTTCAAAAAACATTATATATATATATATATATATAGATAGATAGATAGATATATCTCATTTAATAAAAAAAATGTATTTAATATGTGAATCATTTAGCTATGTTAATGAAGATAACAAAGGGAACAACAAGAACATATGGAGGATCAATATAACGTTATTCACTTGTGGGAGGCATGAGAGAGGGAGAGAATTATGTACCCTAACCCTATTATGGAAGACACCCAGTTTCTCCCAAGGGAGGTAGGCATCCTCAAGTTCTATCAGGAGGCTACATCCCTAAAGGGCCATAGTGGGTTATTGGGACAACTCATCTTCAGGTGGGATGCCCACCGATAGGCTTTCTGGGTCGGTCCTCACTAGTGGTACATGCCCACTGAGGAGGAAATATATTTTATTATTGAACTATCTAGGAGAGGGAAGGATTTTCCCCAGTTACCAAATGTCCCCGTCGGCTATGCAGCAGGGAATCAATTGGTGTACTCCCATAGATACATTGGGGATGATATAGTTTCTCTTGCAGATTTTCAGGTGTTTGGTGGTCAGTTACATATTTGGTGTAGATGAGGGGAGGTGCCTCTCACTACCGCCGATGACCATTGCACACTATACCAGTGACGGGAAACACATTAGTTGCCTGCTTTTATTTTATGTTGATTCTTTATTCCAGGAACCATGATTTGTGAGACAGTATGTGATTTTTTTGCAGCAGTTTTGTACAACATTAGATAGATGTCGTTCTCAGGCACGTGGGAGGTTGACCTTCCCTTTTTCTTTAGAGTTATTTTGTTTATTTTTTCAGAGGTTTCTAGAGAATAGGCCTACTTTTCTTTGGCATCCTCATAGGTCGATGTTGCATGTACGGATGCATATATGGGGCCAGATGATGCACAAGAGGGGCCAGTTTAACTTCGCCAGGATATCTCTTGATGCACTGGAGTTTTATCCAATGTTGATGATCACTCCTTCGTTCTAGTGCCATGTCTGTATGCCGATTTAGATTGGAGAGGGTGTAACAACATCCTCTTCACACAGGATGAGTAGCTAGATGCAAGAGATAATATTAGTGTTTTATTTAAATTAATATAGTTTCATTTTATTGTCTTAATTAATTAATTAGAATTATCAAATTTATTCTAACACGTTCTTTAACTTGTTTTATTAAATTGTTCGTTGAAAATGTCTAATTATTGTTGTGTACTATATATTTTGTAGATATTGGGAAATTTTTTGGGGATGAGATTCCACCCCCACTGAATGATTGAGGTGTAGATCTTGATGAGGATATGGTAGAGGAGGAGGATCAGGGTGACAGATTTGATCATGTTTAGGTGTAGATACCCATGGGGGTGAGGCACAAGCCAGACATTTGATTTAGGATGGAGTTGGGCGACCAACTCTATCGACTGCTAGTTTATGAGGGAGTCCGCACAGTTAATATTAGAGTGATTCAGGCCAATCATAGGCTCATATAGCTTTGGATAGGCATGCCCCGCGATATGTTTACCCTCATGCATTGTTGGAAATACTATGCAATGTGTTGTCCTGATGGAAACCTACTTGATGAAGTTGGCCTTGATGGAAACCTACTTGATGAGTTGCCTATGATAAGCAACCTATGTGCTAAAGATGTAAGAATGATGTATCTACATATCAGTTCAGATGTGATAGAGAAAACAATTCCAGTAAGTGCCAGAAAAATGATAAATATAATATGTCACAATGTATACGCTACTTTTGTGAAGGCAACCCGCATATATACTCTACTTTTGTGAAGGGAACCCGCATATACATTCAGGGTTAGCATATACGTAGTTTGTATGAAGTGAAGTTGCGTATGCATGCGGATACACACGCTCAAAATCGCGTATGCCTTTTGCACTCTAAAAACTATGATACCTAGGGGCATTACCATGGTATTGGCCCACTGTATTGAGCACGGGATTATCTATTTGATCCCATCCAGGAATACCATCGGAAGCTGTGTGGTTTTGACTCATGGTATTGATAAGGGCTAAATCTATATAAGGATAAGAAGATCATTGTGCAAGGGTGTGCATGAGTAAGGGTTGTTGATGAATAAATATCTCTAAGTATTATCTGCATGAATGAACTCTGTTCTTAATTGATAGATATGAATCTATGATGCACCCATGGATCTGAGGATGGTTCAAGATCTCTAGATCCGATGATGATGATAAATCTCTAGGATGATCTGCAGCAGAAGAAATGGTGAAGATCTGGCGCAAAGACTGCTGAAGATAATGAAGAAATCTAGGTAAGTTTATAGATCTGATCTATTTTGTAAATTTTTCCATTTAAAGATCTATACGCTAGTTGGTCTCTGCAAAAGCACGTGTATACGTGGTCTCTATTAATGAAAGGTGCATATAGGGTTTTCTGAAGAATAAAATACACAGAATGATATGCGGGTTGGTGTGCAGGAAAGCGCGTATGTACGCGGCTTCAGTAAAGAAAAGGAGCGTATGATATTTGATTCAATGAATGTTCAGGGTTGAGTTTACATCTGCATATCTATTCTGAAGTCTAGGTTATCTCTGATATTCTGGTTACAGTGGTCTCACTGTTCTGTTTGAAGTATTGGGCAAAGTATGTTTGTTGATAAGTGAAGGGTTGTGTTGAAGTTGTTTGATCCAGTATGAAAATTGATGAAATGTGGTCTACAGTGGTGCTGAGGGTCGAAGCCTTCAGTCAGGGGGTAGTAGCTCCTTTCGAGTGATAGCTGGTAAATGAGAGCAAAGGGTTGTAGCTCCCTTCCAAGAGAGGCTGGTAAACAAGAGAAGGTTGTAGCCTTCTGCAAGTGGGTGCCTGCGTGCTGGTATGAGTCTGCGCTAGTACATGGTTGTAAGAAGTTTTATTTATATAATAAATATTGAAGAATAAGACGATGACAACGGTGGTTTTCTCCAAAATTGGGTTTCCACCTTAAATCCAGGTGTTCATGTGTGTTGCTTATGTGTGATGATTTATTCTGTTCTTACTGCACCTATTTTCTGCTTACTAAACATTTGATGAATGAATGATGCAATGATCTAAGTTAAGAATTAAATGCATAATTAGATCTCTGGACATACGCAAGTTTTCTTCATGATATCCATGTGTATACGCGAGTTTTGTTCAGTAAAGTAGCGTATGGGTTTAAAAGCAAGAAAAAGTAAAAAAATTTCAGGCAGCACTAAATACTGATTCACCCCCCCCCCCCTCTTAGTATTTTTCCCAACAATTGGTATCAAAGCAGGTCCTTCTGAAAAAGCTTAGCCGCTAGAAGGAAGATCAAGAAAGATGAGAAATCAAGAAGGAATAAAATCTATCAGGCCTCTGCTCTTTAACGAAAACAATTTAATCTTATGGAAAACAAGGATGAGATCCTATCTTCAGTATCTGAGAGCAGATGTATGGGCCATTGTTGAAGGAGGATATAAATATCCAGCCGCAGTACCAACAGATCCGACGGAAAAGAATAATTATGAATCAAATGCAAAGGCGGTCAATGCTCTAACGGGAAGTCTAACTGAATCTGAATTTGTCAAAGTCATGCAGCTAAATACTGCAAAGGAAATATGGGACAAAATCATTCTAAGTTATGAAGGTGATGCAAAGGTAAAAAGTGAAAAAATCCAAACTCTTAGAATTGAATATGAAAATTTGAAGATGCATAGTCATGAGAGTATTTCCAGTTTCTTTTTACGTCTTGATGATGTTGTAAATCGTATGAGAAATATGGGAGAAATAATAACCGAATCTACTTTGGTTGAGAAAATTTTAGGATCTCTAACGGAAAAATTTGAGTCAAAAGTTTCTGCTCTTGAAGAAAAATAGGATCTTCAAAATCTTACTGTGGTGCAACTTCATGGCATACTAACTGCATATGAAATGAGAAGAGGAGGACCATTTGAAGTCAAAGAAGCAGTCTTTAGAGCTTCTAAAAAAGGGAAAGAAGTACAAGAAGTAGAAGGATCAGGATATATCTCAGAAGAAGATGAGGAAAATTTTGTAAAGAAACTTCAACTTGGCACAGAACGGTTCAGAGGTAAGCTTCCTTTCAAATGTTTTGATTGTGGAAGATTTGTTCATTATGCTGCCAAGTGTCCTCATAAAGAAACATTTGCAAAAGGGAAGGAAGTAGCGAGAAGGAATAAGAATCGGTTTAGCACTAGAAAAAGTTACTACACTCATGAAGACGGTGATGGGTTATCTGATAGTGAGGAAGAATGTGAACAAGATCTTAGACTTCTCATGGCATTTGAAAAAGAACATAGAGAAGAAAAGGATACTTTTTTGGATGCTCTAGAGGAAAATTATTTTCTTGAAGAGAAAAATCAACTCAAAATACTCTTAGAATAAAGTAAAATAACCATAGAGACTCTGGAAAATCAGCTTGAAGAAAAGGAGAAACGCAATGATAATTTGGAGTGTGAAGTAGTAAGTCTAAGAAAATAACTTGAGAAAGTAAAGACTCTGAATCTTAGATTTGCTAAAGGATCTGAAACCTTTGATGAGATTATTAAGGTACAATGTTCTCCTCTCATAAAGACAGGTCTTGGATATATCGGAGAATCTTCTCAGGCTTCACCACTAAATTATCTAAAAGCAGCTACAACTAGTTTACAACATTCTGCAACTCAGCAAGGGAATAAAGAATCTTTACAGGTAAAGCATGATCATCTCAATTCAAAGAACACTAACAGGAATATCTTTCAAAGAAACACCAATCAACAGGTAAATTCAAGTAGAAGATTTCATGATCGCAGAATTTTCTTCTTCAATGGACAATGTTTCTCATGTCACAATTTTGGTCATAAAGTCGTTCAGTGTGTTGCATATAAAACCATCATGACAAGAGAAGCAAGAAAGAAAAGGATTGATATTGAAACAAAGAAGAATACCTATAACAACTTTTCTCCTCCTCTAAATGAAGTTGAATGTGCTTATTGCAATAACTTTGGCCATGAAGACTCTGAATGCAGAAGCAAAGATCAGCCAAAAGAGCATGTTCCTTCAAGCTCCAAAGTATGGAAAAAGAAGGAATTACAGGTTGAAAATTGTGGCATAGCGTTATTTGCAGAAGGCGAAGAAAATCAATGGTACATTGATAGTGGATGCTCAAGACACATGACAGGTGACAAAAACAAACTTTTTGCATATAGTTCTCTAGAAAAATAAAAGAAGGTTACATTTGGAAATGATACTCATGCTGTAATTAAGGGAAAATGGTCTGTGTTTCTAAAACAGAAGGTGAAAGCTAATGATGTCATGTATGTGGATGGATTAAGGCATAACCTGTTAAGTGTAAGTCAAATGTGTGATCAAGGAACTGAAGTTGTCTTTAGTTAAAAAGAATGTGTGGTACGTGATCTTGATACAGGTAAAACAATTATAAAAGGAAAAAGAACTCCAAGAAATATGTATGTATTGAAAAACTGTAAAGATCAATGTTACTTGAGTAAATATTCAGAAAAATGGCTATGGCATATAAGGTTGGGGCATCAAAGCTTCTCTCAGATCAATAAATCAAGCATACTTAAAGCAGTTCGTGATCTTCCCAATATTACTCCACCCAAAAATATCATATGCAAATCTTGCCAATTTGGTAAGAAAACCAGAGTACAGTTTAATGCCAAGGAAGGATCATCAAGTAAGCCTCTTTAACTTATTCATACTGACATATGTGGACCTGTGAGGAAAAAGTCACCACGAGGTGAACAATACTATATCTTATTTATTGATGATTTCTCTAGAATGTGTTGGATTGGGTTGCTTAAACACAAAGATGAAGCATTTGAGAAATTTCAGACCTTCAAAGCACTAGTTGAAAATGAATTAGATCTGAAAATCAAGTGTCTTAGATCTTATCGAGGAGGAGAATATACATCAAATGAATTCCTTGAATTTTGTGAACAACATGGCATAAAAAGACAGTTTTCTGTAGCTGGCACTCCACAACAAAATGGCATAGCAGAAAGAATGAATAGAACAGTTCAACAAATGGCTAGAGCTATGCTTGATGATTCTGGAACACCTGACACTTTTTGGGGAGAAGCAGCACATACAACGGTAAATATTCTTAACAAGGCACATGTTCGAGTAAATAGTGATAAAACTCCATATGAACTCTGGTATGGTAATCCTCCCACTGTGAAGCATTTTAGAGTTTTTGGAAGCAGATGTTTTATAAAAAATAATGATGAAAAACTTGGCAAGTTTGAATCCAGAGAAGATGAAGGAATACTTCTTGGTTACTCCTCTAGGAGTAGAGCATATAAATGTTACAATAAAAGACTTCGGAAGATTGTTGAATGTATTGATGTTGTTATTGATGAGTCTCCTATAGCCCCAAAAGAAGAAAAAAAAAAAACAAATGAAGAAGATGGTGACATATGTCCTTATACATCAAATAGCAATGATATAAACAGTGAACCCAATGAAGAACCTGAAGATGATTTATCTGAAAAATCTCCATCCAGATATGTTCAAAAGAATAATCCAGAATCTCAAATTTTGGGAGATAAGGGATCAGGTGTACAAACAAGAAGGACTCTTGTGGGATCTTCTAGCTATCTGGCATTTCTATCCGCTATTGAACCACACAATGTCAATCAAGCTAGCAAAGATGAATGTTGGATTCAAGCCATGAATGAAGAGCTTGATCAAATTGAAAAGAATCACACTTGGGAATTAGTACCAAGACCTCATGACAAAAATGTCATTGGAACTAAATGGATATTCAAAAACAAGTTAAATGAGAATGGAGATGTTATAAGAAATAAAGCTAGACTTGTTTGCAAGGGGTATGCTTAACAAGAAGGTATAGACTTTGAAGAAAATTTTGCTCCTGTAGCTAGACTTGAAGCCATAAGAATGTTTCTTGCTTTTTCAAGCTTCCAACAAATCAAAGTTTATCAAATGGATGTTAAATCTGCTTTTCTCAATGGTGATCTAGAAGAAGAAGTTATATAGAACAACCAGAAGGATTCATTTTGGGAAATGATGAAAAACTTGTTTGTAGACTTAAAAAGGCTCTATATGGTCTCAAACAAGCTCCAAGGGCATGGTACTATCGTCTTGACAAATATCTTCATCAACAAGGATTTTCAAAGGGGTTTGTTGATAGCAACTTATACACAAAAACTGAAAATGACAAACTATTGATTGTGGTTGTATATGTTGATGATATCATTTTTGGAAGCAATGAAGAATCTATGAGTCAGAAATTTGCTTCAGCTATGCAGCAAGAATTTGAAATGTCTTTACTTGGGGAACTAACATTCTTTCTTGGCTTTCAAGTGCATCAAACTACAGATGGTATATTCTTATCACAAGCAAAATACCTTAAGCAAATTCTGAAGAAGTATGGCATGGAAGAGTGCAAACCTGTAAGTACACCAATGATAACCGAATGTAATCTCAGTTCTCATGATGATTCTCCCACGGTGAATCAACCAGAATACAGATCTATGATAGGAAGTCTACTTTATCTCACTGGGACTAGACTAGACATTATGCATGCAGTTGGGATTGTTGGATGATTCCAAGCTAATCCAAAAGAGTCTCACCTTCAGGATGTCAAAATAATATTCAAATATCTACAAGGAACTCAAGACTTTGGACTATGGTATCCAAAGAATGTTGATCTCACTCTTCATGCTTACACTGATGCAGATTGGGCTGGAAATATTGATGATCGGAAAAGCACTAGTGGTGGCGCATTCTATATGGGGCCCCGGTTAGTATCTTGGTTCAGCAAGAAGCAAAAATCTATTGCCTTATCTACAACAGAAGCAGAATATGTGGCTGCCGCATCATGTTGCACTCAACTTCTTTGGATGATGCAAACCTTACAAGACTTTCAAATCAAATGTTCACCTCCTATCTCCATTATGTGTGATAATACAAGTGCCATTAGTATCTCAAAGAATCATGTTATGCATTCCAAGACCAAGCACATTCCCATCAAGTATCACTTCTTACATGAACAAGTGCTTGAACAAAAGGTGAAGTTGGAGTATGTTCCCTCCAAAGAACAAGTTGCTGATATATTTACCAAACCTCTACCCAGGGAAGCGTTCGAATATCTCAGACAGAAGCTGGGAGTAGTCTCTGCCATGTATAAGATCAGATCTGCTTAAATTCAGAAGATTAAATTGGATACGCGGGTTTCCTCAAAAACAGTCGCGTATATACGTGAGTTTGTACACATAAAATCACGTATGGGTGGTTGCTGACAAATTATTCTGGGTCAGCATTCTTCAACACAACTGTGGTGCTGTTGGGTATCTCTGGTGATATTTCAGCTCTCATATTTTTGTTTCTGATATTTGATGCAGATGCCTTGATGATTTGTTGTTGAAAGTTTTCAGGATGCACAAGCTAAGGGGGAGATGGAGTGAAATGGCTCAAGAATAGGCGTATTGGTTCAGGAGGAACATTAGCCTTGCTGAGAATTATGCATTGTTGGCATTATGATGGTTCTGAAATATGATCTCTCTCTTGAGGTCTTTTTGGTATTTTTTACAAAAGGTCATTGTTGTAATTTGATGAAAAGGTCCTGTTGAGACCTATAATGTAAAATTGTAATGTAAAGACTTGGTCATATATGTAAATCCACTTGGTTGGATCTTTGATGAAATTATGAGTCCTTGGTGATAGGAAAGGTCATAGAGTCATGTACTTCATTGAAAAATATGTTTGAAGATTCAGCATGAACTCAGGGGGAGCATGGTAACTTCAGTGCACATCAGATCTACAGAGATCTTCTTTCTACATGACAAGAAAAACCTTGTTTTGGTTTTGATCCACCCTTTGCCCTTGATGTCAAAGGGGGAGAGTATCATGGTGTTTATGGTGTTTGAATATGGGGAGAGTATCATGGTGGTTGCATAATGGTTATATTCAATGTATCTATCTGTTGTGGTGATCAAACACCATCATGGTTGCCATCAAGTCCAAAGGGGGAGATTGTTGGCAATATGATGAAATGTGTTGTCCTTGATGGCAACCTACTTGATGAAGTTGGCCTTGATGGAAACCTACTTGATGAGTTTCCTATGATAAGCAACCTATGTGCTAAATATGTAAGAATGATGTATCTATAGATCAGTTCAAATGTGACAGAGAAAACAATTCCAGTAAGTTCCAGAAAAATGATAAATATAATATGTCACAATGTATACGCTAATTTTGTGAAGGAAACCCGCGTATATACTATAATTTTGTGAAGGGAACCCGCGTATACATTCAGGGTTAGGATATACACAGTTTGTATGAGGCGAAGTTGCGTATACACGCGGATACGCACGTTCAAAATCGCGTATACCTTTTGCGCTCTAAAAACTATGATACCTAGGGGCATTACCATGGTATTGGCCCACTGTATTGAGCACTGGATTATCTATTTGATCCCGTCCAGGAATACCATCGGAAGTTGTGTGGTTTTGACTCATGGTATTGATAAGGGCTAAATATATATAAGGAGAAGAAGATCATTGTGCAAGGGTGTGCATGAGTAAGGGTTGTTGATGAATAAATATCTCTAAGGATTATCTGCATGAATGAACTCTGTTATTAATTGATAGATCGGAATCTATGATGCACCCATGGATATGAGGATGGTTCAAGATCTCTAGATCTGATGATGATGATAAATCTCTAGGATGATCTGCATCAGAAGAAATGGTGAAGATCTGGTGCAAAGTCTGCTGAAGATAATGAAAAAATATGGGTAAATTTATAGATCTGATCTGTTTTGTAAAGTTTTCCATTTACATATCTATACGCTAGTTGGTCTCTGCAAAAGCACGTGTATACGCGGTCTCTATTAATGAAAGGCGCATATAGGGTTTTCTGAAGAATAAAATACACAAAATTATACGCGGGTTGGTGTGCAAGAAAGCGTGTATGTACGCAGCTTCAGTAAAGAAAAGTAGTGTATGATATTTGATTCAATGAATGTTCAGGGTTGAGTTTACATCTGTATATCTATTCTGAAGTCTGGGTTATCTCTGATATTCTGGTTACAGTGGTCTCACTTTTTTGTTTGAAGTATTCGGCAAAGTATGTTTGTTGATAAGTGAAGGGTTGTATTGAAGTTGTTTGATCCAGTATGAAAATTGATGAAATGTGGTCTATAGTGGTGTTGAGGGTCGAAGCCTTTAGTCATGGGGTAGTAGCTCCCTT
This sequence comes from Pinus albicaulis, assembly GCA_034641835.2. Classification (NCBI taxonomy): domain Eukaryota; kingdom Viridiplantae; phylum Streptophyta; class Pinopsida; order Pinales; family Pinaceae; genus Pinus; species Pinus albicaulis. The sequence continues at coordinate 832,087,351 of CM076579.1, read as the reverse complement.
CTAGTGATAGCTGGTAAACAAGAGCAGGGGGTTGTAGCTCCCTTCCAGGAGAGGCTGGTATACAAGAGAAGGTTGTAGCCTTCTGCAGGTGGGTGCCTGCGTGCTGGTATGAGTCTATGCCAGTACATGGTTGTAAGAAGTTTTCTTTATATAATAAATATTGAATACTGAGACGATGACAACGGTGGTTTTCTCCCAAATTGGGTTTCCACCTTAAATCCTGGTGTTCATGTGTGTTGCTTATGTGTGATGATTTATTCTATTCTTACTGCACCTATTTACTTCTTACTAAACGTCTGATGAATGAATGATGCAATGATCTAAGTTAAGAATTAAATGCATAATTAGATCTTTGGACATACTCAAGTTTTCTTCATGATGTCCCCGTGTATACGTGAGTTGTGTTCAATAAAGTCGCGTATGGGTTTAAAAGAAAGAAAAAGTAAAAAAAAATTAGGCAGCACTAAATACTGATTCACCCCCCCCCCCTTCTCAGTATTTTTCCCAACAATCATATCATTGGAGATTCTAGAGTACTGTTGTAGGCTAGGAGGGATAGGCGTCTTGGAGATGCATAACATAACAACGCCTCATATGATGATCATGATCATGAGGGTAGTGATCATCATTCTAGTACTCCACCTCCTCCTCCCTCACCTCACGGTATAGATCATGATTAGTAGCGAGCATCCAATCCTGATCGGTGGGAAACGTCTTAGGATTCTGCACCATCTTAGAAAACACCTATTCGATAGCAAGCACTTGATATTGAGTAGGCAGATCCATTTGAGAATGCATGTCCATCATCATAGGTTGCACCATCCACGTCTGAGCAGGTTGCTCCATCGATGAGTCATCAACGGGTAGTTCCTGAGCAGACTGCACCATCGACTGATCAGTAAGGACCCCCTGAGCAGGCACACCGTCTATCTAAGCATGAGGTTGCACCATCGACTGAGCAAGCCTTGACTAGTAGTATTTTTGATGTAGCACCTGATATTTGAAATTTATATGCAGTTATATTATAGTTGTATATTTTTGACATTATATATATATGGTCCATGTGTTTTATGTTCATGTTGATGTACTTAATTTACATGTTGGTGTTCATTTAATGTGTTTGCATATAGATGTGTATGTGATAGCAATTATTTGACATGAGATATATATTTGATGTTTGAGTTGTGATGATGTTATACAATGCTTATGTTTTGTTAGCTAATCATGATCACAATGATTAGATGATGTTAGCGAATTTGAATATGTATTTTAGTCGAATATGATGTTTGTACAATGGTTATCATGATCGTGATGTTTATTTTTAATATTAAATCATGATATTTATTAAATATTATGTCGTGATTGCAATTGAAATTTTAATTTTAATTGTATGTAAAATTGTAATTATAATTGTATGTAAAATATTTGTAAAATTGTAATTGTAATTGTATGTAATTGTATTGTGAAATTGCAAAATTGTAATTGTAATTGTATGTATCCATGTCATGATTCAATTTTATTAAAATTTTAAAATTTTAAAATTTGAAAATTTGTAAAATTCTAAAATTGTAAGTGTAATTGTATGCATGGTGATTGTAATTGTAATTGTAATTGTAATTGTATGTAAAATTGTAAAATTGTAATTGTAAGTGAAATTGTAAAATTGTAATTGTAATTGTATGTAAAATTGTAAAATTGTAATTGTAATTGTATGTAAAATATTTGTAAAATTATAATTGTAATTGTAATTGTATTGTGAAATTGTAAAATTATAATTGTATGTATTGTCATCATTCAATTTTATTAAAATTTGTAAACCTGTATTTTTGTAAAATTGTAAATTAATTTTCAATTTTGAACTATAATTACCATCGTAAGTAAAATTTATACTGTAAATATTGTTAAATTACAATAATTGCAAATTTGTAAATTTGTATGAATATAAATAATTGTAAAATAATAAATCTGGAATAATCTAAAATTTTGTAACATAATAAAGTTTAGAAAATAATGAAAATAAATTCATGTTTAGAATTATCATTATTTTATTATGATCTTACATACCAAAAATAACAGTATACATTTTGAAGATATCATTCACACACATTTAAAGCAATCAAGTAGTTGTATTATTTTAGGAATTGACATCATAAAAAAAATAACTTTATACAATACGTCATTGTTTTCGAGATCAACATAATTGCAAATTATCATGTGAAATGATTTTAACATTAAGACAATGCAAACCAATTAATTCAAAATACATATTATAATGTTTCGAAGAAAAGGGTCTTAGCTATAAGGTAATTAAGTCCTATTCTTTATAAAAACCCATCTTAAAAATTATAAATGATGAAATAACACATGTACCATATCACTCTTGATTTTGATGATCACCCTCATTATCTTCCAGCTTGCTTGGCATGATAACACTATTGTTATCAAAAATATGTTTTGATCGAGGATCATGTCTCAATACGAACCACCAATCCCTATCTAACACATCTAGGTAAAAAAATATCTGGTTAAAGTGTTTGGGGAAAGCATAAGGCTCCTTAGCTTCATCCCACATCTTTCTAGACTTGATACATATGAGCTTACTATCATGATATTCCTTTACATTATTCCTATCAAAGGTGTCCCACCACTTGCACCTAAAAATAACACATTGGAAAGAAGAGAAATCCACTTCAATGATCTCTTGTATCTTTCCGACGTAACCTAATGTCCCTTGTACTAGGTTTTGATCACAGTTTCTAGCTCAACTAGATTGATCAAACTTGAATTACACTCCACAGTATTGTGTCATGTGCCCATCATCAACATTTACTATGCGAAAATGGTGTCCATATTCCCACATAGATGGGAACAAATTGACCTATAAACGAGTTAAAAAATCATAGTGTCATGTGTTTTATAATAACCCAACTATTAAAATATGATTTATAGATGTAATTAAATTTCAAAGGTGCATTATTAAGTTTAAAATCTACATAAATATATTATTACCGAGTGGGTGTACCCAATCCCTATGTTTACCACATCCTCTTCAGCATGCGGGTAATGACTGATTGCACCGTATTTCTCTCTGACTTTGTTAGCAACCCAACTGTTGGGGCATATATTTGGCATATTTTCTTTTAAATGATAGGGATAAGGCATGCTTCTACCATTCAACCATATGAATTATTTCATGTCACTCTCCCATTTCATCCTCTTTTGTTAGTACAATGTGACCCACAGTTGTGTCACTTCAAAATTGTAAAGAACAAATTTATTAATTGCTTCAATTTCTGCATTTGCTGATGAAATCAAACTGACATATAGTACATATGAGATAAAAATATACAGTATATCAAAGTTCAACATGAATATTTACTTTCCGTAAATTTGAAAAATTATAAGTCGCTTACTCTTTATCAAGCGTCTATTTCCATTCGTTTGGAGTAGCTCCCCTTCTCTTTTGTCTTCATCTCTTTCATTGTCCCAAATCACTGCACCTGGTTTGTTATTGATCTGCTTGATGTACTCATTGACATAATAAAAAGAATCATACGATATGTACCCCTTTGCCATAGACCCCTCAGATTTTTCCCTTTGTCAAACAAAACCTTTCAATTTCTTCATGTACTTCTCTAAGAAGAACATCCAACAAAAATAAAACACCCCAAATAATTCAACCTCATCTACTAGGTGGATTAGAAGATGAAATTGCAAGTCCATGAAACTCATCGGTAGTTCCTTTTCAATCATACAAACAATATCATATATCTCTTTATGCCACCGTAGAATGTTAGCCATATGAATCTCCTTTGAAGTGATCTAACGTACAAACACATATAATTTAGATATGGCACGTCCTAGGTGTTTGGGGAATTCATGTTTCAAACACCCACACACGAACAAAGGATAATGACACTGCAAAGTTATAAACACATGCAATAATATAAAATGTTAGTTATGTTTTATGATCCCTGCACGAGACAAAATTTATTAATATAACAAATAATAAAATCATGCTTTTGATATTATACGTACTCTTAGAAGATTTAAATGGTCATGAGATTTCAACCCCGAAAAATGGTCATCCACCGTGAAGCATCGTTGTCGTGAAGACCCGTATGAAGATGTCACCCTCACACCCATTATAAATTCCTTTGCCAAGTCAGAATATACTAGTCTTCCTACTTAGTGGGGGAAATTAGTTCTTGGTCATGGTCAGTGCCACCCAAGCACATGACTATCTTCGATGTAAATATACATTCTTTTTAGTTGATTGATGTAATAAATAGGTAGAAGAGTCCTAGTAGGTCTCTAAGTCCTAAAGTTAGTAGTTGTCAGTTTTATTTGCATGTAATTTTCTTATTGTTAAGATAGGTGTCAGTAAAGGGACTCGATGATCTAGCAATGTAGGAAGATCCAAAGTAAAGAGGTTGAAGCCTATTAATAGGCACAATATCGAAGAATAGAAGGTTGAATGATGTTAATTATACCACTACTATTGTAAACATTTTCTGATCAATAATATATAGTGGTCATTGGCTCTTTCTTCACTTGAGATTCATCTTATGTTTTCATGAGCACTTTTCCTATGTATCATGTTATTTTTTCTTCGGTAATTTGATGTTTGATTACTTATAATTCATGTACATCATGCTCTAACTTCCTCCAAGAATTAGACTATTATGTATCTGTGTGTATTTTCTTTTCATAAAAACATCTATATGCCTTATATTCCACAAGAAAAACCATGTCACTAATTTTCTCAACGTTGAATCCATAAGCCCAATGGTAGTGAATTCTATACATATCTCACCTGCATACAAGCATACCTAAAACACTTTTGTCAGAGTTATCCATCTATGAGCTTATTTACATAATATCATTAATATCTTTGAGAGAACCCTCTCAGGATGAAAAGTCTAATTTTCAGCTAGAAGTTGGTTTGAACGAAGTACTCTAGGTTGTCTGGTGGAGCAACCCATCTGTACCAACTAAGTGATAACATTTTGGTGCGTCTGCCGACATTCTGAATACATATTTTCCAAATTTTGTGTTCAAATAGTGATGCTGAACTCTTGGAGGTAGCAGGAGTCTAGAACATTTTGAGATTGCATAACTACCTTGGTGGATCCACTAAAATACTCATGTTTAAAGGTGGCTTCAAGAAAGAGATACACAAGTAGCAATCCAGATCCTAATCCACCTAAAATTGTGGATAATACAGAAAGGATTTTCAAAAGAATTGGAAGCAGACCATATGTACCAACTTAGTGATAACACCTCCAACATCAAGGCCTAGTTGTAAGCTCCCCTTTTGTAATTTATCAATAATAACATTTGACGTTTTCTTTCTATATTTATCTACATGATTATGCAAATATTATGGTACTCCTTGATCTGCTAGATAGCTAGTGTTTACGTTTATTATATATATTATATCACGTTTATTGTTGTCTTCCAATTATCCACAGGTATTCACGTGCCATCAGTAGTAGGAAGCGGTCCTATAAGGATCATGGATCAAGGTCACCATCAACGGTTCCAAGGATAGCGATTGGAAAAAGGTATTTATGTCTCTTTCCTCCTTGCGTTGTAAGCATTAGTTAAGAAATCTTATGTTAGAAAGAATCTCTTGTTACTATACCCACACTAGGGCTAGAGAGATCGCCTCTATCCATAGAGGGGATTTATCTAGACAACATAACTAGTGACTCCACTAGGGAGCTATAGCCTTTTAAGTCCTCCTTCGTTGAACTGATATTGGATCAATTTCTTTGGTTTATGAAATTTAAATATGCTTAGGTCTCTGTAAGCTTGCATAAAGGTTATTTGTCACTTCATTGTGTCAGGTCTAGTGTGTTTGTGTTTTTGTTTTTTCATTTTTCTTAGCGACCAAAGCCTTTTCTGTCCTCACTGTATTGTTGGCAGTGTTTTTCTATATAGTACAGCTGTGTCGATTGGATTTTCAACACCCTTTTTCTCAGTATAGAAGTGTTGATCTTAGCCTTTTGAAAAACTTAATGTCCCCTCTAATTATCTAGTGTTTCCTGTCCCTTGAGCAAGTCTGTGAGATCTCAGTGATCTCCTTGCTGTGTGTTTGACTTACCTATCTCCTCTAAGGGAGTTTGAGTTTGTTTTGTCTCTTTGAGTTGTTGTAATTTTTGGAACTTGTTTCCATTTCAAACACTCTTTCTTGCATTTTTCTTGTCTTATTTCAAAGAGAGTTGGTGTATGCTTTGGTTATCTCTGAATTTCCGACTGTTTCCCTTAGGTTTAGTGTCAAGCACGATATTATAGTTTGTTTGATGCGCAAGTCTAGAAGACTATGTTTTGTCTAAATTCAAAAGAAATTGGAAGTGATTTATTTTTTATTTTTTATTTAGATATGTCATTTTAAGAAAAAGTGAAAATAGTTTCATTTTTGTAGTCTTTAAAGCGATTTGTTTGGCTTGACTGAAAGAAAAGTAAAGAGATTTTGCATTTCTTCCTTTTTTTATTTGTTTTGCTTCCATTTTAAAGTGAAAAACAAAAATATTTTGTGCATATTAGTGAAAGGAAGGCATTTTCATTTTCAATTAAGATTCACATGTTGAGAAAGTGAATTCAATTTGAAAAGCATTGCATTCTCGTAACTCTAAACTAGTTTGGGGGAATTTACATTGCTGCATTAAGTGCATTCTTTTTTTTCTCTCTTCCCTATGTAGTTTATAATTCATTGAATTTGAAAGCTTATTTTATCGGATTTAGTCTACATCATATGGATTCAGGTAACATTCGTTTTGAGCTTAGAAATTGAAATTTTAATAAAGATAAACTTAAAATGAACCCAATTTACCTTAAGGATCATTGGAATTAATGAGAATATTTAGTGGTATAGGCTAGAGACGTGTTCCAACATTGTTAAGTGTAGGAGTTGTCGCTAATGGTCCGCATTACAACCCAGGGGTGATATCCCATCCCACTATGGAAGTATATTGATGTATGATAAGTATATTTGAGACTCTCTCATCGAACGATTATGCATTAGACATCACTACTATAGACTGGAATCCCATGTATCATCTTGTATATTTTGGGAGACACCACTAGGTTGCAATCCTGCCATAGGTAACCGAGTCGGCCACCTTGTATATGTGATACACCGAACTCAACATTCGGGGAGACTGGCTGCCATACATTAAGTCCTTGGTCATTTCTCTTTAATTTGATCACAAAGGTGTATATTGTAGTTCATAGATACTTGGTAAACCTTTATGCCTAGCACATTCCTTTTTATTTATTTATTTTTGTTAATTATAAAAGTAAATGGCCACGAAAACATCACACTTGTGTAGTTCTCCAATGTTTATTGTTTGGTAAGTTGTGATTTTGTTCACCTCTTTCCTTTTTTATCTTCTTCTCAAAGTTCATTATGCCTGAATTATCGAATTAACCCACTCTCTCTTCTGACGGATCTCAACAACCTCCTCGATAGGTTCCTCATTTTCTGGTTGGACCCCTCAAAGGTCAAGGTGAAAATCTTGAAATTGTCATCAATATTCAACCCATATCATCCCAAGCACCTCTTGACGATTCTACTTGGACTACTTTGGAAGAATATGAGCGGGAAAGCCCCGATCAAGCTGCAAAGTTCTCGGTCTTTCCTCGGAATCCTCTCTTTTATCTGATTGTAGTCTCACTTGAACAACCTGTAGTGCTTTCGATCATCCCATAATCCATTTTTGAGCTTCTCCGGTATCATCTCTCTCTACTGTTTGTCGATTTTTTCCAGACAAAATGGCATCAAATGCTGATGACGTTTTTTTTTCAGTGATCCTCATAACACTCTTCAGGAAACCTCTGCCTCATATATCCCAGAAGCCTTTTTGTCAGTTTTCCCCTTAGAAAAAGAATTTTTTAGATCTACGCCTCATGATTCGGTTAGTGGAACTAAAATACCATCTAGTTATATTGTGTCTATGCTCATGCATGGTTATAACTCTTTAGGAAACCTCATTTTTGGAGTTTCCGGTGGCACACCCTTATTTCCGGATCTCGTTTGGTCAATGTGTATTCCTTCATATTCTGGCCCATTTTCGCCAGAAGATCACCATTGGTCAAATGACCATGTCATTTGGATCCTCTGTCCCATTTTCGCCATCTACGATTAGTGTAGTCCCACCATTAAGTGGTAAATCCACGGTTTCGTCGATGCCTGGGGGGAAGTCTAACCTTATCTATGTACCTCCCCTTTTGGGTGGGGGGCAGCCAAGTTCTAGATTTATTCCTAGGGAAAGTTAGCCTCATATTCAATATTCCCAGGTTTATCAGCCCTTTCTACAGCTGAACCCAGTATATTCATATGTTCAGCAACCTAACATTCCTTATTTTCAAAGGCTAAATGTACAATATCAACAATACGCCCAACAACCCCAAACTTCAATTAGTGTTGTTATGACCAATCCTTAGTTTGGTTCTTACACCCAAGCTGGTATGAATCTCCTTCTAGGTCAATCTAGTCCTTTCCCTCATCAGTTCGGTATTCAGAACCATCCTTTTCCTCAAGGTCAATACCAGCAACCCCAGACTGGGCCTCAACCTGGTGCTTCATATCAAAAAATTCCTCAGTACCAACAGGCTCAGCCAGGACCCTATATTCAGCAAGTTTCATAGGCGAGACCTCATGTTCAACAGGGACCACAGGCTAGACCTCATGTTCAGTAGGGGCCACAGGCTAGACCCTACTTTCAACAAGGGCCAGAAATTAGACCTTATGTTCAACAGAGACCTTATCCTGGACCCCATGTCTAGAAAGGCCCACAACCTCAGTACCTGCAGGGGCAATATCAACAACCACAATAAGGTCCCTATCAATAATATGTGCATCAAGGTCCTTACCAGCCATGGGGGAAATATGCATATCCAAGTTAGAATCCACCCTATTGCAGCAAAAATCCTTATCGATCAGGTTGGAGCCCCCGAAATTTCTCGCCTCATCATCCTCCTTTACCGTTCTTGGCTATGTTATAATTTCTAGATGTGTCAAAGCTCACAAATGACCTCAGTCACCGATTCCAACTAAGATTCCAGGAGATTTTTTGAAGTTTGAAGGTAAATCTAGGGAAGACCCTCAAACCCATGTTATGACATACCATTTGTGGTGTTCCTCTAATTCTTGGGTTGATGATTTTATTTGTCTCTGTATTTTACAATGCACTTTGAACAGTGCTATAGGCCAAATGGTACATTCAGCTCCCTTAAGGAATTTTCTTCAAATTCCATTCCTTAGTTGTGGACTTCCTCATTCATTTCAACCTGTTTGTCTGGTATGAAACCGAAACCTATTTGCTCACTTAGTTGAAGTAGTCAACTGCTATGCATATCTTGGATCACATTTATGAATGGTGAATGTTAGGGCAAGGAGTCACTCCTTGACTACAAAAGGAGTAATCCTTACAGATCATATTTCATTTCAAATTTTAAAGGGTTGTTTGAGTGGTGGGATGGCTTCTCAAAGATTTTAAAATGATTTTTTATATTATTTAAAACTTTCGTTCATTTGGAAAGATGTGGCAAGGATAAATTGTATGTGTAAATTGGTAGTATAGGGAGAAAAGTGTAAAAAATGAAGAAGATGGATAGCTGGCACCTATTATAGGAAATATGCCTATCCTAAATCATTCACAGAACTATGATGATGGCTCTTTACATAAACTCTGTTTATGAAAAGTAAAAACCATTCAGAAAGTAGATTGCATGTATAAAGTATTCCAAAAATCCTTTATGAAATCTTCACTCACATGTTCTACAACACATATATGATTTGCAGAAAATCGAAAGTAGATAATTTACTATTAAATCCTTTAATAGTCTCTCACTCACACCTTACTATTTTCCATAACTCATAATTTAGAAGCAATTAACAAATAATGAATACACACCATACATTATATAGTTCTTGAGTCAAAAAATCATCCAAAATGACGTAAAAATGATTTTTATTATATTTAGTCTTCAGGTAGACCAACATCCAACCTGGAAATGGTATTTACATATGGTATATATGGAAAGAGAGGCACCAACTACATCTCTTATAAAAATAAGGAAACATTACTCCTAACATTATAAAGGTGTCATAAGGCATTACAACTATATACCTTCGAAATATAACTGAAAGGACAAATGTAGAAGAATGAAGAGAAGAAATCTAGGCTAAACTACTGAGTGTGTTTTCATGTTGGACCTTTTTCTGCTGATTTGTCTCTTTATGTATTTGGTATTTAAATAGCCATGTATCTTGATTTAATAAGACTTACAACAACCTCATACCCACTTTTCACCATCACTTCTTATATCCATTTGGTTATGGGACTTATACTTCCTTAACTGGCTCAAAAAAGTTGTTGGCAGGTGTAAAAATTAAGTTAAAATAGGCGCTACCGGAAATTCTAGTAAAAACCTATAATTGCATAAAAACTGGAACGATACTAAAATTTATGGGAGTGCTCTGTTTCTTTTTCAAGAAAGCACAATTTTTTTTGAAAAACTTGTGCAGACTTATGTTTTTGACATCTAAGAAACTGTTCAAAATTGTGATTGATAAGAAAAAATATGTTTGTTTCAAAACATATTTTTACCTTCCTTCCATGTGGGCTGCAACTTTAGTAAGATTATCCAAATCCATCTTACTCTTAGCAACTGATTTTGATCTAGTTTTTTTTTGTGGATGCTTCCTTTACATTGCCCTTCTCCTCCTCAGAACCATTGTGTATATTTATTCTCTTTGAGGGCTCTGAGTGCTGCTCTAAAGGGGTTTTATTTTTATCTTTTTTCTTGGTTTTCTCTGTCTTTAACCCTTTGAATTTAACTTCTATATCAATGACCTTTGACATTAAACTTGGACTATGTAGAGCCTTAGACTTAAGCCGGAACTTGTTTCTATCCCTGGTATTACATTTTTTGGTACCAGAAATAGATTTTTCTTCCTCTTTCTTCTTCTTGCTATTGATCTCATATCCAACATATTTGAGGAGTTCTTCATCAGATTTTGTAGGGTGATACTCTTTCTGCATATTCTGCTGAATATCTTCTTCCGGAATTTTAGGTAGCATATGTGCTTTAGATTTCTTTATAGTTGTAGACCTTCCTCTCTGAGATTTGGTGTAAAAATTAGGAAAAGGAGGAATGAGGGGCACCATTTTCATAGACTTGGGTCTATTTGCTGAGGAGCTCTCTCCTTTCTCCATTTTCTCTTAGCCTTGAATGTAGAAACCTTTTCTTTCCTGCTCTTGGATTTATGGATGTTTTCTTTTTTAGCCTTACCCTTGGTTCTTTTTTCATGCTGAGTGTGTTTTTGTGAGGGTGGAGGAGTAGGTGTAGGTTTCCCTGCCCTGTAAAACAAGAAATGGTCCCAGGTTTGATTTATTTTCCTTCACTCTTCTTCAACTAAAACCTTGATGAAAGCTTGATGATACAAGCTATATTATGAAACAACAATGTGAGTCTGGATCTGTAATATTCCTACTTAGCCTAAGCTAAGAGGAATATTCATTTTTGTTTTACTTTCTGTTGCATGAATAAATGAATAAAGGAGGACATGTAAAACTCCTGAAAAGACTGAATAAATCAATGCCCATGTGAACACAGATAAATAAGGGCCATGTAAATAAATCACTTGCAGGTGTGAAAGGGGTTTGAGCTGTGAAACTGGGTCAACCTTGACCAAATCTACAACGTTGTCTAGGTTTAATGTATCTCATGAAGGGACATCGCAGTTCTAGAAGGAGGCCCTTCATGTGAAAGGAGCCAACTCATTAAGGTGGTTTAGGGTTTGCAAAGGATTTCATCTTATAAAAGGAAGGGGAAGGCAACAAGAGAAGGTTGTTGATTGATTATATTTTTGAGTATCTTGTCTTCTTAGACAAATTCTATTCTCTGTTTTTTAGTAGAGAATTGTGCTGCTTAGCACTTGTAGTTCCTATGCAGGGATTTCACCTCTTCCTTTGAGGATTCTTGGAGGAGTGTTTGCTGACTTGATCCACTATCAGGCTTGAGGCCAAGCTCTACTTCCAATTACAGCACAGATCCAGTGAGGATTTTTCTTCTTTTGTAAGCTGCAGCAAGTGGGATTCTAGATCTGTAGAGATCTAGCTTGTTTTGGGAGCCTCTTCTCATGGAGTGTGTCTTTAAACCTCCTGGAAGAGTGCCTCTCCTGTTTGTACTTCAGATATGAATCTTGGCAGTTTTCCATCTATGTTATTCAAGCTACAACGCAGTTTTCATTGAGGAACTGCATTATTTTCATATGAGATTCTTCAGGGTGTTTTGATTCTAGTTTTGATGAGAGATCTCTGGTGCTAGGCTTTGCCTTTCACTTCGGTCATCCGTGGATTAGCTTGCTGATCCATGTTCTGTTTAGATATGATCTATTTTAATGTAAAGTTATATTCAGAAATTACTACAAAATTTTACAGATATGCAACTTAAAACTCAAATCTACACTTGTTTATGCATGATTTGGTCAAAACCCCAAGGGGATCTTGTAAATAAGACTATCTAGTTTCTAGATATGAAATAGATTTGATGTTTTATCCATAGATATTTCCTAGATCTGAGTTGTAATATTCAGCTGTTGTAGCTACTCAAAATAACATTGTTGAATATTTTTTTCATTTATATATGTGTTGCAGCCTTCTTTTCTGAAGATTTCTGGCCCTATTGTCTCATGTATTTTACTCTATATTGAAATAGCTTAATTATAATTATGATTTGCTGATGTATATTCATAATTTAATCATATTTTATAGCCTCTTGGTCATACTGTCCAGGACTGTGTTATTTTTGAAGTATTTTGTTGTGCATAGCTGCAGCCCCTCTTGTAGGGTGTTTTTCAGCTAGACTAGGTGGTGGGAGTTCTATTTACCACACCTAGTTTTTTTTGTTTTTGCTCCCTTTTTGGATCTAGAATCTAGATCTACTGATCTAAGGGTTGTAACTCATTTCTATGAATCAATCTCCTAGGAGTGCATTATTTAAGCAGGCTTGCTATGCTATTCCATATTTGGAATATTACAGTGGTATCAGAGCTCCTTTCTTGGCACAACCTGTGCCTTCCTTTGAGCATCACAACCATGTTGCATTCAGAAGAATATGAACCTCTTACTGAGAGGGAGAAGAGGTATGAAAACATAAGTCACAAGAAGTATTATTACACTACTGATGATTAAGACAAGGGTAAAGCCCTTGAGACTACAAGTGATAAAGAAGGAGAAGAATTTCCAAGAGCTCTATTGGTGGCCATGAAAGATCTTTCCAGAGAGATCAAGGAGATGAGGGTGGACAGAATGAGGGAATATCTTGGGATATTTCATCCGGGAGAAAGTTTTGACAGGTCTCATCATGGGACTGGTCAACTAGTGATTCTGCCACAAACCCCACAAGCTTCACAACACTCCACTATGCCTACCTTCTTGGCTGTGGAGAATGAAGGACTGCAAAAGAAATATTCCCTTGAAGATTTATTTGTGGAGTATGATTCTCAGAGTCAGGTATTCAAGGACCACTTGAGTTTCCAAGATTTTTGTCACCTGAAGGACAGAGGAAGAACGAGGCAGTAGTATAGAGATGGTAGGTTCTTTCATAATCAGGATAGACACCACTCTATGGGCATATTATTTTTGCCCAAGTTTGATTGATCATCCTCCAGTTTTGCCAAGGCATGGGTAGAAAAGCTGGATATTTACTTCCAGTTGAAAAAATTCCCTAAGACTGAAGCCATCAATATTGCAGCACTGCACTTTGAAGGTGAAGAACACAATTGGTGGTTCCATGGGTTTTCTACATTAGGACATATCAATGTGACTACCTATTCTGAGTTTACTAGCAGATTGGTGAAGAGGTTTGACAGGAAGGATCCTAAAGCACCCTTCATAAGCCTTGTAAAGCTGAAGCAATCATGGGATGCAGGGATTTATATCTCTGAGTTTCTGAGATCATTAGTCATTGTCCGTGATCTATCTGTAGCAAGGAGAGTCTAAATGTTCATCGATGGCCTGGAGGAACCTTTTCATGGGTTGGTTAAATCTATGAAGCCCATCACTTTGCATGATGCCATTGAGAGGGCTAGAGACATCCAATATGCCTTGCCAAAAGAAAAGGAAACTTTCCAAAGCAAGGCCACTCATGTTTCTAAGGGGAAGCATGGAAAATATGCTCCTCCCAAGGAGAGCTCTATGAATAAGCCTCTTGATATTGAGCTCAGGAGGGAATTGAGGAAAAAGAAATTGTTTTTCACTTGCCAAGAGTCATAGGCATCGGGACATAGATGTGCTACAGGGAAAGCACACTACATAGAAGTCTTCTGAGATCTTGAGGAGGAAGATAAAGATGATGAACCTAGGAGGGGTCACAACGCTAAAGATGATGAGGAAGATCAAACACCATCCAGAGATGGGAAGGGAGCCTTTGCTCGAATAATTCAGACTCTTACATATTTAAGAGGAGTGCCTAAGTACCTGACCCTAAGAGTAAAAGGTTTAGTCATGAATCAAAGAGTATCTGTCCTGATTGACATTGGGGCAACCCACAACTTCATTGATGCTCATATTGTGCAAAGGAGAGCAATCCCCACTGACAATTTTGAGGGATTTTATGTTTTGGTCTCGAGAGATAGGACCATGAAATGTATGCAATATGTTCCATCACTCTCTGTCACTATGGGATCCTACACTCTGGTGGATCACTTCTTTGTAGTTGACATACCAGACACCAATATCATTTTGGGTGTCCAATGGTTGATTACCTTGGGGAAGGTTACCACTGATTGGAAAGCTTTGGAAATGGAGTGGGTGGAATTGAAGAGTGGGAAACCACAAATTATTCAAGGCATGGACACTTATCCTTCACCTGGTACTTCCACACAAACAACAGAGATGGATTTTCATAGTGGAAGCAGGGATCTCACAGTTTCTTCTCTCATGTTCATGAGGATGCTCCAAGGGACATTCTTATCTAATGGCAAGCCACCTGGAATGGCATCAGATTCAGATCTTGTGGGGAAGTCTCCACAAAGTGCTGCTCCAATTCTATATCAAGTAAGGATTGGAGCAATCAGAGACCAAGTCACAAGGTTAGAGGGCTTGGGACAACCCAAGTATGAGGGAGATCTTCTTCTTGAAACACTATCTCCCTCTCTCTTTTCTAAATCTGCACTGTGGGAGGAGAAGAATAGGAGGATCAGCCTTCCAACAAACAATTTTGGCATGAGATATGTCAAAAAGGAGATCAACAACATGACAAGCACTTTCATGGATGTTTCAGCAGCACTGTCATTGTTGAGTAGTGTGGTTCTTTATTGGAAATCTCAATTTCTTGTAGAGTATTCCAAAGATCTCCACAAAGGTATGATACTAGATGGCATGCAACAAGAGGAGGGCTACTTAGTCCAAGGGGGAGTCATCTATTATCATGGTAAGGTCTTCTTGGTTAGATCTTCGAAGCTCAAGAAGAAGATTCTACAAGGATGACATGAAGAATTCTTCCTCATCCATATGTATTCAATGAAGATCTATACCCTGATCATGAAGAGTTTTGATTGGGAAGGCATGAGAGAGGACTTACATCAACACTTTCAAGAGTGCAATAACTATGGACGATTCGGGTAGCCAATGGGATCTTTGCAAGAGTCATCTCATCCAACTCTTCCTTTTCTTGAGAGGAGGGGAATTCTCATGCACAAATCGATGTCTATGAAGGACTATGATGGTAAAGGATTTGATCATGCTAGGCAAGTTGTATTTTTTTACCTATTACATTCCTTTGCCATGTTTTTGCAGGATATGACTCATAAAGGGAATGAGAGATCATGTGGATCTCATAGCTTGTTGGGGGCCAATAAAAATTCTGAACTTGGCCACTCCCTTGTTGTGCAAAGGGAGATTCCTTTTCATGATGGGTGTTTCCCAAAGGCACCAAAATTATGTAACATCTTCAGCCATGTTAAGGTGACTCATGCAGAAAATGTGTGGTGGGAATGCCACTTGCCACACTTGGATCTAATGAAGACAAGAGGTGCACTGTGCTGGCATTGCATGTGGGATTTCGACCCACCTCCTCAAGCTCAAATTTCAGTTTGCATATATGTATTCTTGCTTCCATACTTGGATGATATAGTTGTATTTTTTATGGGATTGTATGGATAGAAGATGGGCAGCTTGTATGTACCACATGGCTTGGAAATTCTACCTATATTTCATGATACATGTTTTAGATGTAGCATTGCTTCAACCATGTTTATTTCTATTGAGTTTTTCACTCCTAAAGGGATGGACTATGCACATATTATGTTGACCTTGGAGGAACAATTCATGATGTATTGGCTTGTTGAGCACTTGGCTTATGATGAGGGATTGATCCTTGATGATGCCATCAATGGAGGAGGAGAAGTACTACAGCTCTTACCCTATAAGTTGCTTGAGGAAAAGAAACATTTTGGAGGGGAGGACTGTAATATTCCTACTTAGCCTAAGCTAATAGGAATATTCATTTTTGTTTTACTTTCTGTTGCATGAATAAATGAATAAAGGAGGACATGTAAAACTCCTGAAAAGACTGAATAAATCAATGCCCATGTGAACATAGATAAATCAGGGCCATGTAAATAAATCGCTTGTAGGTGTGAAAGGGGTTTGAGCTGTGAGACTCGGTCGACCTTGACCAAATATACAACGTTGTCTAGGTTCAATGTATCCCATGAAGGGACAATGGAGTTCTACAAGGAGGCCCCTCCTGTGAAAGGAGCTAAATCATCAAGGTGGTTTAGGGTTTGCAAATGATTTCATATTTTAAAAGGAAGGGGAAGGCAGCAAGAGAAGGTTGTTGATTGATTATATTTCTGAGTATCTTGTCTGCTTAGACAAATACTATTCTCTGTTGTTTAGTAGAGAATTGTGCTACTTAGCACTTGGAGTTCCTATGCAGGGATTTCACCTCTTCCTTTGAGGATTATTGGAGGAGTGTTTGTTGATTTGATCTAGTATCAAGCTTGATGCCAAGCTCTACTTCCAATTGTAGTGCAAATCTAGTGAGGGTTTGTCTACTTTTGCAAGCTGCAGCAAGTGGGATTCTAGATCTGTATAGATCTAGCTTGTTTTGAGAGCCTCTTCTCATGGAGTATGTATTTTAACCTCCTAGAAGAGTGCCTCTCTTGTTTTTACTTCAAATATGTATCTTGGCAGTTGGCCATCTATGTTATTCAAGCTACAATGCGGTTTTCATTAAGGAAATGCGTTATTTTCATATGATATTCTTCAGGGTTTTTTGATCCCAGCTTTGATGAGAGATCTCTAGTACTAGGCTTTGCCTTTCACTTTGGTGATCCATGGATTAGCTTGCTGATCCATGTTCTGTTTAGATCTGATCTATTGTAATGTAAATTTATATTCAAAAATTACTGCAACATTTTACATATCTGCAACTTAAAACTCAGATCTACACTTGTTTATGCATGATTTGGTCAAAACCCCAAGGGGATCTTGTAAATAAGACTATCTAGTTTCTATATCTGAAATAGATATGATGTTTTGTCCACAGATCTGTCCTAGATATGATTTTTAATATTCATCTGCTGCATCTCCTCAAAATAACACTCTTGATCCATTTCTGCATTTATATGTGTTGCAACCTTCTTTTCTGAAGATTTCTGGCTCTATTGTCTCATGCATTTTACTGTATATTGAAAGAGCTTCATTATAATTCTGATTTGCTACTGTATATTCATAAGTTAATAATATTTGATGGCCTCCTGCTCATACTATCCAAGACTACTTTATTTCTGAAGCATTTTGTTGTGCATAGCTGCAGCCCCTCTTGTATGGTGTTTTTAAGCTATACTAGGTGGTGGGAGATCTGTTTACCACACCTAGTTTGATTTGTTTTTGCTCCCCTTTTGGATCTAGACTCTAGATCTACTGATATAAGGGATCCAAGGGTTGTAAATTCATTTCTGTGCATCAATCTCCTAGGAGTGCATTATTTCAGCGGGCTTACTATGCTATTCCAGATTTGGAATATTACAGGATCCTTGCTAACATCTTTGTCATAATTTTCAACAATAAGTATGGAAAATTTAAGGTCTTCATACTCGCAAAATGAAAAATAAATCTCATATGAACACAACTATATACCTCCTTTCACAAGTGAGGTAAATCTTGATAAGTTTAACAACTTCTGCCCAGTCATTTTTGAGATAGCTGCTTGGAATTCCCTTGGCCCAGTTGGGATATCTGTGTGCAACCTTAAGGAAACTGTTGAGGTCTCCTCCAGTGATAACATGTCCTTTAAACCACCTCTCTCCTTCCTATGGAAGGCTAAATGCCTCATCAATTGAGTCTTATGAAACCTGCAATGTAAGACCATAGATTGTGGCTTCTTTTCCATTAAAAGAACTTGCAAAATCTTGAGCTACTCCTTATTGAGAGATTCCTAGTTTGGCACACAAATAATACCACCCTGGCCGGATAAAAAATATTTTGACATTAAAATTTTCATCCATTAGGTCAGCGCCCTATAGCTCAATTTGTTTTATCTTCCCTCCTCTTTTAGTCATCTTCAGAAATTAATGACTCTATCTCTGAAACTGATAGGTAGCAGAGCTAGAAGATCTTCACCATACAGGTGTTTCTTATGTTTTTCTCTAAAATCCTGTCTAAAATCTAGAATCCTCCTCAAACTGGAACTCTATGAAATTTGATCTCCAACAACTAGACTCTCAATTGATAATTCTCCTACTTTTTCAGTGGTTTTAAAAATAGATTTCATGGTTCATCACCCCGTGCAAATCGATTTTCATTATGGAAAATATTCTTGAATGTAGTTTTCACCATGTGATGGCCTTAATCATCTTCAGTTTTCTACGTAACTTAGGATAGAATGCAACAAATGGCTTGAGGCAAGCAGATCTGTGACTAGAAGTCACTTCCCCAGTCTTGCTGATTACTGGCCTAAATTTCTGGCAACATCGATGTGCGACCAACCAAACATTCATTGAATTAATTTTAATGATCTACGATCTTATCCATTCAAAAAACATGTACCTTTACATGAGATTAACTGACTTGGCTGACAGACAAGACGAGATTAACGGTTGGGTGTATTACTAAGGGTTGACACCTAAGTGCTACACATATGCCATGACTTGATTTAAACATAAATGAACGCATAAGACTCCTATCACATTATATAAATCATTAAAAATATATATATTTGAAATTTATTCACATCATAACATATGTCTTGAAAAAAGCAGATGCTCTTTTTCCTTTATTTTTAAAAACATAGGATGTTACCAGAATTTCTGCCAGCATCAAAACAAAATAAAAATAAGATAGAAATATGAATGTAATAGACTATCTGAAAGAACTAAAATAGGTGCTAACGGAAATTTCAACAGTGACCATTTTTTTTGAAATTTTCAAAGTTTAAAACTAAAAACTAAAAAATTAGAATGGACTCATAACTTAGCAAAGAACTGTGCTAAAATTGGCTCCATAAGGGATAAATATCTCCCTACAAGGCTCTAAGAACCTTTTGTAGTTTCAGTGCCTTGTCATTGGGCTATGAAGTCTTATTATGAAACACACCGATATTTATAGTGAACTTAGGCCACCAACAACCTTAGTAAAATATTTTTTTGAGAAAGCACCCATTAAATGGACCTCCAAACAGTTCTGTACCATCAAGATGTTTCAAATCAAAATTATTGTTCTACAAAATATTTGAGATTTTGAAAGGAACAATACATAAAGCAACAAATTTGGAATTATTTCCTGGATCTTGATGTTGTGCATCCCATTTCAATACTAGATCTCCAATCTTAAAATATTCCTTTTTAGTTCCTCTATCAAAAACATGCTTTACAACTCACTGATATTTTCTCACCAAATCATATTGTTGTTCTCACTTTTGTTGCACCTCTATTATTTGATAAATTCTTCTAGTCATGTCATCTGGCTCAGCCTCATGATCTTGCAGAAATTTAACTACATGAATGGCCAATTGTACTAGAAAAATAGCATCGGTTCCACAAACCCTTTGAAAATGTAATGTATTAATAGACTTTTTGATAGTCACCCTTGATGGACATCCAAATATGGTTATTATTCCCTCCATAAAATTAATGATGAGTTTATGAGTAGCATTCCTGGTAGATATTGCTTCAATCCATTTGGTGAAGTAATCAGTTGCAACAAGAATCGAATGATGTTGTCCACCTCATGGTGGATGAATTTCACCAATGAAATATAAGCCCCATTGTTGAAAAGGTACATAAAAAATTATGGGCTTGAAAGGAAAAGACTTCAAATTTTTCTTACTGATGAACTTATGACATTTTTCACATGCTCTCACCTCATCACATACATCAGAAAATAAGCTAGGCCAAAAATAACCAGCTCTCAATATTTTTTATGCAGTAGTTCCCAATAGTGATGACCTCCACACACCCTGCTTTGCATGTTAAAAATAACTTTCTTGGACTCAGCTGGGTCAATGCATCTCAACAAAGCTCATGTAGGATATTTCCAATATAAAAAATTATCTTTAATGCAGAATTTAACTATTTTCAGCTTCAAAGATCTTACTCTTCTTTTATCATAATTTGGAAGAGGTTTAAAATGCTGCAGAAAATAGATGATTTCCTTATACCAGCTGCGTTCAGAAAGCTTTACATCCACTTCCATGTTGTCTATAGGTTTAGAAATTTCCCTTCAAATTTATCATCCATGAAATTCAAGGCCAAAACTCTACAATTTTATTCAGCTAGTAGTTTGGCTAATCCTTGACCTTTGATTACTTTAGTAGGAATTATCTCTAAATCAAACTCAAGAACTTTAGTCACCCACTTACTTCTTTTTCCATCAATATCATGGTGAACTAATATCTCTCTAACAACAGATGAAGGTACATTGGAAATAACTTGAGGATGAATAATATAAAATCTAAAAGATTTCAAAGCTTTAGATAATGCATAGGCATGCTTTTCCAACATTTCATACTTCAATTATGCATCTCTAAGAGATCTGCTGAAAAATGCTATGGGAGATTTATTATTTTCTAAATATTTTTGTAAAAAAAAAACAACAATAGTAACTTGAGAGGAGAATGAGAATATCAAGAAAGGGTTTGAGTATTTAGGGCTTACCAGTTGAGGTGCTTCAATGATATATTTTTTGATCAGCTCAAATGAATTTCTAGATTCAATTGTCTACTTGAATTCTTTGTCCTTCTTCAACATGCAAGTAATATGCTTGAACACTTCAGAAAAAATTGGAATAAACCTTCTTAAGAAATTGATATTACCAAGGAAAGATTGAACCTCTTTATTGGATCTTGGAAGTGTTAAATCCTGAATTTCAATCACTCTTTTAGGATCAATTTTCACTCCATTCTTAGAAACTATGTGACCAAACATCTTACCTTCTTTGAGAGAAAAATGAGACTTCTTAGGATTAATTATATACCATATTTTATTCATTCAACAAATATGTGTCTCAATTGTTGAAGGTGTTCTTGATTTGAAGCTGAAAAAATAGTAATATCATCCAAATAGAGACCAATAATTTATCCTTTTCTCTAATGAATGCAAATTCCATAGCATGCTGAAAAGTAGCTCTGGCATTCACAATCCCAAATGGCATTTTTTCATACATGAATTTTCCCCAAGGAGTATGAATGTTGTCTTCTCTCAGTCTTCTGACCAAACCGAAACTTTAATGTACCCGGAGAACCCATCTAACATGGAAATTTTGTCTGAACCAATTACCTTTAGAAGAATATGTTCCATCTTTGGAAATGGATAATTATCTTACTTGGAGCATTTGTTAATATTTCAGAAATCTACACATAATATGACTTCACCACTCGTCTTTCTTATTGGAACTAGATTAGCAACCCAATCTAAGTATCTCAATGGAATGATCATTTTGACATCCAAAAATTTCTTCACTTCCTTCTCCATCAATGGTAATAATAGTTGATTGATTTGTCTCAACTTATGTTGGAATAGTTTAGTACCATCCTTAAATGTTATCCTATGCTAAATTATGGCTACATAATATGTCTTAAGATCTTCATATTTATAGTAAAAAACATCAACAAATTCACAAAACAACTTATGGTATTCAACCTTTATTTCTTCTGATAAAGCTTTTGAAAAATTCACATACCTCGGATCTTCTTCTATGCCGAAATTGAAATATTCCAATTCTTCTTCTGTTTCATCCAACTGTGGTTTCATTTAGACATAATTATGATCAAAGAGCTTATAAAGTGGGTTTAAAACCTTGTGAATGTGATTGGTAGGAAGCTGAATGATAAGATGATCAACAATCTATCTTTTCGGATTTTTGGTATCTTGTAAATTAGCATCATACTTCATGAGATCTTCATCCTAATCAATGTTTAGGACAACAAACTATTCAACAACATCAATTAATATTCTAATTTCCTGATCATCTTCAAAAAATTTCCAATGCTTGACATTATAAGGAATGCTAGGTATGAACCTAACTTCCACTTCATATTTCAGCTTTATAGGTATTGGAATCTTGAATGAGCTTGCTGAAATAGAAAGTGATTCAGCCAAAATATTACTTTCTCTTGGAACAAACGAAATGCTAAAAGCATGGAATGAGTCTTCTACAATACTCCATTGCATTTCAGTAATCTCTGAGTTTGGGATGATTAGTTTGATAAACATTTCTGATTTGTTGAATAATAAGTTCAACATATCCAAAAACAAAAATTTCAGAAATATTCATGTCTTTTGTTGTTTTTAAACAAATCAACAGAGCTTCATACTCAGCCACATTTTTAGTTGCTTCAAACTCAAGTTTGAAAGAAAAAGTGGAGCTCTCTTTCAAAGGAGAAATGAGAACTATTCCTACACCAACTGCTTCTTTAGAACATGAGCCATCAAAATACATTTTCCATAGCTGGGAACCCTCATGACTAATCTATTTTTCAACGGGCTTCAAAATTTGAAACTTTTCTGCATATAGGACATCATTATCCATGTGTAAAATTCTTGAACTTGTTATGCCTACGTAATTTTACCAGATTGGTAAGAATAAAGTTACAGAGACAACATCTAAACCACTTTGGGATTCTAGGATCTAGCCCTCCTAAATCTAGACAGGGATCTCTCTTATAAGTGCAAAGATTGATTTATCTTTAAGGATTTTAGTATGATATTAGGCTAGTTATTAAGAATAAGGGTTTTTTGTTTGTTTGGATGGTTGAGCATGATTTTTAATTGAGTGGAAAGTCCTAAAAATGAAAGAGTTTTAAAGGGGTGAAGATGTGAACAATCAGAACAAGATTCAGCTAATATGATAGATATGAAACATGACTTAATCCATTGGGCTATGGAGTCATAAAAGGGTTTAATTGTGAAACAATTTCAAGAGTGGTCCAAGGGGCAAGTCATCTATATCAAAAGATATTTTTAGATTAAATGATGGAATGGAACATTAAAAGTGTTGAGAAGGTGGAAAAAGCAAATAATTTCAACAAGGATTTATCAACTTTCGAAACAAGAAAAGCCTTTTTAAGAAACTGTTTGAAACCAACCAAATACAGGGCTAACCTTAAACTTCTATGGACAAGCTTGTATTAAAGCTAAATTATCAGACAAACAATCCAGCAATCCACATGACTACTTTCAGAAGGGATGAAAACATATAAGAAAACAAAGTGCAGCTTAAGATAAAGAAAGATACATTAAAATCTAAGCCTGCTTTAGCATACTCTTAGGGAAACCTTCAAAACAACCTTTGGAGAAAGAAACTAGAAGACAAGGCAAACCATAAACTTTTCTAGTCTAACTCTACTCGGCATATAATGAAAATATAATTCAAGAACTTCCTTTCAAGTTTTTCACATCAATACAGGGACAAACCAACATTCCTTGATAATGTTTATACTTAACTTGAATCATTCTTAAAAACAAAATTGGAGGAAAACATAAAGATAAAGCTTATCATTCATAGAAGGGTACTATAAATAGTAAATCCTAACTCTATGCTTGTTGTTCTTTACTAGAGAAAAATGAACAAACTGGCATACATGAAAGGAAAACAATAACAGTAAGAAGTACTTCACCAATGATATAGACCAGGATGCCAAAGATCAACTTGTATATTGATGTCAATCCAGTTACATACTTCAAATCTAGTGTTTCAGTACAGCAATCATCTTCTCTTCTCAACCTAACTTCTTTGATCACAAACAGAGCTTCAAGAGCCTTTGAAAACTATTTACATGTAGAAAGTTTCGAGCACAAGTATTACATCAAAGTTCAGCAACCAACCTATATCTCATATTCTTTAGAAGTATTTATAGAAGAAATGAGGAGGTGGAATAAAATAAAATATCTCTAGTTCAATTAATACAAGTTAATGCTTCTTCGCCTTTGAGGGGCTCAAAGGAAAATTTTTCTGATATTTCTCTGTAGTAATTGGTTTTCATTAAATATTCAAGCTATTTGGCAGATTTTTTTGACTTTAAAGCTCTTTAAGGAGGTTGGCAATAACTCTGGTTGTTTTTAACAAAACATCACTGACTAAGGCAATAACTATGCCTTCTTAGATTTATTGAGGCCGCATGGTGGAGCTTGGTAGTTGGAGAGGATTCAATTAGCCTCAGATGTGGCAGTGGAGGCTTCTTAGAATGATAGATCTCATTGTTTTTCCCTAAAACTCTGTTAATTTGCTTTTGATTTGTGTTTTAGGCCTGATTAGGTTTAATCTTTGTCTTCAGGTCTTCATACTCTCTTTAACTGTGTGGATTAGGCCTTTGATAGTCGAATTTATGCCTTAATCCCTCAGAACTGTGTTAAAACCTTTAATTCTTCATCTATGTTGTGATTCCATCTTTGAAACTAATACTCTTCGTATAATTAAGGCTCACTATGTTTTTGTTGTTTTGCAGGCACGCAGAGGTTTTGTGACTTCATAAATGCTCATGAGGCACAAGTGGAATCACAGTTTGAACCATGCGGATTCATTTTTTTCATGAATAGTGGCCTGGGGAATGGTCATTCCAGGCCTTTGTTTTACTTTAAAAAATGTGGTCAAAACCTTAATAACCTAGAAAAAAAAAAAAAATTAAGAAAATCCCGTGAAAAAATAGGTTAAGGTCACTTTGGAGGTTTTGGGTGTGAGATTGAATCATGGCCGTTGGATCGAAATAACCCACAGTCGAGATTTCTCGATGTGGTTCAACAGGGAGGCGGTTGGGTGAATGAAGTTAAGATTAAGTCCGAGCTGTTGGATCAGATTGATCAACGGCTAAGATTGATCGGGAGTTTGGGTTGTGGGGAGAAATGTAATGGGGAAAAAGCTTTGATCGGGATCGTCTATCGTCAGAGATCGACGGTGGAGAAGTATCGGTGAAATTCCCATGAAAATGTGCGATGGAAAATGAATTTGGGGGAAGATTTAACCAGGATCGTCGGATAAAAGAAATGAACGATGGAGATCTCACGATAAAATCTTTAGAGGATAGATGAAGGGGGAAAAACTTAGGGTCGAGAAATAATGAGCCATTGGATCCTGATAATGAACATCGAGGATTAAAAACTAAAAAGCCCATGCTGTAGGGAAGGGTGGCTTGGGGGAAAACCATAATGGTTTTCACGTAGATCTAAGGCGGTTTTAGAATTTTGCCAAAACAACGCGATATTCTTCGTCGCTTGACACCTGTCCTTTTAATACTACCTATATCGCGTATTTTTTTGGCATTAATGTTCAGGCGCAAAATTACGCGATATGGAGTTGCAACTGTCGGATGAAAGTTATAGAGATCTGACCGCAGGAATGAGAGTGCAATGGGGTAAGATGTGAAGGTGAAAAAGGTGGGCAGGGTCAAAGGCAGTTTATATCTTGACCGTTAGATCTTGGGAACAGACGGTCGAGATCTATCGATGGGGGAGGTAGGTCCCAAAATAGTTCAGCCTATCGAGTTAAATCTCGATCATTAGAACTTAGAAATGAACGGTCTAGATTTACAGATGGGGTGATGAAAGGAATATAAGACAGGGGATTGGGCAAATATTGGGAGCAATGTAGATCGTTAATCTGCAGAGATCAATGGTGGATTTCCACCGAAGAATTATACTGTGGGGCTTATGAAAAAACAACAGAGGAAAGTCGGGTTAGATCCTAGTCTTTAGATCTTTGGAATGGACAGCCCCGATTTGATCATAGGATCGCATCAGAGGGGGGAAAGAGAATGGAAAAAATGAATTTTGTGATGTGATGAAGTATCGACCGTCAGATCGAAGGATGATCGACGGTCTAGATTGAATCGGAGATCGCATCAGTGGGAGGCAGTATGAAGAATGGGCATGATGCGATGAGCCGATGGACGTTGATCTGTAGATATCAACGACCCAGATTTATTTCAACTCATATGTCGGGTTTATGAAAAAACAAAGGAAAAAGGGGTTCGGGGAAAGGTTTTTTAATGGTTTTTAGCACCTGATTGCGGGGTTGTGGTCTTGTGAAAAGGATGAGGAGATCGAGTTTTAAGAAGAAAAAATGCTAATTGCAATCAGAGTTTTCAAAGTAAAAGGAAATAAGAAGATAGAAAACCTCGATTTCAATTGCAAGATGCGGGTTAACTCCAGGTCATGGCTCTGGGTTTTATGTGGAGAAAAGGAGCTAGGCTTAGGCCAAAGGGGATTAAGGCCTAAATGCAAAAAGACTGTTTTTTGGGATTTTTGAAGGAATTATTTTGGGGATTTTGAGAGTTTAGATAAGGTTAAAAAAGGAGTTTTAAACCTTATCAAAGGGAATTTATGAAGGGAATGAAGGAAAATGATGGAAATGGAGGAATTTTAAGAAGAAAAAGGGGATGAAAATGGTGTTATTAATGAATGGAAGGAGGGGTAAAATGAAGGAAAATTGGTTTTTTAAGCAGTCTTTCTCCTTGAAAATAGCAGATTTTTTCAGGATTATGAGGGAAACAGCAGTGAAGATTAACTAAAGGATTATTTATCTTCATAAGATTTTAAGAACTAACAATTTGGCATAAAATTGTTTCTTAAAGTCTTGAAAAATGATCTAGCCACCATTTGATATGACAATTTTTTATAGGTGGCTAACAGTGGCTCCAACTTGGGATGGAAGCTCCTTGGAGGTGCCAAGAACCTCATACATGTCTTCTCTGGAAGCTGATCAATGCCTCATCCATTGGGCTGCAACTTTATTTACCTTGTTGATCTTCTTTTGCTCTGAAAATGTTAATAACCATTAAAAACAATGGAAGTCTATCAAAACAAGCTTTCTACTTACCCAGTCCTAATGATCTAACATTTTTTCTTCTTTCAAAGTGCATTTGGATTGGAAAAATATTTTTACAAACATTTTATTCTTTTTAAATCATAAAACTAGTCTATTTCTACCATTATTTCTCCATGAACTCAAATTAAGCAGTTGAGTTCATAATTTTCTCTGTCAGGATTAGACTATCTAACACAATTTATTCTCTAAATTCTAAAACAGAAATTTAAAAGCAGACAAGTCAGGATTGAATAGTCTAACTTGTTGCTGATATATGGCATAAAAACAAGCTGTACATAGACTAAAATTGCAGAAAAGTAAAGCAAAATGGTGAAGGCTTAAGATCTGAAATTTTAAGAACATCCTTCTCTTTTCTTCAGCTTAGTTTTTTTTAGGCTTATTTGAGATGTTCTCTCTTTGTTCTTTGGTTCAAGTTTTGGGCATATTAGAACCATTTTGCTTCTATATTTGGCTCAAAATTTAAACAGATTGTAACCATGCATCTTTTTGAAACTCATAGGTCCAGATTTTGAGCTTGTTTGAACCTTTTTCTTCTATCCTAGTCTACCTAACTGATAAGCCAAGATTAAGTTGTTTGGCAAATCTATTTCACTAACCTATTAATAGTAAATTAAAAAATAGTTAGTCATGATTAGGCTATATGAATAACTAGAAGTGTGTTTCTTAGGAGTGGCATTTGAGCTTGCACATTTTCAGATTTTGTTTCTCTTTTTTGGTATGGGACTGTACCTTTCTTGTTTTTTTTTTTTACTCTGCCCTCTTTTCTTTTGTATTGTTTTTGTATTTTTTTTCTTTCTCTTCAAAATAGAAATCAACAACTATCCAAATGATATAAACTGAGATTTATTGATGTTCCTATCTAACCTATTCTAAATTGGAATATTTACATTTTTATATGATACAAAAGTGCCAATGTGGCCAGTTGAGTAGTGAGAAAAAGGGAAAGAAATTCTGGCCGCTTGTCAGGGGTATCCATAATACATTTTGAAGATTAATCTTCAAAACCAAGGCTATCACAGAAGGTGACATCTTTTCATGCATTTGGCTCTTGCAAAGGATTAACGCTTGGTAATTTGAGCAAGTTGGGGTTTCCACACACTCTTCCAAAAGATCAACAAAGAAAATATGAAGATTCTCTTCTTTCTGGCTCTCCATGGTTGGTAGATTATCTTCTTATAATACATCATATTTGAGAACTTCATCTTCAGTATGTTGCTTGGAAGCATCATCATCCTTAACCTGCAAAATAGCAAGTAGTGAAATTTCTTCTTTCTCTAAATCTATGCTTGCTTCTGATATAAATTTAGGTTCTTTCAATGACAGATTGATGTCAGTGATGGGAGAAGTTTCTTCTTCAGAATATGGTATATCCTCAGTAGGAAAGTCTTCTATTTGTTTTTCTCCCTCAAATTTCTTCCAGTATTTTTTTATTTTTTGGGATAGCTAGTTTGAATTTTTCTTGAATTTTATATTGTTTTCTCTCCCAAGGTCTCAGAAATGTACTACCAACAAGGGCTAATGCACTAGAAAAAATGTTTTGGTCTTTAGGAACAAGGATAAGTTGGAATTCTTTAAAATATTTTAACGAATCCATGGCATTGACCTTATAAGCTTTAAGTCTTAGATGTTTAACCATGCATTCATCTTTCACTTGCCTAATTACCAATTCTGCATTTCCATGACCTGTTATCTTCTGGGCTCCTAATTTTTTCAATAAGTACAGCCCTAAGAGAAGTGCCTCATACTCTACTATGTCAATTGTGTATTGAAAACTTAATTTATATGAATGGGCTTCATAATGATTGTTTCTTGTATTTTAAAGCCATATTCCTGCACCTGCACTAGTTTTAGTACATGACCCACCAAAATTCATACTCCAAAGAGGACTAGTTCCAATATCATCATTAATTTCCTTACTATCCTTTTTGTCTTGAGTGCCATTAGATTGTTCTATGGAATAGGCACTATGTTCATGATTGTCTTGTTTGCATGAAGGTTTGGAGGGTAGCTGCTTGTTTTTTATTTGCTCAATTTCTTCTCCTGTCAAAGGAGAGATTTCTCTTTCAGCATAAACATAAATGCAATTGTCTTCTTTCTCTTGTGTAAACTGGTTTTGAGGCTGGATGTCTTTTTGAGCCTCTTCTAAGGGATCTTTTCTTGTCCTTGCAAGGAAAATTTGAGGGTTTTATAGTATTTCCTGATCTTCTTCTGTTTTAAACAACCCTTCATGATTATTAGGATACTTAGTTGGAATACAAGGTTCATGAGTTGTTTCTTATACATTATCAGGATTCCATTCTTCTTGTGCAATTCTGAATGAGTTATAACATAGAGGGAGAGTTCCTAGATATGCTAATTCTCCTTGCACATTAGATTCTGTGTTTTCTAAGTGGCTATTTGTTTCCTCAAAACATTGCTCATTATTAGAATTTTGATTTTGTTTGTAAAGATCTCTTAACCATAAAACACAAGTTATAGGTAGAAAATTAGGAATTTCTTGGTAAACTTCCTTGTTATCTTCTATAAAATCTTGATCATAATACATGTTTAAATCATTATATAGGTCTTGTAAAGGTTGAGTTTGTTCTTATTTTAGAAAAATCATGGGCTACTCCAGATCATCAATATTTAAATCAGCCTTACCTAGAATGAATGATGAATCATTATTTGGGATTTCAACAATATCTTGAGGAGTGTTCTTTATTTCTTGGATGTTTTCTTCCTCAAATGATTCATCTATGTTTTTGAAAATTTTCAATAGGATATTAAACTCATGAATGGCTACTAAAAGATCTTCAGGATGTATTTGTTCCAAATCTTCATCATTATTTATAATGTGTTGGGTGATGTTTTGTAATGGATCATAATGTAATAAACCCCAAAATAATGATGTAGTGTTTCCTTTGTAGTTCTCATAAAACACATGTTCAAGGTCCTTTAAAGAAAACACACTACCAGACCTCAACCATTCATACCAATCCCTAGCTTTACCTTCTAATGTTAACATAAACATTTTCATTAGGCAATATTCATGCCATTCAACTTTCAACCTCCATACATGTATGTGAAATTTTATGAGATGCAATAGAGGGTCATCTAACCTTTCACCTTGAAAAACAGGAAGGTTATCATCCCAATTCACTTGGGGCATTTTATGTGGAAACCCAAGGATATGATCTCTACTGATTGGAGCATATCTTCGTTGTATCCTTGGAATCATGTTTGTAAATCAAGAAAGAGGTCACTGAGTTTGTTCAATCATTTCAAGGTCTTCTACCAGTGGATTCATTTGGTCTTTTGGGAGTTTCAGAGTGTGGAGTTGCCATATGGAAAATTTTTAGCTCTTAAGGGGGTAAAATATTTTATGGTTCCACCCCCATATTTATTATGAATACCAATCTAAAGAGATTATGGGTCTTCTTAGGTTTTAAAAGTGTCCAAGATGAAATTGACTTAGAATCCCCAGTGGAGTTGCCAGAAATGTTAGGCCGCTATAATTTTAGCAGATTGGTAAGACTAAAGCTGTAGAGACAACATTTGAGCCACTTTGGGATTCTAGGATCTAGCCCTCCCGAATCCAGAGAGGGATCTCTCTTATAAGTGCAAATATTGATTTATCTTTAAGGATTTTAGTATGATATTAGGATATTTATTAAGAACAAGGGTTTTTTGTTTGTTTGAATGGTTGAGCATGATTTGTAATTTAGTGGAAAGTTCTAAAAATGAAAAGGTTTCAAAGGGGTGAAGATGTGAACAATCAGAACAAGATTCAGCTGATAGGATATATATGAAACATGACTTAATCCATTGGGCTATGGAGTCATAAAAGGGTTTAATTGTGCAACAATTTCAAGAGTGATCCAAGGGGTAAGTCATCTATATCAAAAGATATTTTTAGATTAAATGATGGAATGGAACATTAAAAGTGTTGAGAAGGTGGAAAAAGCCAATAATTTCAACAAGGATTTATCAACTTTCGAAACAAGAAAATCCTTTTTAAGAAACTGTTTGAAGCCAACCAAAGACAGGGCTAACCTTAAAATTCTTTGGACAAGCTTGTATTAAAGCTAACTTATCAGACAAAAAATCCAACAATCCACATTTATACTTTCAAAACGGATGAAAACATATAAGAAAACAAAGTGCAGCTTAAGATCAAGCAAGATACATTAAAATCTAAGCCTTCTTCAGCATACTCTTAGGGAAACCTTCAAAACAACCTTTGGAGAAAGAAACTAGAAGACAGGGCAAACCATAAAATTTTCTAATCTAACTCTACTCAGAAGACAGGGAAAACCATAAAATTTTCTAATCTAGCTCTACTTAGCATATAATGAAAATATCATTCAAGAACTTCCTTTCAAGTTTTTCACGTCAAGACAGGGACAAACCAACATTCCTTAATAATTTACACTTAAATTAAGTCATTCATAAAAAAACAATTAGAGGAAAACATAAATATAAAGCTTATCAGTTAGAGAAGGTCACTGTAAATAGTAAATCCTAACTCTATGCTTGCTGTTCTTTATCAGAGAAAAGTGAAAAAAATGGCATACATGAAAGGAAAACAATAACAGTAAGAAGTACTTCACCAATGATATAGACTAGAATCCCAAACATCAACTTGTATATTGATGTCAATCTAGGTACATACTTCAAGTCCAGTGTTTCAGTACAACAATCATCTTCTCTTCTCAGCCTAACTTCTTTGATCACAAACAAAGCTTCAAGAACCTCTGAAAACTATTTACATGTAGAAAGTTTCGATCACAAGTATTACATCAAAGTTCAGCAACCAACCTATATCTTATCTTCTTCGAAAGTATTTATAGAAAAAATGAGGAGGTGGAATAAAATAAAAGGTCTCTAGTTCAATTAATACAAGTTAATGCTTCTAGGACTGATATTTCTTTGTAGTAATTGGTTTTCATTAAATATTTAGGCTATTTGGTAGATTTTTTTGACTTTAAAGCTCTTTAAGGAGGTTGGAAATAACTCTGCCAGTTTTTAACAAAACATCACTGACTAAGGCAATAACTATGCCTTATTAGATTTATTGAGGCCACATGGTGGAGCTTGGTAGTTGGAGAGGATTCAATTAGCCTCTGATGTGGCAGTGGAGGCTTCTTGGACTGATAGATATCATTTTTTTCCATAAAACACTATTAATTTGCTTTTGATCTATGTTTTAGGCCTGATTAAGTTTAATATTTGTCTTCAGGTCTTCATATTGTCTTTAACTATGTGGATTAGGCCTTTGATAGTTGAATTTATGTCTTAATCCCTCAGAACTGTCTTAAAACCTTTAATTCTTCATCTCTACTATGATTGCATACTTTGACACTGATACTCTTTGTATAATTAGGGTTCATTGTGTTTTTTTTGTTTTGCAGGTGCGCAGAAGTTTTGTGACTTCAAAAATGCTTATGAGGCACAAGTGGAATCACAGTTTGAACCATGCGGATTCATTTTCTTCATAAATAGTGGCCTGGGGAATCGTCATTCCCAGCCTTTGTTTTAGTTTAAAACTGTGGTAGAAACCTTAATAACCTGCAACAAACAAACAAAATTAAGAAAATCCCATGGAAAAATAGGTTAAGGTCGCTTTGGAGGTTTTGGGCATGAGATTGAATCATGGCCGTTGGATCAAAATAACCCACTGTCAAGACTGCTCGATGTGGTTCAATGGGGAGGCGGTTGGGTGAATGAAGTTAAGATTAAGTCCAATCCATTGGATCAGATTGATCAACGGCTAAGATTGATTGGGTGTTCGGGTGGTGGGGATAAATGTAATGGGGAAAAAGTTTTTATCGGGACCGTCAATCTTTAGAGATCGACGGTGGAGAAGTATCAGCAAAATTCCCAGGAAAATGTGCGATGGAAAATGAATTTGGGGGAAAATTTAATCAGGGTCGTCGGATAAAAGAAATGAATGGTGGAGATCTCACGATAAAATATTCGGAGGATAGATGTAGGAGGAAAAAATTGGGGTCAAGAAATAATATGATCCATTGGATCCTGATAATCAATGGCCATGATTAAAAACTAAAAAGCCCATGGTGCAGGGAAGGGTGGTTTGACGAAGAACCGTAATGGTTTTCAGGCAGATCTGAGGTGGTTTTAGAACTTTTCCAAAACAACGCGATATGCTTGCCGCTTGACACCTGTCCTTTTAATACCACCTATATCGCGTATTTTTTTGGCATTAACATTCAAGCGCAAAATTACGCAAAATGGAGTTTCAGCTGTTGGATGAAAGGTGGAGAGATCTGACGGCAAGAATGAGAGCGCGATGGGGTAAGATGCGCGAGTGAAAAAGGTGGGCAAGGTAAAAGGAAGTTTAGATTTTGACCGTTAGATCTTGGGAACAGACGGTTGAGATCTATCGATGGGGGAGGTAGGTCCCAAAAGAGTTCGGCCTATCGGGTTAAATCTCAACCATTAGAAATTAGAAATGAATGGTCCAGATTTAAAGATGGGGCGATGAAAGGAATATAAGATAGGGGATTAGGCAGAGATCGGGAGCAATGTAGACTGTTGATCTGCAGAGATCAATGGTGGATTTCCACTGAAGAATTATATTGTGGGACTTATGAAAAAAAACAGAGGAAAGTTCGGTTAGATCCTGGTCGTTAGATCTTTGGAATGGATGGCCTTGATTTGATCACAGGATCGCATCGGAGGGGGGAAAGGGAATGGAAAAAAGGAAATTTTTGATGCGATGAAGTATCGACCGTCAAATCGAAGGATGATCAATGGTCCAGATTGAATCGGAGATTGCATCGGCGGGAGGCAGTATGAAGAATGGGAATGATGCGATGAGCTGATGGTCGTTGATCTGCAGAGATCAGCGTCCCAGATTTATTTCAACTCATACGTCAAGTTTATGAAAAAACTAAGGAAAAAAGGGTTCGGGGAAAGGTTTTTTAATGTTTTTATTGCCCAATTGTGGGGTTGTGGTCTTGTGAAAAGGATGAGGAGATCGAGTTTTAAGAAGAAAAAAGGCTAATCACAATCAGAGTTTTCAAAGTAAAAAGTAATAAGGAGATAGAAAACCCTAATTGCGATTGCGCAATGGGGGTTAACTCCAGGTCATGGCTCCGGGTTTTATGCAGAGAAAAGGAGTTGGGCTTAGGCCAAAGGGGCTTAAGGCCTAAATGAAAAAAGACTGTTTTTTGGGATTTTTGAAGGAATTTTTTTGGGGATTTTGAGAGTTCTGATAAGGTTAAAAAATGATTTTTAAACCTTATCACAGGGAATTTATGAAGGGAATAAAGGAAAATGAGGGAAATGGATGAATTTTATGAAGAAAAAGGGGATGAAATGGTGTTATTAATGAATGGAAGGAGGGGTAAAATGAAGGAAAAGGGGTTTTTTGAGAAGTCTTTCTCCTTGCAAACAATAGATTTTTCAAGATTATGAGGGAAAAAGTAGTGAAGATTAACTAAAGGATTATTTATCTTAATAAGACTTTAAGAACTAACGATTTGGCATAAAATTGTTTCTTAAAGGCTTGGAAAATGATCTAGCCACCATTTGATATGACAAATTTTTATAGGTGGTTAACAAAACCAATATTAGTTGTTCTAGCATAAATTGTATGATTAGTGGGGTCTTTGATGGCACTAATGATATATGCTAGTTGAGCTTCTCTATAAAGTCTTCTTTGTTCTCCTCCAAAAATGAGGACAATATCATAGGTGAAATCCATATGCAAATTTCCTCCCAACCTTCTATTCCATGACCTAGAAAGTGAAATGCCAAACCTAGGAGGAATGTTAGCTACAAAAATATCCATCACCATACCTCTCATGGGTAGCTGAAAGAGGATTAATTTAAGGTATTTTATGACACCAAGGCATTGAAATTTCCAGGAATCAAAGGAGTAGAGATCTTGTTATTCTCTAATTACTTCAAGACCTTGGGCATTAAATTATGTGAGCTCCAAATTCCATTAGGAAATTATGCAAGATCTTATCATGAATATTCAAAGATATATAGAAGGAAGGGGTAGAGTCATCTCCCTCTTCTACCAATGGTCCTCCAATAACAGTGGGCTTGTGATATTGAAGGTTAACAAAATTAGAAGCTACTTCACTAGGTGGAGGTTGAAGAGCTTTCATAAAATTATTTTTGAAATCATCATTTTTCATGAGCTCTACAATAGGAACTTGAATATTTATATTTTGTATCTCATTCTCAAAATTAAAAAAAAGGGGGCATTTTGCGAGAAATTTTTACCTCAAGTGAAGGAGTATTAACTGCTGCCGAAATTTTCGGCATGCTTGGTTCAACAACTTGTTTTTCTTCTAGAATTTTAATTGTGTCCTTATTCTTCTTGGGCTGTGAAATAGACTTTGGATTATCATCAACCTTCTTTGATATGAGATTGTATATGCTTTGATGATCAGTTATAATCATGGAATGATCAGGGATCACCTCATTATTCTAAGTATATGACATGAAATCTTCATACTGTGCTTGTGTAGGATGGATCAACCCTTCTTTGTCTCTCAAACAATTGATATCAGAAGCTTTCTCCAACCTTTTAGTTTCCTCTTCATCTTCAAATATAGTATTTTGCAAAGGAGGATAAAATTTTTGATCATCAACATATCTCCTTTCTCACTGCAAAATTTGAAGAGAAATAGGTCTTCGAAATTTCTGCCTATTAGGCTGATCAAATGAAACCTTTATAGTAGTAGTTGGTCTTGCTTCCATCTTGAGCTTGGAAATCTCAGTAGTTAATGAATTTATCATTGTAATATTCCCACTTTAGCACACATCTAAATGGAATATTAAATTTTTTTTTTTATCACCTGACAGCTAAATAAATGGGTAAGGAAGCCCATGCATATTAAAAACATGAATAAAATCCCTCACATGTGAAAGGAGATAGTAATAAGAGCTGGATTTCACACCCTTATGTGTGAAAGAGGACATTTTCATGGAGACAAGCTCAAGTTTGACCAAGTCAACAACGTTGGGATAGGAGGTGGAGAACACTTTGATAGAAAGTGTAGTATGAATGGGAAGAGGGTTATTTGGTGGAGGAAACCCTAATTAGTGGGACCCATGGAGAGAGGGATTTCACTTGTTTAAAAGGATGGAAATGAAGCCATTTTTTTTCATGATTGAGATTATTCATTTAATTGTTTGTTTAGACTTTGGGCATTCTCCTGCTGTTAGCAGAGTTGCAGAGCTGCTTAGCACAAGGATTTCCTGTTTAGGAATCCTTCTCCTTTATTGAGAGACCTCTTGAAGGAGTTGTACTGATTTGAATCACATCCAGGCTTGAGGCCAAGCATCCTCCTTCAGCTACAAGATTATTTCTGCAGCAGAATAATGTTGTGTTGCAGGGTGTTATAGTGAGGGTTGACAACACCACTTCCATCACTTTTTTTTCAGAGGAGGAGGCTCTCTTTCCTTTGAGAGATCAGTTTGGAAGCCCTTGGAGCATATTTTAGATCTTGGCACTTAGCCAACACTTTTTCTTACACCTGCAGTGCAGTATCCCTCAGAGACTGCGTTATTCTTAGTTGGTATTTTCAGTGAGGGATTGCAGTGATTGTCGGAGGCTGAGATCTTCAGTGTTAGGATCAGAATTTCACTTGGAAGATCCATTGGAGGAGATTTATTTGTCAGATGAATCATCTTTAGCCATCTCCATCCATTTTTAGTTCTTGAGTTACAACTACTACCCTGCAACTCCAGCATTTTATAATTTTTCATATTTCAGCCAATCCTTCCAGGATTGTCTTGAAATAGTGTTTGGAAGAATAGAACTTCTCTCCCAATGTTGTATGAGGCATCTATATGCATATATATGTTATTTCACATTCACATGTAGTAGTGTACCATCTATGAATGTGTTGTACATGTTCATGAGCTCTTTGCAATAGAGCAACATTCCACTTTGGCATATGTATTCATGAAAGGCTTGTTTGCCTTGATCTTTTGAGTTGTATTTCTATTATTTTCTTTTGATTCATAATAAAATGGCTCTATGGTTTCCATACATTTTTTTATGATGTTTATGCACTACTATTTCCAGTTTTGTTTACATATTGTTGATCTCCAACTTTAGAATATCATAAGATATTCTCATTGTTGTAGAAATTCCCTATTTTGGGATATTACAGTGGTATCAGAGCATAATCTTGGCTCAGCCTATGGAACTCAACCAACATGCTATCAAGAAAAGAGGAGATGAAGACTCCATTTTGTGGAGAAATAAAGGAAGATAGGCTTAGAAAGCTTCTTCCAAGATCTGTAAAGAGCATTCATGAAGATTTCAAGAATATAAGAAGGGAGATGTATACAGAATCTCCAAGAGGGTTTGAAACTGAGTCAAAATCTAGATTTTCTTATGGGGAGTGTGAGCATGCAGCCACACCCTATGATGCACATTGCATTCACATGCCCACTTTTTCCATGAGAGGAAAGGAGAAAGAAGGAATTCCTAAGAGAGGATCTCTTACTAATTTCTTGCATGAATATGAATCTCAAGCTCATAAATTTAGAGATCATATCACTTTCCCAGAGTTTTGCAAGATCAAAGTGAGGAGGATCAAGAAGCATAATGTGGATAGATTTCTTCTATCTACCTTTGATGGCTCCCCTACATGTTCAGCTAGGGCTTGGGTGGAAGAGCTAGACACCTTTTTGCAGCAACATCAAATTTCTGAATATGAAGCCATCAGAGTGCAGCATTTCATTTTGGAGGTAAGGCCTATGCATGGTGGATATTTGAGCATTTTATTTTAAAGAATGAAAATACTTCTTCTTATGAAAGGTTTATTAAGGCATTGATGGGAAGGTTTGATGGAAAACTTTTTGCAACACATGCGGAGAAGTTAAACAAACATAAACAAACAAAAACCTTGCATGTGAAGGAGAAAACTATAAGCTCAGATCCACTTCAGAAACCCATGAAGGAGACTGACATCTTGCAACATACCTTGTTAGAGGCACAACCTCTATCTCATATTCCTGAACAAGAGGGCATGGAGATCTCTTTTTCAAGAGAGGATCCACTTCTTGAGAGGTTGCCCATACATGTTGATGAGGAGGAGGGCAACAACGTTGTCATGTCTAGAGTTGATCTAGCACCTCATGTAAAGGAATGCGGAGCTCTTGCTCCAACTAGAAGGATTCTTGTATCCTTGCAAGAAATTCCCTAGGATCTCACATGTGGATATCAAGGCACAACTCATGATTCACATGTGCCATTGATGATAGGGTGTGAACCTATGGAGATACAAGGAGACAGGGAGGATGACTAGCATCATGTGATGAGGAGCACACACCCCTGTCTATTTCATGAGGTTGATGCACCTGAGAGGGAGACTAGATTGCGTAATGAGAGAAGGGACAATTTTTTCCATTCATATATGGATTCTACTCTTGATGATGATGTCTCATTGCATGGAGACATTTCACCAAGGAGACCACCAGATCAGAAGATAATGAGAGATGCTTCACATTTTGAGGTACCATTCATTGATTTCAGAGGAGTGGAGACCTTGGGAGGTCATTGTACCGTGCTGAGAGTCTTGGGTAGACTCAAGGATGAGAGAGGCATTCTCTCAACATCGTCTTTACCCACTCTCATTTCATATTTTGTGTTGTGGCAGAAGTAGCAGGGGAATGATAGCAGCCTTCCAACTTGCATACTTCACATGGGAGATGTCAAAGAGGAGGGTGACCATATGAAAGATGTTCTTCATGAGAGATCATTAGCGCTGTCACTATGGAGGATAGATCCATATTGGAACTTCCAGATGTTGTTGGAGTATTCCAAGTATCTTTTCACTTACATGATATTGGATGACCAATTGCATGAGGAGGGATATTCAGTCAGAGATGGGGTCATCCACTATCATGGTAGGATCTTCTTATCTGGAGCTTCCAAGCTCAAGGAGAAGTTTCTACAAGCAGCTCATGAGGATTTCCTTTTCAGCCACACTTTTTCTATGAGAGCATACCACTTCATCATGGAGGGGTATTTTTGGAAGGGTTTTGAGGAGGAGATATATCAGCATATGAGATGCATGGATCATATGGAGATGGAGGAGATACATAAATCTTTGGAGGAGTTAGCACAGCCACCTCTTTCCTCTTTGAGGATGAGAGGAGACTCATTTATGAGCCACTCCGTTTTTATGAGAAAGGTATATGGTGAGGATATTGTTTGTTTGCATAATGATTTTTATAATGTATATATGCATCCCTTAACCATATATGTGTAGGACATTTCTCAAGGAAGAAAAATTCTTCCTTCTAGACCTCATGGTCTACTTGAAGCCATGAGCATTATTGATGACCACTCCCTAAGAGGATTTTAGGAGGATATGCATTATGGAGAACGTACTCACTTTGTGCCATACATCATTCACTTTCTCCAAACATATGAGGAGAGTGGGACAACAAGAAAGTGGTTGAGAAACCACACTTTTTGTCACACTCTTTTGTTGTTGAGGGTCAAAATGTGTTGGTTACATTTGAGGGACCATTGTCCTTCTCCCTTGCTACATATGGTAGCAAGTATGGTTCTCATTATGGTTCCTTATGTTGCTACTATTCTTGCCTTTATTGGGAGCACGATTGGGCGAATGGCACATTGGTTGGATGTGTCCCTTAGCGGAGAGATTTCCCACATTGTTTGCATTGCATGTTCTAATGGGAGAATGAGAGGTAGTATGGCCACCATAGCCAAAATTTTGTTCTTTTATGAGGTGAGCCATGGATTTGATTGGATTCCATATGATGGTGACTTCCAAATCCTCACATATAAGGTGATTTGGGCTAGCATGATTTATAACGTTGGGGGAGAGATCCCTGGAGGTATAATCTTCATCTTCCCACTTGAGGGAAATATAATTGCAGCCCAAGATCAAAATATAATCTACAATTATCCTAAGTGGAGAGGAGGAAAATGTGGGGTAGGCTATTTTGTCTACCAAGATCATATTTTCAGCCCACCTACATTGCAGGAGCCAATGGTGGAAGAGGATTTTGAGGAGTTGCCCTGTTGGGAGGTAACTCATTTTGTATCAATGATTGCTTGGGGATGGGAGCTTCATATGGGAATGGTAGATCCCAATTCATATCATACCTCATGCCTCAAGAAGGCACCTTAGTTTTATTTTTGCATTTGCTTGAGGACAAGCAACATTTGGGAGGGGAGGACTGTAATATTCCCACTTTAGCACACAGCTAAATGGAATATTAAAATTTTGTTTTTATCACCTGATAGCTAAATAAATGGGTAAGGAAGCCCATGAATATTAAAAACATGAATAAAATCCCTCACATGTGAAAGGGGATAGTCATAAGAGCTAGATTTCACACCCTTATGTGTGAAAGAGGACATTTGCATGGAGACAAGGTCAAGTTTGACCAAGTCAACAGTGCTGGGATAGGAGGTGAAGAATAGTTTGATAGACAGTGCAATATGAATGGGAAGAGGTTTATTTAGTGGAGGAAACCCTAATGAGTGGGACCCATGGAGAGAGGGCTTTCACTTGTTTAAAAGGAGGTCAAGGAAACCATTGTTATTCATGATTGAGATTACTGATTTCATTGTTTGTTTAGACTTTGTGCATTCTCCTGCTATTTAGCAGAGTTGCAGTGCTGCTTAGCACAAGGATTTCCTATTTAGGAATCCTTCTCCTTTCTTGAGAGGTCTCTTGAAAGATTTGTACTGATTTGCCTCACATCCAGGCTTGAGGCCAAGCATCCTCCTTCAACTATAACATTATTTCTATAGCATAATAATTTTGTGTTGCAGGATGTTGCAGTGACGGTTCACAACACCACTTCCATCACTTGTTTTTCACAGGAGGAGGATCTCTTTCCTTTGAGAGA
The DNA here is from genome assembly GCA_034641835.2 of Pinus albicaulis. Lineage (NCBI taxonomy): Eukaryota > Viridiplantae > Streptophyta > Pinopsida > Pinales > Pinaceae > Pinus > Pinus albicaulis. Next base: position 832,046,141 of record CM076579.1, on the reverse strand, counting down.
TCAGTTTGGAAGCCCTTGGAGAATATTGCAGATCTTGGAACTTGGCCAACACTTTTTCTTACACCTACAGTGCAGTATCCCTTAGAGACTGTGTTATTCTCAGTTGGTATTTGCAGTGAGGGATTGCAATGATTTTCAGAGGGTGAGATATTCAGTGTTAAGATAAACCTTTCACTTGGAAGATCCATGGGAGGAGATTTATTTTTTATTTGCAACATCTTCAGCCATATCCATCCATTTCCAATTCTTGAGTTACATCTACTACTTTGCAACTCTGACATTTTGCAGTTTTTCATATTTCAGCCAATCCTTCCAGAATTGTCTTGAAATAGTGTTTGGGAGCATAAACGTTCTCTCCCAATGTTGTATGAGCCATCTATATATAGATATATGTTATTTCACATTCCCATGTAGAAGTGTACCATCTATTACTGCACTATACATGTTCATGAGCACTTTGCAATAGAGCAACATTCCACTTTGGCATATGTATTCATGAAAGGCTTGTTTTCCTTGATATTTTTAGTTGTATTGCTATTATTTGTTGTTGATTCATAATAAAATGGCTCTATGGCTTCCATACATTTTGGTATGATGTTTATTCAGTGCTATTTCCAGTTGTGTTTAGATATTTCTGATCTCCAATTTTAGAATATCTTAAGATATTCTCATTGTTGTAGAAATTCACTATTTTCGGATATTTCAATCATGTTGGTCAGCTCATCTAACTTAGGACCTATGTTTGAATTTTATGAAGTTGAAACTTCAGATTTTTACTTTCTTTTTTCTTTGTTAATCACTCCTCTGAGCCTATTAGTTGCTAACACATTAGATTCTACCTCCAGTGCATTGTCCCTGTTATAGGTCAATTTGGGCATCATTCCCAATGACCTTGTTAACCAGACATAATCTCTAGGACCAATGAATAGAGTATATCATCCCATGTCATTTCAGTTGCTACATGCCCTAAGACAAAGAACAAGACAAATCATTCAATATTTTCATCTGCAAAGGTTTCCAAGATTTGAAGTTTATAATATATCATATGAGAGCTCATTAATGCTACTCTAAAGGGACTAAGTGCGTTGCATATGTAGGTAGCCCGATGCAAGGCTGCTCTACAAAGAACTTTTCGACATTCATAGGTGTGTTGGTCACATTGGGAGAAAAATTATCATTGTTTCTGGAATCTCCACTTGGCGAGCGCCTTCTAGAATAATTCACATGTGTCAAGCTTCAAATCCAAGTATCCATTTGAAATCTACAATATTGGGAACATGTCTTGCCTATTATTGGAAATTCATTGATTTTAAAACTACCTTCAGCTCCTCTATAAATTGAGCACAGATCTTAGTGTTTGATAAGGAAGAATTTGATTATAGAAATGCTGGTGGAATTTAAATTGCGGATTTGATTTGAGTCACATATTTATGGAGATATCTACATTGTGATGAGGCTGGGATGCTACTGGATATGGTGACACTAAATCAATCACTGGGTTGTAACCTCCCCTTCTATTGTTAATAAAGCTTACTGCTTATTTTTTCCTATATGCATCTGTATAAGCTTTGATTATCCATATCATGATTTCTTATTTTATGTATATGGCTTATGCTTATTGATTTAGCTAAATAACTTGAATAGACATCTGTATTAATGCTATCTCTTACTGTTTAGTGTTCATTCTTGCAAGAATTATTTTTCACAGCTGGCTGGTCTTTGAAGCTACAACAAAAGCGATAGAAGGAGACTTTGGAAGTGCTTGGATTCCAAGTAAGCTTCTTATTTCATTCTGTGTGTCTGTTTACAGTTATGAAAGATAGTCATAAATTCTTTGGCCTGTTGTTCTAGATTAGCACCTGTCTAGGGAAGAATGATTTATCTGTAACTTATAATTCCGCATAACAAATTGGTGACCCCATTGGGGAGTTTACTCTTTATCCTAGGTGTTTTAGCCTCTGATTTTCTCTGTTTATTCACCTAGTAGTTGTTACTCACAAATATTAGGATTTTTGAAATCCAAATTTGTAAGAGAAGTGTGTTAAATAGCTGTGTTTTTCCTTATACACTGTGCCCAATGCACTCTTGGATAGGACACAGTGCTTTGCATAGCACTGTCTCCCTTTCAGGCCTGCGTTGCAAAGCATTTTCTCTCTTTAGAGACTGTGTTGCCTCCTGAAACCATCCGAATTCCCTTGAATTTGTCATTGAAATTTTTTTCAGTTTGTTTTCTACTGTGTTTTGAAAAGACTGAACCTCATATTGACCAGTGAACCTATCTACCTCTTCCTCTTTTGAAAGAAAAAATTGTTCAATGTTTATTTAAAGTGTTTTTCTTTATCATTGATGAATTAATTTCAAAGTATTTTCATTGCTGCATTAGATCCATTTGCTTTTGAAAAAGGAAATTTTTGTTTAATTCTTCGTTTCCTGATAGGAGAAATTGTTGTTAAATTCCTCATTTTTCCTTCAAAAAGAGAAACTGTTGTTTAAATTCTTCATTTCTAAAAATTAAAAGGCATTTGTTTTTATTTATTTGATCCACTTAGTTTCTTTTCTGCATTCATAACATTAAAGGAACTAAAAAGAAAAACCTGCATTTACATGTAGTGGATTGTGTGTTTTGCAAAAGGAACGATTAGGAAAGATGCATTTAGTTTGTGCTTTTTGATTTGTTTTCTCTCAAATTGATTACTCTTTCCCTATAGTAGCTAGGATTTTCATTGAAAAACTAGAAGTGAAAATATGCTTATCATTTTAGTTTGCATTTTAGAAATTTTGAATACATCGTCGTAGTGAACCTTTGAAAGGAAAATTGATAAAAAATATCAACTTAAAATTTGTCTCAATTTACCTAACAAAGAATTGGAACCATAACGATAAAATTTAGAATGTATAGGCCAGAGACTTGTTTCGACGTTGTAAAACATAGCAACTATCATTAACTTGTCTGCAATATATTCTGAGTGTGATACATCACTCCATGTACGTAAGTATATTTTAGCTCGTCCACGTACTTTCAGGTATATCGAGCGGTGTTACGGTACGAAAAGTATGAAGGGGTGCTCTCCCTATGTGGTTTCACATCAGACACACTAATACAGACTTGGGCCTCCACATACCTTCGAGTATATTTGGGAGGACAACTTTTAGGTGCTATCCATCCATAATGAATTGAGTTAGCTGCCTTGTATATTGTGATACACCAAACACATCATTTGTGGAGATTTCCTGCCCGTACTTCTTGGTTTGCCAAGAGGTATTCTGTAGTTCATAGTTTCTTGGTAAACCTTTTTCCTAGCATTAGCCTTTTATTTTTTATTTTTTTTTGGTTATAATAAATCAGTAATTATGGAAGAAAAAAAATCCTTCCCCCCATCATTCGCGTAGATTAGCATTGAAACCAAATTCACCACCATAAGTTACTCCTGGATGGTGAAGGTGACATCATTCTACCGAAACCAGTACTATCAGTACCTCTAGTGAAGCATCATCTTCCCATATACCAGAGTTAGCACAAGTTTTTTCTACAAATCTTGGTTTTAAAGAGAGAATCCATACAGGTGAAGTATATTAAAGATAAGAGGAATAACCTGTTATATAGTTTTTTAAAAACTATATAACAGGTTATTCCTCTTATCCTTAAAATCTTGGTTTGTCTATTGTTGTCGAGACAAAGTCCTCATAGCTACTCATTGTTAGTATGAATCTTAATTCCAAGCGTACGAAAAAATACCACTTTAGTTGCACATAAAAAAAACCCTAACAGCAGATTTTACTGCTAATATATTCAGATCTGCAGTTAGGTGATCAAGATAAATGCTGCAAAAATCTAGATCTATGCATTAGAAGACATTAAACAGTACAAAAAACAATATTTACTCCATGCATCCAATAGACAAGACAAGAATATATCAAATTAATTTTGTATTAATGGCATCTGCGAGGAAAACACAAGAGGGTGTTCCTGGTTCTCCTTAATGGGATGGGTTCTTTTAAGTTCTCAAAACTTCAAATTTAGAATTCGTCTCTCTTGATGGTGTACAAAACCCAGAAAAAAATGGAAAAATATGGTTATGATGGTGGATCATTAGTCAGACCAAGAGTTGACATCTAGAGTGATCTTTAGGCAACAAAAGGTGACAAATGAATGGGAAAACCCTTCTATTTATAGCAAAATATTAATTTAGTCTAGATATTGGTGCTTAATTAAAATATTATTGGCCAAATCAAGATCCAAATTTTATGGAATATTTTATTATATTTTTTGGAGGGAAAAGTAATTTGACTTGAGTCAAATCCCCTTATTTGTAAATAATAAATAAATGATTTATTTATCATTTTAAGGATATGGTTGAGTAATAATTAAATAAATAATGATTTATTTAATTATTTATGGGTGATTTAGTTATATTTAACAAAGAATATTATTTAAAGAAGGTTTAAATAGCTAATCTTTAGGAAATAATAAGATAAATAATGATTTATCTAATTAATTTCCTTGTTTTGGGTTAAATATAACCAGGAATATTAATCAAACTATTGTTTAATTAATTATTCTATGAGGTAAATCAAACAAATATAGATTTATTTAATATTTCCTCATGGGGTTTCCTGTTTAGACCATAAACAACTTAATAAAGGTGGTTTACTAAGTTATTTTTCATAGTGAATGCGATTTTACTTGGGGTAAAATTGGTCTTACTTGGTGTACTTGGGTCCATCTAATAACAATGGATTAGATGACCAAAAAATGGTGTAATAGATTTCCCCCCAACGTGAGAGCATTAGGAGCTAATCGTATAACCGAAGTACGTTGTAAGAAATCAATCACTAGACATCAAAGGGGAAGTCAAAGAGAGAGGAGTGTAAGGTAGACCAAAGTGCTAAAAGAACTAGACCCTGAGGAGGCAACTTGCAGGTGCGATAAGTCTCTTTGATAAGTGAGTACCTACTATAGGTGGCAGGGAGGCATACCTATGCCTGTCGAGGCAATAGTACAAAAAATAAGACGTCCGGAAAACCATGGGACAACATAATATAGGATATGATGGCATAAACATGAGCCAGATAAATAACATGATAATGAATCCCACATACATACTGTGCCTGGGATAACAACCAAGAATTGTTCAATAATATCTGAGTACATGAGACATAAATTTAACCCAGATGCCCCTGAACACAGGAAAGGGTTCTGAAAATCTGACTGATACATGCAAACAAAAGGGTGTTGCAAGTGGCTGAGGCCGACATCATCAAATGTATGGAGCTGCATTGAAGGCTGTGATGAAGAGGTCATCCGAGTTTGTGGGGGGATACCTATAGGGCCACCCCCTCATGAGGGCTGAGACATCTCACACACACCTGGGAATAACCGATGTCAGCTGCTGCATCAGTGAACCATCAAGTATACAAATCTCGAACATGCTGAAAGGAGTTGGAGCTGAGAAAAAATCAAGTCAAAGGGAAATAATGAGTCCCTTTGATTGATCCGAGGCACCGAACAAGAATGGAAGCTGGAATGAAGGTACACTGCCCTCTAGACCTATCTTCTGGAATTAATGAGCTGATGTCGATAGAAGGAGGTCCAGCATAGGTGAGGCGATAAAGGATCCTCAACTAAGGCACGAGAGAAAAAAGTAGAGTGACTGACAGACTGACACCAATGATGATGATTAAATGGGGAGGGACTGAGTAGCGAATGGATGAATTTCCTCGTTAGAGCATAAAGGGCATGGATTACCTGGTAGCTACTGACACAACATCATGAGGGATAGGAGACAGTGGGACTGAAGGCCATAATGTGAAACATGAGAGAGGGACCAAGCGATGAATGATGGAGGAATATAGCGGGATGCAAAGGGACCTGGGATAGACTCCATAAATTCAATGATGACTCAACTCGGATGCTCTAAATAAGGGTGAATCGATGGTGCTACCACACAGAAAAGGTCCAATGGCGACCGTAAAAATGTGAGTGCAAGATGGTAACTCATGACAAAAGTCGACCTGAGCGTGGATAGGTATGGAGGCAAAGTGGTGCCCCCAGTATGAGTGTTGCAAGTGAAGAAATTCGATTTTGAGAAGAGGGTGAAGTGACACTTCTTGGCCAAAATGTGTCTTGGTGAAGTATCAAATCACTAAAAAGCATGGGCTAGCTACCTAAAGAAAATAAAACATGCATTGCTAGAAGGAAATGTTAAGGGTAATATTTCTTTAGATATAGTGCATTGCGAGGATTGGGAAGGGGATGGCCTTCGAAGTCCTCTAATAGATATGCTCCCTTACCTAAATCCTTACTGATAATGTAAGGTCCTAGCCATAATGAGTCAAAATTCTCATGACCAAGGGTATCATGGGCCTGGTCATACACTAGAACAAGATCACCTTCATGAAAAGTACGAGGTTGGACTTTTTGGTCATATTGAGCTTTGGTCCATTTCTTAGCTGCCTCAATGGTTTGGAATGCAACATGGTGGTATTTGGAAGCACATTCAAGCTTGATAAGTCTCTATTCTAAAGGTTGGGTGTCACGAAGAAGCTCGAAGGCTAGATGAAGGGAAGGGATTTCACACTTGATCAGTAAGACTGCCTCCTCTCCAAAAAAATGGTGGAAAGGAGTGAAACCGGTGGCAGTTTTTACAGAAGTTCTATAGGCCCACAAAGTAGGGAAGAGCATAAGGTTCTAGTTGGTTTTGTGCTTATCTACTATCCATTGAAGTATGGTTTTAATAATTTTATTGACTGCTTCAACTTGGCCATTACCTTGGGGGTAATAAGAGGAAGAATATTGGTGCTCAAAGCCCAAAAGTGAGGATAGCTCATGCCATATCTCATCTTCAAAATTTTGGCCATGGTTGGAAACCAATTGTTTTAGAACTCTAAATCTAGCGATCACATGGTTAAATAAAAAGAGGGTTGTGTTAGTTGTTGTGTTGTTAAATCTTGGCATGGCCTCAGCCCATTTAGTGAAATAGGTAACCTCCGCGATGATATACTTATGGCTACTAGCTGATGACGGTCGACACTCCATAAAGTCTATGGCCCACTTGTATAAGGGGTCAGCGGAGATGACAAGATGGAAGGGAGCTAGAGGGGCTTGTGCCTTGGGGGAAAAATGTTGGCAATTGGGACAGTGCTTGACTACCTCAATGCAATCACCAAAGATAGAAGGCCAAAAGTACCCAGTGCACACAATTTTCTGGGCAGTGGCCAGACCAGAGAGGTGGCCACTACAAGCACCGCTATGACAAGAATTGAGGAGTTGTTATTCTTTATCGTGTGTGAGACAATGATGAAGGAAAAAATCTACACAACGGCAATAAAGGTCGTCACCAATAAAAAGGTAGTGGGGTGCCTGGTGTTGGATACATTGTCGAGCATCATGGTCAAGATGGAGGGCGCACTTTTAAGTTCGCAAATAAGTGAGGATGTCCCCATACCAGGGGTCATCGGTGGTAATGGAAAATAAGTGTTCATCGGGGAAATTATCATTAATTGGAGGATCTTGTGTACCTATAGGTAGTTCGGAAATGGGTTCAGCGAGGGCTAAACCTTTCTTACTTTTTAGTGTGACAAATTCAAGATCAAATTCCTGGAGGATCACGATCCAATGGGTGTACTTCCCACTCATGATTTGATGACTCAATAGGAATTCCATGGGGTTGGAGTTAGTCATGACTTTGGTGGAATGCATGAGGATGTAATGATGAATTTTTTGGACCGAGAACACAACAGCTAGTGCTAGTTTCTCTTCATGTGAGTAGGATACAGGAGGTCTCTAATATTCCAAAATTTTCCTACAATAATTTGGAATATTAATTTTTGCTAATTTCACGTAGGAGGAGAATAAATGGGTGAGGAGGACCATGCATAATGAAAATCTCAATAAAATCCCTCATAGTATGAAAGGGGATCATCATTGGAGCTGTTTTTCACACCCTCATGTGTGAACAGGGTTATTTGCAAGTGGACAAGGTCAAGTTTGACCAATTCAACAACATTGGGATAGGAGGTGGAGAACACTTAGAGAAACAACGCAATATGAATGGGAAGAGGGTTATTTGGTGGAGGAAACCCTAAGAGGAGTGGGACCCATGGAGAGAAGCTTTCACTTGTTTAAAAGGAGGGCAAGCCAACCATTGTTTTTCATGCTTTGTATTATTGATCTCATTGTCTATTTAGACATTGTGCATTCTCTGTTGTTTAGCAAGAATTTCCATGGGAATTCCTGTTTAGGATTCCTTCTCCTTCTTGAGAGGCCTCTTGAGGGATTGTTCTTCATTCTCCACATTTCTTGGCTCAAGGCCAAAGCATCCTCCTCCAGGACAACGTTATTGTTGCAACAGCATAATTATGTGTTGTAGGGTGTTGCAGTGGAGGACCTTAACACCACTTCTGGAGCTGATTTTTAGAGGAGGGAGTCTCCATTACTTTGGGAAGATAGTGAGGAAGGTTTCAGCACCTATTTCATATCTTGGCAGTAGGCCAACCTATTCCCTTGCCCCTACAACGTAGTTTGCTTCAATGACTGCGTTATTTCTAGTGAGTAATAGCTGTGGGGCTTTGCAGATATGTTTGGAGAGGAAGATATTTGGTGAAGGGATCAACCTTTCACTTGGGAGATCTATTGGAGGAGGCATAATAAAGTTGGGCATCATTTACATCCATCTCCATCTAGTTCTATTTCTGAGTTGCAGCTGCTACCCAGCAACTCCGACATTTTGCAGATTTTGTGTTTTATAGCCAATTCTTCGAGGATTGACATGAGGTAGCCTTTGGGAGCTGAGATCTTCACTCCCAATGTTGTATTGGGCCATATTATTGTACATCCATGTATTTGACATTTGTATCATGTATTTTCTCTATAAAACTGCACTCTCATAGCTTGGGCATACATGCATAGAAGTGGTTTTGTCTTGATTTATGTACTTGTCTCTTGAGGTTGAGAATTGCTTAACTTGAGTAGAATTTTCCTCAAGATATTGTATTCTATTGTTGTTGATATTATTTAATAAGATGGCTATGGATTTCTCTCACATTTCTATGAGTTGATTGTCACTGCTACTCTATAGTTGTGTTTGCATATTGCTGCAGCTCCAACTTTAGAATATCTTGAGATATTCTCATTGTTGTAGCATTTTCCTGATTTGGAATATTACAGTGGTATCAAAGCATGATCTCTGGCTCAGTTGGTGGATCTAAACCATCATGCTATCAAGGAGAGAGAAGATGAATACTCCACTATGTGGAGAGATAAAGGAATATAAGCTTACAAAGCTTCTTCCAAGATCTGTACAGAGCATTCATGAAGAATTTGAGAAGATAAGGAGGGAGATATGTACAAGATCTCCAAGAGGGTTTGAAACTGAGTCAAACTCTAGTTTTTATTATAGGGAGTGTGAGCATGCAGCCACACCCTATAAGGTACAACGCATTCACATGGCCAGCTTTTCCATAAGAGGAAAAGAAGAAGGAGGAATGCCGAAGAGAGGAACTCTTAATGGTTTCTTGCATGACTATGAATCTCAAACTTAGAAGTTTAGAGACCATACTACTTTTCTGGAGTTTTGCAAGATCATGGTGAGGAGGAGAAAGAAACACAATGTGGATATATTTCTTCTATCTATCTTTGATTATTCCCCTACATGTTTAGCCAGGGCTTGGGTGGAAGAGCTAGACACATTTCTGTAGCAACATCGAATTTCTGAAGATGAAGCCATCAGAGTAGCAGCGCTGCACTTTGGAGGTAAGGTCTATGCATGGTGGTTATTTCAGTCCTTTACTTTAAACAATGCAAATAATTATTCCTATGCAAGGTTCACTAAGACTTTGGTAGAAATATTTGGTAGGAAGAATTCTGAAACACATGTGGAGGAAATAAACACACCTAAACAAACAAAACCCTTGCATGTGATGGAGGAAACCTATTGTAGAGGTAAATCCCCTATGCGGATAGAGGTGATCCCTACTAGCCCAGATCGGGTCTAGCAACAATCGTATCACGCTAAGGCATAAGTTCCTAATTGCAATAGACCAAATTGCGAAGAAGGCCTACCTTAAGTCCAACGTTTTTGTTCATAGAGAAGATAGCACTCCCGTTTACTTTCTCCGGCAGATCACAATTCTCCCACTTGTCATGATCAAACACCTGCACATACAAGAAACACTATGAACACACAAGCGTAAAACCCAATATATACAATTATGTATCAGTCATAGAAGACACAACTCATGATCACAATGTATGAACAATACGAGTGGAACCATAACCAAAGTTGCTTATCATTAATTAATACAAAGAAAGATACAACCTGGCTCTGATGCTGGATCTTCCTTCTGTGGGTCTACAGAGGAATACATCTTGGAAAATCTCATCTGGCATGGGACAAGCCTCTCTCTTTGTTTGTATTGACAATAATCTCCTTACTACTGATTTGGTTCTATGAGGACTATCAAGGCTCTTGCAGCATTCTTCAAGCTATGAAAGCTCTTGGAGACTAGCTTGCAAAGGAAAATGGAAATCTTATATAGATGGTGGAAGGGGATTTGGGATCCCTAAAAACATGGGATTGGCCCTATCCTCAAGGAAGCTTCCATGAGAGGTGGAAAACCACTTCCTCTACATGGAGATCCGAAGCCAAACCTCCCAACTCAATTTAGAGACTAGTTCAGGAATTGGTTGGAGTCAATCTTCCACCATTTATTTTTTTTAAACACTCATTAATAAGCCTGTCACGGGTATAACACTATGACAGTGCGCCATCTGGCGCACCCTCTTTGGAGGATTTCCCCCATTGGTGCGAGGGCTGAACTGGCTAGTCACGCCAAGGACAAAAAGGTTATTTTTAGGGTTTTTCACAAGGAATTGGCTTCAGGGGAATGAATGTCCTTGTCCAGGGGGATGCCATGAAAGTGATTTCAGGTCATGTCACTACTCAAAGGTCATGGAATAAGACCTCCAATGTGAAGGATGGGGGATTGCAGGGATGGTGACAAATTGCTATGTAACAGATGCCACCTAAAGCATGAGGCCCAAAAGAGAGAGAGGAGTGAAATGATTTACGAGAACGTGTCCAACTGAAAACACTGCCATCAGAAAACCTGTGTATAGAAGTACAAATGATATCTCAAATACATGATATATGTGGTATGGGCGCAACCATCCATAACTGAGTATACAATAATCCAGATCTAAGGCATTGACGCAGCCATTCAGTGAGGATCGATAAATAGACTCAGGGATGGTTGCAGCCATCTAGTGAATGATCATGTAACCAATCATAATAATCCACAAAATCGTAGCCTAGATTCTAATAGACAAAACCCAGGGTCTTGCGCTCCATCTCGACCCAAACAAAGTAAAAGTTCAAGCATGAAAATATGTGAATTGAAGTCGAACATGCAAGAACATCGTTTGATTACCAACCAATGATGAAAGTTGTTAACAGACGTGAGAGGAACCACCAATAATGACAATGGCCCTCAAGGTACTATAGGTACAATCCATAGAATGTGAACAGTGAGTTGGCGTTGAACACCCGTAGAATCATCCGATCAAAGGTCAATGACGAAAAACTTGCATCGAATGTGAAGAACCTACCATTGAGGCATATAGGCTCCAAGGTACCAGGAGGGAGTCTCTAGATCAACTTCCTGGATAATGAGTTGAAGTCGACAGGAAGTGACCTTGATAGAAGGTGGGCCATAGTGTTTCCCACATAATTGACGCGAGATAGAGGATCATATTGTTGTGAATCAGGAACAGATGAGAATCAGAGGAAGGTTGAAACTTGCAGAGGTCAAATTCTCTTGAACATATCGGCGGGACGACAGTGGATTTGGTAGTATTTGACATACAAAGATTAGAGGTCATGATGACGAGGCAAAGAGTAGATGAGAGGTCAAAAGGGATCACCCAAACCCATAGAGGCAAGTGGAAAACGAGATGAGATGTCCCCAACCCGACACGAATGCAGTCAAGTGCCATGTTCAAGAGCGACATACTGCCGACACGACAACGATGCTGGTTCCATTTTTCCCCACCATTTCTGGCGAGTACCCGAATTATTTTTGAAAAAAAGCTTGAAGGGGATAGCATATGCTTGTAATATAAGTCTGTCCTTCAGATGAATCCATCCTAGTACATTTAACGAGCCCTAGGAAGGAGAAACTCGAATATCGTCATTACGATTTAATCCAATGTCATCAGGGTTTAACGAGTCTGACAAAGGAAGAAGTCGGTGTATTTTCATGTTTAGAGAGTTTGAAAAGATAGCGGAAAAGTAACCTCCAATGGTCCCTTTTCGTAAATAGTTCCATAGATGTGAAAAGGTAGAAAACTATGTATGAGAAAACCTCCTAGTCACGATAGGCTAGGGTATTACTTTTTCTTAAATAATCTATCCTAGCTCGAAAAAGGGGTAAACGTATACTGGGTAGATGTCGTTTCATAGCCACTTTAATGAGATCGAAGCGACAAGGGACTCAGAAATCTTTTCATGTTTAGAGATTCAGAAAAGAGCTGAAATATGAATCCAAAATGACTTTTTCGTGTTTTTACCGAGTCCAAAAAAGTATTAAATACAACTCGTATCACTTTCCAAGTCACGTAAAAACCTGTCGCTAAAAATAAAAGCAAGTGTAAAATCCATTTTTTGACAAAATATATTAAAATATTGAGAAAAATGACTTTCAAAACGTAATTTTGACTTCAAAAGTTATAAATATGCCACAAATGGTAAAAACATATTTACTTTTACTTTTTACCTCATTTGGAGAGCAACAGTGGTCTTTTTTATGCGAACTTGCGGCGGTGATTGCGACTGATCCAGGACACCATTCAGATTCTCGTCAGTTCCAAGTAAGAGGCGCTCCCTTAAGCTATATTTTGATCCATTTTTTATGAATTTCCATTGTGCATTTGACCTTTGGGAGGAAGCCTTTGGAATTTTAGGGCTCGGCCCATTGGCACGGGTATCGGACAAGGATCTGCACCAATGGAATTTTTCTCACAAAGGGGTCACGCCAATGGTTCAATGCGATTTTCTGCTTCAAATTTTCAAAATGTGAGCCATCCATATGGATTTTTGAATGCAACAGAGATCTAACAAGGCATTTTTAATCATGTTGATGTAGATATTCAGGCATAATGGTTATTGAATGGAAAGAGAGGGAACATGGAGAAGAAGACCAAATGGCCATGCAAAACGAAGCTTGCATGAATGCACTCCAGAACCGTGGTCTCAAGAAATTCTTCCTCACACCATGCTTATGAGCTCAACCTGAGCTATTACAGTACTTGGTCAGCATATGGGATGAAAACGAGGAAGTGTTCAAACTTCGGGACCAAGTGCTAGAACTTGCAGTCTCTGATGTCTATTTCATAACCAGACTGTCACGTAGAGGCCCAATGCCCATTATGACAGGTAGTAGACATTCTGGAGAGAAGATGGAATAGGTAATGGTGAGAGTGTGCCTAGGGGCATAGACAGGATCGAGAAGTGGGAAAGTGGACATCCACACTGTCCGCGACCTAGCACTCAGAGTAGTGCTTCATACCATTACGCGGGCTGCAGGATCACAGGCCCCACATGAGGAAACCAAGGTACAACTCCTACTAGCCTCCCAGTGCATGAATCCTACACTGTTCGATTGGGCCACTACAGTGAAAACCAACATCAAAAGGTAGCTAAAAAAGTGCAAGAAATCCAAACTGAAGCAGTTTAGATATGGTTCCATTATGGTGTCGTTCATCTTGGAACGACTACCCATTTTTTAGGGCCAAGGGGCAATAGTTGCTGAGCTGACACTGAGGGAGCCGAGGATGGCTCGTTGGGCAACACTTATGCCTAGGTCAGGAGGGGGCCAGCAGATGTCCTGGAGGCCCGAGTTTTTTGCATGGTTACAACGTCAACTGATCGTAGTTGAGGATTGGCCCTATGCTAGGACCGATTTCACTGGAGACCTAAATCTTCCGCTCCCAGAGGGGGAGGACTAGGATGAGGAGCTGGGTATGACTCTTTTTGATCTTCATGTTTTTATGATTTTTTGGATACATTCCCATTCTAACAACAGTTCTATGTGTATGCAGATTTTGGCCTAGAGACACCTGCCGTCATGTTGCCTATTGCACAGAGAACTCCTCTTGCATACGACCCTCAGGCAGAGGGTGCCGAAGGAGGAGAGATGATCCAAAACCTTGAGGGAATTTCCTAGGGGATTCTAGACTATGCCTGGCTAGCAGATGTTCCGATGGCATATCAGAGACACATGGTGGGGGTGCCTAGTTGCCTCCACCGAATCTTGAGACGCTTGGTGCACGCAGTGACATGTTGTGACGAGCACCATGCTGATTAGACATATAAGGATTTTTCATACATATATTTTTGAGAGACATGTCGTCTCCGACTGTAGTAGGATGAACATGTATATTTTAATTTTATGTGGTGCACACTCTGTAAACATTTCGACACACACACACACACACACACATACCTATTTCTGGATGGATATTTTTTACATGTGATGATGTTTTTACAAGTTGCGCAAATGTCTATCTAGAACCATATTAGCTACTACATCTATTAATGCATTCATGTGTCTGGGCATATGTTTATATGTAATGTAATCAAATTTTCTTTCAATTAAACGAATATGTAGATATAGATGTAAAATGGATGGGTTTCTTACTGAATAATGACCGTTAAGTTGTAATACTAGAAGCTGTGAGTCCAGATACACAAGTAATGCATGAATACCGAGGTTAATAGCCTCGGTTAATAATTCTAAAATATCACTAGACTCCGCAACATTATTTGTGGTAGGTCCTAGACACACACCCTACAAATTAACCAACTCACCAGCAGGATCATAGATTACTCAAGCTGCCGAGGACAGATTCCTGGTACTGCGGGAGGCACCATCCGCGAAACCAACAAATGGAGTAATAGACATCTGCACAATAAGGAAGACCTGATCAACAGAAATATGCTTACATCGCACACCACACCACACATACACATAAATTAATATACACACCTATGTACACACACTACACCAAAAATAACTCAGGCGTAGTATTTTTTAAGGTACAGCCCGTTCCTAGGTTGCGTCAACGAAACTCCTTCATAATAAATAAGCTCATAAGCCCCATTTTTCAATACTCATTTTACTATATAGGGCCCATGCCACATGGGTTGGAACTTACCTGCTCCAAGTTTGTCATGCGGTTGGTCGTATAGGAGGACGAGGTCCCCTTCGACAAAGGAACGTGGAGAAACTGATTGATGAAAGTGAGCTTTGACCCGCTTCTTCTGTGCTTCAATGACTAAGTCAGCCAAGTGGAAGGTTTCATCCAGTCGTTCCAAATATAAGAGACTTCTTCAGGAGAAGTGTCGGGTAAAATTTCCACAACCAACTTTAAAGAAGGAATTTCGCATTCAACTGGAAGAGTTGCTTCCAAACCATACACCAATTGGAATGGTGTGAATCTAGTCGCACTCTTTGCTAACGTCCAGTAAGCCCATATATCTGAGAACAATTGGAGATGCCAATTGGACTTATGAATACCAATTTTAAGTTGAAGCATTGTGACCAAAACTTTGTTCACAGCCTCAGCCTGGCCATTTGCATGGGGGTAATACGACGTTGAGCTATCATGTTGTAGGCCCAATATTGATGTCAGCTCGGCCATCATATAATCTCAAAAATGAGTGCCATGATCGGTAAAAATGGCCTGAGGGACCCCGAAACGTGCAATAATGTCGTTTAAAATAAACTGGGCAGCTGTCTTACCGTCGGCGGCTAGTGTAAGCAATGCTTCGGCCCACTTAGTAAAGTAGTCTACAGCGACGATTATATATGCATGCCCCCCGGCCAAATGAGGGTTACACGTCATGAAATCTATGCCCCATTTCACAAAAGGGACTACAATAATGATAGGGTGCAGAGGGAGGGGTGGTGCACACATCTTGCACTAAAAAACCTGGCACGAATGACATTTTAGGACTGCAACAATACAATCTTTGAATATCGATGGCCAGAAGTAGCCCGCACGCAGGATCTTCTGGGTGGTGGCATATCTGGACATGTGACTGCCACAAGTGCCACTGTGATATTCATTCAAGACTCCTTCAACCTCTTCCAGGGTCAAGCACCGGTGGAGCACCGAATCTACTCCAACCCGGTATAAGGTATCTCCTACAATGCGGTAATGTTGAGACTGATGCCAAAACCGACGTCGGGCATATTTGGTCAACTCAGACTGGAACATTGACATTTGAAGATACACAATAATTTTTCCGTACCATGGATCGTGAGTAATGATAAGGAAGAGTGTTTCATCTGGAATATGATCCTCAGAGTGAGATGGGGTGGAGTCTATCAGGAGGGAGCGAATGAGATCTATAAAAACCAGTGATTTGGTCGACTTAGTAGTGGTGAAATCTAAATAGAACTCTTGAAGGATGACAATCCATTTGGAGTATTTTCCCCCCATTAATTGTTGAGATAGAATGCACGTCATGGGGTTGCAACCCAAAACCACGGTTACTGTATGCAACAGGATGTAGTGGTAGAACTACTGCACAGATTGCACTGCGGTTAATGCCAATTTATCGACGTGAGCGTAACGTGTTTCTGTGTTGAGAATATTCTGTGATAGATAATAAACAACGTGTTCATTTCCATCATCTTCATCCTGCACCAGAACCATAGCTATGGTGCTAAATGCAGCGGCCAAGTATAGAGTGAAATCATGGTGATAGTTTGGAGGATGAAGCAACGGAGCATTAATGAGTAACATCTTGAGCTTCTCAAAGGATTTCTGAGAAATCTCGTCCCAATGAAAGGGAACTTCCTGCTTTAAAAGACGTGTGAATCCTTTGGCCATTTCTGTGTAGTCTGGGATGAAGCGTCATAAGAACTTAGATTTTCCCTGCAGACTCTACAATTGGTGTAATGAAGAGGGTGATGGGAGATTGACAATAGCCTCGACCTTTAGGGGGTCAAGGCGAATTCCGTCCTTGGAGACTATGAACCCCAAAAGACGGCCAAAATCCATGCAAAAGATGCATTTATGAGTGTTAAGCCAGATATTATAGCATCTAGAGTGAAGGAAAATATGGTGGAGTTGTTCAGGATGGTCCTATCGCCGAGCTAAATGAGTTGGCAGATCGTCCAGATAAGGCTGAACGATATGGCGTATGTCATGGAATGCGTAAGACATAGCACGCTGGAAAGTAGCTCCATTTTTATTTAAGTCAAAAGGGATATTTTTATAAGAAAAGGTACCCCACGGACAGATGAATGCAGTGTTGTGTTGATCAGCAGCTAAAATATTGATCTGATTGTACCCGAAAAAGTCGTCCATCAGGGAATAGATCTCACTCCCAGCACAGTCGTTGATGATTTGATCTATGAAGGGAGTGGGGTAATTGTCCTTAGGACAGGCCCAATTAATATCACAGTAATCAACGCAGACTCTTATAGTACCCTACTTCTTATCTACAAGGAAAATATTTGAGACCCATTCTGTGAGGGGAATTGGGTAAATGAAGCCCGCGTTCAGAAGTTTTTCAACTTCTTCTTTAATGGCAACGGCTTTGCGAGGATTCACTGTAGGCATTGGCGCATGGGTTTGGCATCGAGATAGGTAAGAATCACGTGCACTACTATGCTGGGATCAATCCCAGGAATTTCCTCATAGTACCAAGTGAACACGTCTCTGAATTCACAGAAAATATCGGTATAAACTTGTATCTCATCAGGAGAACAAGTCACTCCCACATGTATGTTCTCGACTATCCCCGTTTTGACGGAGATGTTGATCCACATGGTTTGAGTAATGTTTCTCAGGTTTCCCTCCGAAAGGACCTCATGAGTCAATATAGGCATCTGGAGAGGTGAAGTAGGAACTTGAGATGCAAAACACTCTAGACAATCTGACATTGCCCCTAGGCTGGGCATGAAGGAGGAACGATGATGTCCATCACTCCAAGGTAGCTCCTCAAGAGACATTGTTTCGAAAATGGCTTCATCAGAAGGGAAGATCTCTTTTATAGGATCATATGAGCCGGCCTCGCCGAGCCAGGGTGTTTGAGAATAGATATCTAAATCCATGCTCAAAGGAGCATGTTGAGAAGGAGGAGGATCGGATGCGGCAACGATTTAATAGTAATTAATCTCTACTTGATTTAGGGGCATTGATTCTCCAAAATCAGTCACCTGTTCAGGAGAAAGGATGATCCATGGGTCGTCAGACCTAGATATCATATTAACTTGAATGGTGTGTGGTGGTGGTGTGGGAAAAATACCCATGAAGACGAGGTCTTTGAAGAGACCGGGTCCTACACTGTCAAGGGATTGGGGATCTGATGCATGTAAGGAACGTTGTTCTCAGAGGGTGAGGTGAAGAAAGACAACTGATCCATAGTAATGATTTTTCCCTCATGAGGAACTTGAGAAGTTGGAAGAGGGTGGATGGCACACATAACATGGCGTGAGTCGAACTGCGGCCGAGAAGAATATTGTAGTTAAGCTTGGCGTTAATCACGTCTACTTCTACGTTGATTGTCTTCCCTTGTAATGTAATCATAAAAATCTCGAGAACACCCAGGGGTTTTGATTCCCGACCATCGAATGCCTCTAAGGCATTGGGAGACGATGAAAGAGTTGGAGAGCCAATGGCCTTCCAGTAGGTGGATGACATGACACAGGTGGAAGCACCTTCATCCACAACAGCCCTATGGATGTTGAGGCCATTGATCTCGACTTGTATCACAAGAGAAATTTGATGCATAAGTCGGGGGGTAAAATTTTCTAGGTCGAAGGTGAGAATATTAGAATCAGTGGGATCGATTCCATCGATTGCAGACAATAGAGATTTCCGTTGAGATGGGAAACTTTGAAGAAATTCCAATGCAGACATGGCAGAAGGAGCCTGTGCAAAATCCTCAACAATACTATAGTGCTGAGTGGCACGGGAATTTGGGTTGTAGGAAGATATTCGCAGAACACCTTTAGAGGGTGGCCTCACAACAGGTTCAACATTGGGCTTCTCAATTTCCAAAGGACCAGAGACAGGAGGGGGAGGTGGACCATCCACGACTTCCTTCCCAGCTACCTGATGTGATCCGGTATAATTCTTCAAACATGTAGCAATTGAGATAGGTGTAGCACCATTCATCATAAAGACCTAGGACCTAAATGGTGCAGATGGTGAGGGCTGCTCAACCATCTGGGTCTGCTGAGACGAGAACAGTTTCTTAAGAACTGTCGGAGTCCCTTTGGAGCCTTTCAGGAGTTGAGTAATTTTAGATCGTCGGGGACAATATTTGGTATAATGGTCTCCTTCATAGATAAGATAGGGATACTTCAGTTTATGTTGCGAACCGCCATTAGTACGAGGTTTAGAAGACTCTAGTTTTGGGGCGTCAGGTTTGGATTTTCCTTTTCCCTTCTTCTTCCCTTTGGAGGATTTTTCCGTAGGATTAGCCTGAACAGCGTTGACCTCCGCAGTCTTGCTAGAATATGGAGGGGAGGGAAGAGCAAAATTATTGGAAGAATTGGACTTCTACTTCCCATTTGAATATTTTCAAGAATTTTGAGACACAGAACCAATAACACCATCCACCGCTGGGGTAGGTGGAGCTTTAGAGGTTCCTGGGCGTGGAGCATCAGTCAAAATATCATAAATCGTGCTGGACTGAGAGTATACCAAATCAAGATACTGGGCATGCACAATGGATTTTTCTTCAGTCACACATGCCCCCATACCAATATCTTGAGTGATTTTTCTAACGAAGGAGGTGGTGAACCAATGACTTAGTAGATGATCAAGTATATCAAACTTGATCAGTCTACGATGACGTCGCCACTCATGAATATGATCAGATATGTGGGTGGCTTTATCCTACTTCAATGAAGTTAGGAGATGTGTCCCAGTTTCATAATGAACCGGTAACTGGAAGTGAGTCAGAAAAGCCATGGCTAACGTATTGAAATCTTGAAAGATTTCATGGGGTAATTCGATATACCACTTAGCGGCAGTGCTAGTAAGAGTGCACTGGAAGAGACGTAGACAAATTGAATCATCCACCCAAGAGTTGGATGAACACCACAGATGGTAAGTCATTACATGAGCTTGAGATGGTAAGTCAGAACCGGAGGCCAATAAGGATTGTGAAGAATCAGATCTTTGGTTAATTTAGAAATGTCCGGTAATTCCAAGGTAGCCAAGAATGACAATTGCAGATTGAACGGCATGCCAGGCCCTCGATAAGGACCTGTACCTATACTCCATGCTGGTTAAGCATATCCTTGCCCCCATGAGTTCTGTCCCAAAGGATTCTGACCATAGGGGGTATAGGGTGTATAACCAGTTTGATTCGGTTGCTGGTAACCAGTGTACGGGGATTGATAACCAGAGTATGGACCCTGATTATATGTCGGCCCCGTTTGAGTAGTATGCGGATTCGGCTGCTGAGTATAGGTGTAGCCGAGTTATTGAGGATAATAGTTAGAATCATGGTGCTAGTTATAATTTGGTCGAGATTGACCTTGAGGATAGTAATCGCCTTGGGGTTGAGCGGGCTACTGATAGGTGGGACCCTACTGAGCCTGATAATTAGGGCGCGTCAGTTGATTTGGTTGCGGCGTCGAGTAAATCGGCTGTTGAGCAGGGTTGACAAGATGTGTAGGCTGGCCTGGTTGGACAGGTTGACCTAGCTGAACGGGCTACCCTGGTTGAGAAAGTTGAATTGGATAAATAGGCTACATAGGTTGTATAGGTTGACCTGGCTAATGTGGGACACTAGGATGAGCTGGATGGGCCGGTTGGCCTGGTGGTGGTATGGGGCTAGGTTGTGCCTGATAACCAGTTTGACCTGAAACAGGACCATAAGAGGTCCTTGGCTCTGCAACATTCGGACCAATAGAATACTAGGGTTGCACCATAGGCTGAGAAGGTTGGAATTGCCCCCCAGGACCATACAATGGCCCCATCTGGTACCCCGGTTGACCTGTGGGTCCTTGAGGTTGCCCTAGTTGGACCATAGGGTGAGGCTGGATAGGTTGACCTGAAAGGTTGTAGGACTATCCTTGGGGACCGTATAACAACCCCTGCGGGCCCAAAGGTTGGCCTTGGAAGGGCTGACCTTGTGGGTCTTAAAGATAACCAGGTTGTCTCGAAGGTTGGCCCTAGAAGGTTTTCCCTTGTGGGTTGCAGGATTGCCCAGCCTGGTTAGACGGAAAACCTTGACCATGGAGATAAGCCTCAGGAGCGAGTAAACGTAAATTTTTCCCCTACTCATCATATTGATATGGAAAAATGTAAACGGGGGTACCATCCTGTGCATAATGTGAAAAATACGGATGGTTGGGATCTTGGGAGGATTGACCGACCTTGGGGTACGATTTTTGTAGGGACAATCAATACTCCTTAGGATAAGTCTTCTTCGGCATAGCAGATGCTATATAGATGTCTTCGGGAAGCGATGTGGTCCTTACGGACTGAGTGGTAACAACGGGTGTAGATGTGGCCAGACAGATAGTGGGCCTGATAGGTACTGAAGTGACCTGAGGTGATGACGTGATGGGTGTCCTTGGAGACATCCCCAATGAAGGAATAACCGGCCTCGTAGAAGGAGTTGATATCCCCATAGAGGCAATGACGGTCATAATCTGACTCAAAGATCTATATCCCGCTGGAAGTGAGGGATCGAGCGAAGACATGACAGATAACTCAGGGTTGTCTTCTGGGAACAACTGGTAATCTTCACCAGACGTAGGGATTTGCTCACTAGGAGAATGGCTGGATGCACCCATATTTGAACCTTCCTCTAGATCTCGTAATAGACGGCGAGGACTAGGAGGAATAACAGAAGCTAGAAAAGGTGAACCCGATGTAAGAGGAGGGAAATGTTCCCTTACTCCAAATCCAGGCCAAGCGTTGGATAAGGGCCAATCGAACTCAACTGGTCCTCCAAAGGGAAGCTCAGATAGAACCGGTCCCCTGTCGGGAAACTCAGAAATGATAGGTTGTTGAGGTTCAGCAGAGGATTGAGAAACCTCTGATGAATCGTCTGTGTATGGACTACTAGTAGACGAAACTGAGGGTTCTGCCACTGTGATAGTAATGATAAAAGGAAAATATCAAACACAAAACACGGGCTGAAAAAATCAAGGCACACAATCAAACAACCAACAAGCAAAATCTAAAAGGGCATGTGATCGTAGGTGATTTATTTTACCACATTGAAACTTAGAAACTTCACCGTTTCATGTTTTAAGAGTCGAGAAACGGATGAAAGGTGACTTTATCTCTTTTAGTTTTGAAACAAGCGTGAAAGGACAAGCGCTTGATGATCCTTTCAAATTTAAAGAGTCAGAAAAGATCAAAATGACTACTTTGGTAATCTAGGCAAAGGGTGTAGCAAATAACCGTGAACTTCAATATACACCTTGGTTTCAAAATTAAAGATAAATCAACCAAGGACTTAATGTATGTCTAGGAAAACTCCCCGAATGCTATGTCTGGTGTATCACGGGTATAGGGCGGAAGACTCGGCTTCCTATGGATAAAGGATAGCAACCTAGTGGGGTCTCCCTTTATATACGCAACGGTACGGGGAGCACAATTCCATACTAGTGCTGTCTAAAGCCAAGAGGCGAACGACAGCTACTAGGTTTAACGACGCCAAAACACGTCTCTAACCTAGACCTCTAAATGTTTCGTTAATGTTTCAATGTTTCCTTAGTGTAAATTGAATAAATTTTAATGTTAATCTTCAATTATGTTTCAATTTTCAGGCCTTGCGAGTGTTATGTTTCAAAATCTCCTTAATGCACACTACATGCCATAGTATATCATTTTATTTGATGAAAGCTAATTACGAGAGAGTTAGGAGCATTTCACACAATAAAAAAATGATTAGACAACAACCAGTGATGTCTCTATGCATCTAATGGAAACTAAAAGCTTTTCTTTCAAAGTCACAAATCATTAATAACACAGAAAAGATTCGATTTTCATTAACTAATCAAAGCAAAAGAGATTTTTTTTTTTCCAGTGTTTGAGAGCAAAGTGCACTAAACAAATGAAAACTAATGAAATTAGCAATTTGAGAAGCGATAGCAAAGGAGTAAAAAAAAAAAAAATTCATTCATGCAAACACACAATCAGACCTCAAATTGACAAAACAATCCCTCAAAACCAAGAGAATCCCAAAGACTCAAATGAACC
The DNA here is from genome assembly GCA_034641835.2 of Pinus albicaulis. Lineage (NCBI taxonomy): Eukaryota > Viridiplantae > Streptophyta > Pinopsida > Pinales > Pinaceae > Pinus > Pinus albicaulis. Next base: position 832,022,896 of record CM076579.1, on the reverse strand, counting down.
ATGTAATCTAGGCTCAAAGCGAAATAAAGAAAAATTCAAATGAAGAAGAATCCAATCACTCAAATAGTGCAATAAAATGTTAGACAACCACCAAACGAATGCAGAGAAAAAATCACAAAGTTGATTGAACATACATAAACCAAAAACTCCCACGGGAGGCTCGACACACTATAGCACCTAGATTCCATAGGGCTAGAATGTAAAATCGATAGAAAAGGGAAAACAACCAAATATGAAGGTCACAGTTAGTCAAAAAAGGCTCCAGAACACTTATGCAGTCGTAAAAATAAAACCAAAAACATAGATCAAGCTCAGAAAGCTCAAAACAGAGCAAACCCTAGCACCTTATAGAATTGGCGCGACTTTCAGGCTGAATCTACAGCCAGAACAATATTGGCATGGGTAATACATCGACAACATGTGCCAATGGGCGTGACTGTCAGGCTAATAAGGGCGCCAGTCGAGTTTACTAAGAAAAAATAAAAAAGATCAATCCAAGAAACAGAATAGTGATGGTGAAACTAAACAAAAGCCAAACACACGAAAAGAGCCAGCCAAAAGAGCTGATCAAGCAAGAAAAATAAATAATCGACTAAAAAGAAAAGACAATACTCCAAATCAACGTCTCCCCAGCAGAGTCGCCAATTTTTTGTAGATGTAAATCCCCTCTGTGGATAGAGGCAATCCCCACTAGCCCAGATTGGGTCTAGCAACAATCGTATCACGCTAAGGCACAAGTTCCTAATTGCAATAGACCAAATTGTGAAGAAGGCCTACCTTAAGTCCAACGCTGTTGTTTATAGATAAGATAGCGCTCCCATTTCCTTGCTCCAGTAGATCACAATTCTCCCGCTTGTCGTGATCAAACACCTGCACATATAAGAAACATGACGAACACACAAGCGTAAAACCCAATATATATAATTATGTATCAGTCAAAGAAGACACAACTCATGATCACAATGTATGAACAATACGAGTGGAACCATAACCAAATTCTCTTATCATTAATTAATATAAAGAAAGATACAACCTGGCTCTAACGCTGGATCTTCCTTCTGTGGGTCGACAGAGGAAGTCCCCAGGATCTCATACATGGAGGTCCAAGCACAATGAGTGAGCAACATGGTTGTGCAACATTGCAGCTAGAAGAAGGAGGAAGGTAGGAAGAGTAGCATCATGTGATGGGAGGCATGCGCTCTTCTCTATTTCAGAAAGCTAGTGCAAAGAGGAGGCCAACTATATTATGCTATGAAAGCAAGGGCAAGGTTACCCAACCATATGTACAGTCCACTCTTGACATTTATTTCTCACTGCATAGAGGCATTCCACCAGGGAGGCCACCAGATCTATCATGGATGAAAGATATCTTGTCTTGGGATTCACCGCTGTTACACAGTAATTTGTCACCTTCCCTGCAATCCCCCGTCTCGCACATTGGAGGGCCTATTCTATGACCTGTGAGCAGTGACATGACCTGAAACCACTTTCATGGCATCGTCCTTGACAAGGAAAATCATTCCCCTTAAGACAATTTCCTGTGAAAAGCCATAAAAATAGCCCCTTTGGCCTTGGTGCGACCAGCTAGTTCAACCCTCACGCCAATGGAGGAAATCCACCAAATAGGGCATGCCACCTGGTGCTCTGTCCTAGTGTATTACTCGCGCCAAGCATAATAAGGTTTGTTTTTTAAAAATAAATGGCGGAATTTTTATTCCAACCAACTCCTGAACGAATCTCTAAAATTAGTTGAGAGGTTTGGCTCCGGATCTCCATGTAGGGGAAGTGGTTTTCCACCATCATGGAAGCTTCCTTGAGGATAGGGCCAATGCCACCATTGTAGGGATCCCAACTCCCCTTCCACCATCTATATAAGCTTTTCATTTTCCCTTTGCAAGCTAGCCTAAATAGAGTTGAAACCGTAGTGAGGAGATTATCGTCAGACAACCAAAGAGAGATAGACTTTTCCCATTCTCAATGAGCTTTATCGAGATGTACTCCGTTGTCGACCCACCGAAGGAAGATCCAGCATCAGAGCTCAGGTTGTATCTTTATTTGTTCTGATTAATAATAAACGACTTCGATTATGGTTCCACTCATATGTTCAAGTTTTATGTTATGAGTTGTATGTTCTCTGACTGATACATAGTTGCATGTATTAGGTTTTACACTTGTGTGTTTGTTGTTTCTTCGTGTACGTGCAGGTGTTTGAACGTGCAAGGTGGGAGAATTGTGATCTGCCACAATGAAGGATGGAAGTGTTGAGCCCCAAAGATGTTCTTCTCTTTCATCACATTCCACTTCATTTTCTTTTTCCCTCATCAATTACAGGCTTAATTGATCAATAGGATTAATTAAAATTGCTTTAAGAATTTATATAATGACTAACTTGCTATGTTTTTATGATTTTTTTGGTGTAGTAATTTTGACTAAGACTCGGCGACAGAATACAGGCATTCCGTAGCCAGTCATCTATTCTGCAGCCATCCTCATGTTTATGTAGGTTCCAGGTGTGACTGCAAAGAAAAAGGCATATGGGTGAAATCCACAACACCTCCCCATCATCTCTTGCTCCCCACGAAGTCTGAGTTAAATTATCAAAGCGGTTATGCACGTAGAAGAGAAGCAGTTTCCTATCAAAACACAGACTCTACAGATGTCTACGGTTAAGCACAAGACTGTTAATAAGAGTTTTAATTTGATTAGAAGTGGAAAATACACTTATCCCCATTTTTCTCAAGGAGTAGTTATGTAATTTCATTATAAGTATGACTCGAGAGACCAAGAAACTGTTGGTTAGATTTTGTTTTGTTGCTAGATCTTTGAAGGCCGAAAATACTCTGTTTTGAAGAATTTCTCCTTTAATGAAATAAACATCACTTTATTGCACGAGCTGAGTCAATCTTGAGTAGATTTGCATGCTACTCCGGTGGTAGAGGGCCCCTGCTACTTGAGGAGCTTTTTTCATATGATTTAGATAAGTAACTTAGTCTCGTTTCATTCCTAGTTTAATTTATTTTCTGAACTTTGAGTTTATATTCATTTGCATTAGATGCTACAGTTAGTCTCGTTCTTACGTACTCTTCCAAAATATCACTAATGTCGAATGAGGTGTGACTGTAGTATTTTAGGAATTAGTTTTACGTTCTTATGCTCAATTACATCAGTTGTACAACTCGTCATGATCTTACAAACTCTTCCAAAATATCACTAATTTCGGATGGGACATAGCTGTGGTGTTTTAGAGCTTTGTTGTGTTCTGTTGAATTTTATGCTTTCATGCTCATTTACATAACATGTTGCAGCCAGTCCTGTTCTACAAACTATTCCAAAATACCACTAATTCTGAATGAGATAGAGCTGAAACATTCCAGTAATTAGTTGCATCCTTATTCTAGTGGTAGCATTCCGAAGGTAGATGTCATTTTAGTTTAATTCTGTCACTATATTTCAAGTTTGATAATGGCACTCTAGTTTAGTTTTAATTCACTGCATTTCAAGTTAGATTAGTGGCATTCTAGTTCAAATTTGTTCACTATATTTCAAATTAGGTTAATGCCACTGTAGTTTAGTTGTGGTTACTGTGTTTCAAGTTTGATCAATTGCATTCTCAGTGTTATCCATTTTTCTTTAAGTAGTATTAATTGTTAACATCAGATTCCACGGCCTTCATTATTTACAAAAATTATTTTGTTCTGAATTCCTATTAATAAATCATCATCTGGATAGGAGTTAGTAATATCAGTTTAAGGCCTTGATTATTCTACAATCCTTTGCAAATTCACAATTAAACCTTTCTTTCCAAAAACTATTTTAGAAAATCTCTAACTTTTGGATGAGGTTTACTAGTGTCAAGATGAGCTGCAGAATGGAGTAATCTTAGCATTACAAGTTAATTTAGAGTAGAAATCTTATTGTGCTACAAATAATCTCTTTTCAATTGTGTTCCAATAAACCTCTATCCATGGTTGAGATTATTTGTAATATTGTAAGATGATTGTGTCCTTAGGAGAACCTCATTTGTATTAAACTTGTTATTTTCTCAAACTATTCCAACATATTCCTAATGAATGAATTGGATGAGTTCGTACTATGAGTTATCGAGTTCATGTTGTGATTTGTTTCCTTACTAGGAGTCATTATCAAGCTTTTCATTTTCTTTTCTTTAGTGTCATACATAGTTTAGAGTAGGTTTTGCTTTATTTTAGTGTAACCATCCACTTCTCTTTACCAACACTTAGTTCTTTTCCTTCTTGACATAAAACCAAAAACATCATAAAAACACTAAACACAACGTAGTGAGAAATAGATACCTAGGCACATATAGTGCACCACACTTCAACAATTTACTGACCCTGGTTGATAATTTATGACCTCAATTTAGGAACACTAAGTTGAGCACAATAGGAAGCACCATCTTCTCTGCAAGCAACAATAGCGTAGGTCTTAAGGTAGGCCTTGTCGCATCTTGGTCTATTGTAACTAGGAACCTGCATCTTAGCGTGACTCGGTTGTTGCTAGACCTAATTGGAGAATCGATGCCATTCACTCCAGTTGAGATTAATTATCGAAAAATCGTAACTACATCTGATCCTCCTCCTCCTGAACATGCTCCTTCGAGCATGGCTCTGGATATATATTCTCAATCCCCTTGGCTTGGTGATGCAGATTCGCCTGACCCTTTAAGAGAAATTTTCCCTTCTGATGAAGCTATTGTTGAAACCATGTCTCTTGAAGATCTGTAGTGGAGCAATGGACATCATCGTTCCTCATTCATGCCTATCCTAGGGCCAATGTCTAATTTTCTGGAGCGTGATGTATCTAGTTATCCCCCTCTTGAGCCTCCTCTGAGCTAGTCGGAGCACAGTTCCTCTTCTTGTGTCAAGCTCCTAAAACAATGAAACAAGCTGCTACAAGGACAGTTCTTTTAAGTGTGTCAACCTCGTTAAAATAATGAAATAGGCGCCTGTTCAATTTGAGTTTATATATTTAGATCAAATATCTTGTGTTTTGAACCTTCACTCCATTTCCTATGGACTGAAGCTTGGGGGGCATGTTCCTCGAATTGAGACACCATGCTGGGGGGCATGCTCATTTTTCTCATCTCAAGCATAGTTTGCATGTGTGCTTTTAAGCTTGCGTAAAAATAAAATGTGTGGTAATGCATTTTTTGAACTTTTCCATTGGGTTGTTTGTTTTTCAAATCATGTAAGTAATGCATTAGATAACATTTTATTAGAAATTTTCATAGCATAAAAAAACATCATCACATGTAAAAAGATCCATCCAGAAATATATATATATATATATATATATATATATATATGTTTAATAGTTTGCAGTTTGTGTACATCACATAAAATAAAAAATATACATGTTTATTTTAATAATAGCCAGAGAAAACATGTCTCTCAAAAATATGCATATAAAAGCCCTAGATGACTAATCAGTGTGGTGCTCATGGTAGCATGTCACCACACACACCAATCGCCTTAGAAATCGATGGAGGCGACTAGGCACCCCCACAGTGTGTCTCTGGTAAGCCATTGGGACGTTTGCTAGCCGTGCGTAATCTGGGATCCCTTAGGGAGATACCCTCCAGGTTCTAGACTAACTCGCTCCATTCACCACCCTCAGATTGAGGATCGTGTGCAATAGGGTTCCTCCATGCAATGGGAGACATGCCGGCGGGCCTCTCTAGGCCAACACCTGCATACACATAGAACTGTTTGTTAGAATAGGCATGTATCACAAAAAAATCATAAATACATAAAAATAACAAATATTCTTACCCAACTCCTCATCCCAGTTATCCCCCTCCAGGAGTGGAAGATCTGGGTCTCCCGTGAAGTCGGTACCAGTGTAGGGCTAGTCCTCAACTAAAATCAGTTGTTGCCGTAGGCATACAAAAAACTCAGGCCTCCAAGACATCTGCTGGACCCCTCCTATCTGGGCATGAGTGTTGCCCATCAAGCCATCCTCTACTCCCTTAATAATGGCTCCGCGACTATCACCCCTTGGCCCTGGAAAATTGGCAATCTTTCCATAATGAACGATACCAGGATGGAACTGTACCCAAACTGTTTCAGTTTGGCCTTCTTGCACTTTTTCAGTTACCATTTGATGTTCGTTGTCACGATAGTGACCCAATCAAAAAGTGTAGGGTTCATGCATTCAGAGGCTAGTAGGAGTTGTGCTTTGGTTGCCTCATGTAGTTACTATGACCCCGCAGCCCGCGTAATGGTGTGGAACACTACTCGGAGTGCTAGATCTCAGACCGTGTGGATATCAACCTTTCCACTGCTCGATCCTGTTCGTGCCCCTGGGCACACTCTCGCCATTACCATCTCCATTTTTTCACCAGAAGATCTACTGCCTGTCATGATTGGCACTGGGCCTCTACGGGACAGTCCAGTTATGAAATAAACATTGGAGACCTCAAGTTCCAATACTTGGTCTCGGAGCCTGAACGCTTCTTCGTTCTCATCCAAAATGCTAATCAAATATTGCAATAACTTAGGTTGTTCTCTCAAACATGGTGTGAGGAAGAGATTTTTGAGACCACAGTTTCGAAGGGCAGTCATGCAGGCTTCATTTTGCATGGTCATTTCATCCTCTTCGCCATGCTCCCTCTCCTTCCACTCAATCACCATTGTGGTTGGGTATCTACATCAACATGGTAAAAAACACCTTATTAGATCTCTGCAACACTCAGAAATTCATCTGATTGGCTCACATTTTGATAAATTTAGGCAAAAATTTGAGTTGTGCCATTGGCGCGATCCCTTTGTAAAAAGGAGCCAATTGGAGCGGGTCCATGCTCGATACTCGCGCCAATTGGCTGAGCCCTAATTTTGAAAAGGGTTCCCCCATAGATCAAAGACACAATGGAAATCTACAAAAAATGAATCAAAACAAAGCTAAGGGGAGCACCTCTTAAATGGAATGAATGAGAACTGGAATGATGTACTGGATTGGTCACAATCGCAGGCGCAAGTTTGCACTACTAAAGCCCACTGTTGCTCTCCAAAAGAGGTAAAAATTAAAAGTGAATATGCTTTACTATTTTTGGCATATTTATAACTTTTTGAATTCAAAATTAGTTTTTGAAAGTCATTTTTCCAATATTTTATTATATTTTTTCGAAAAATGGATTTAAACTCGCTTTCATGTGCAGAAATAGGTTTTTACGTAGCTTGGACGGTGATACGAGTTGTATTTTATACTTTTTCGAACTTGGTAAAAACACGAAAAAGTCATCTCTGGAGTCATCTTTCAGCTCTTTTCTGACTCTCTAAACATGAAAATATTTCCGAGTCACTTTTCGTTTTGATCTCGTTAAATTGGCTATGAAACGACATCTTCCCAGTATAAGTTTACCCCTTTTCCTGTTGGGATAGATTATTTACGAAAAAGGAATACCCTAGCCTATCGCGACTAGGAGGCTCTCTCAAACACAATTTTCTACCTTTTTGGGTCTAAGGAAATATTTATGAAAAGGGATTGTTGGAGTTTACTTTTCCGCTATCTTTTCAAACTCTATAAACATGAAAATACAGATTTATTCCTTTGTTAGACTCGTTAAACCATGATGACATCGGATTCATTCGTAATGACGATATTTGAGTTTCTCCTTCCTAGGGCTTGATAAATGTACTAGGATGGAATCGTCTGAAGGAAAAAATTATATCACAAGAATATGCTATCCCCTTCAAGCTTGTTTTCAAAAATAATTGGGGTACTCAACAGAAATGGTGGGGAAAATGGAACCAGTATCATCGTCGTGTCGGCATTATGTTGCTCTTAAACATGGCACTTGTCTGCATTTGTGTCAGTTTGGGGACATCTCATCTCATTCTCTGTTTGCCTCCATGGGTTTGGGTAATCCATTTTGACCTCTCATCTTCTCTTTGACTCGTCATCATGACCTCTGATCTTTTGATGTCAAATACCACCAAATCCACTGTTGTGCCACTGATATGTTCAAGAGAAGTTGACCTCTGCAGTTTGAACCTTCCTGTGATTCTCATCTGATCCTGATTCACAAACATTATATTCCTTTGTCTCCCATTGATGATGTGGGAACGGCCCACCTTCGATCAAGGTCACTTCATGTCGACTTCAGCTCATTATCCAGGAAGTTGATCTAGAGACTCCCTTCTAGTACCTCGGATACTTCATGCCTTAATGGCAGGTTCTTCACATCTTACGCAAGGTTTTAATCATTGACCTTCGATCGGATGATTCTGTGGGTGTTCGACACCAGCTCACTGTTCACATTCCGTGGATTGTACCTATAGTACCTTGAGAGCCATTGTCATTATTGGTGGTTCCTCTTGCATATGTTAACAAATTTCATCATTGGTTGGTAATCAGACAATGTTCTTACATGTTCAACTTCAGCTTAGTTATTCACATGATAGAACTTGTACTTTGCTTAGGTTGAGATGGAGCGCAAGACCTTGGGTTTTGTCTGATGGAATCTAGGCTGCGGATTTTGTGGATTATCATGATTGGTTACATGATTCATTGATTGGATGGCTGCAACCATACCTGAGTCTATCTATCGATCCTCATTGGATGGCTGCGTCCATGCCTTGGATCCTGATTATTGTATACTCTATTATGGATGGTTGCACCCATATCACATATATCATGTATTTGAGATATCAGTTTTACCTATCTATGCAGGTTTTCCGATGGCAGTGTTTTCAGTTGGACACATTCTCATAAAGCATTTCACCACTCTCTCTCTCTCAGGCCTCATGCTTTAGGGGGCATCTGTTACACAGTAATTTTTCACCGTCCCTGCAATCCGCCATCCCGCACATTGGAGGGCCTATTCCGTGACCTATGAGCAGTGACATGACCTGAAACCACTTTCATAGCATCCCCCTTAACAAGGAAAATTGTTCCCCTGAAGACAATTTCCTGTGAAAAGCCCTAAAAATAGCCCTTTTGGCCTTGGCACGACCAGCCAGTTCAGCCCTCGTGCCAATGGAGGAAATCCGCCAAAGAGGGTGCGCCAACTGGCACTTTGTCCCAGTGTTTTACTCGCGCTAGGCATAATAAGGTTTTTTTTTTTAAATAAATGGTGGAAGTTTGATTCCAACCAACTCCTGAACGAATCTCTAAAATGATTTGGGAGGTTTGTCTCCAGATCTCCATGTAGGGGAAGTGGTTTTCCACCTATCATGGAAGCTTCCTTGAGGATAGGGCCAATCCCACCATTGTAGGGATCCCAAATCCCCTTCCACCATCTATATAAGCTTGTCATTTTCCATTTGCAAGCTAGCCTGAATAGAGCTAAATCAGTAGTAAGGAGATTATCATCAGATAGCCAAAGAGAGAGAAACTTTTCCCATTCCCAACGAGCTTTATCGAGACGTACTCTGTTGTCGACCCGATGATCCAGCGTCAAAGCTCAGGTTGTATCTTTATTTGTTCTGATTAGTAATAAATGACTTCGATTATGGTTCCACTCATATTTTCATGCTTTATGTTATGAGTTGTATGTTCTATTACTGATACATAGTTTCATGTATGAGGTTTTACGCTTCTGTGTTTGTTGTTTATTTGTGTACGTGCAGGTGTTCGAACGTGCTAGGCGGGAGAATTGTGATTTTCCACAGCGAAGGATGGAAGCACCATCTTCTCTGTAAGCAAAATAAACGTAGGACTTAAGGTAGCCTCTTATCGCATCTTGGTCTATTGTTACTAGGAACCTGCGTCTTAGCATGAGTCGGTTGTTGCTAGACCCGATCTGGGCTAGTAGGGATCGCCTCTTTCCACAGAAGGGATGTACCTCTCCAACAACCGCTCTTGTATTTTGGAGAGGTGAACATTTTGGAGTAGAAATTTGGCATGGGGGATGTCAAATTAGTAGACAACAGCAGGAGGAGAGCTTCACATGCCAGATCACCAGCGTTGTCTCTTAGGAGGATTGATCCTTACTGGAGATCTTAGATATTGGTAGAGTACTCCAAGGATCTTGGTGCATGCATGATTGTCGATGAATCGGATAGAGATGATGAGTATATGCTAGATGATATGGTCATATATTCACATGTTTGAGTCTTCTTGACTAGAGATTCTAGTCTCAAGAAGAAGCTACTACATGCAGCACATAGAGACTTATTTTCCATGCATTTTGATGCATATCTTGCCTTGGAAGAGGAGTTCATTTGGGAGGGCATTCAGCAAGACATATTTTAGCATATGGAGAGGATGTTGCAGCCACCTTCTTACTCATTGGGAGTAAGGGATCATTATCAGTTGAGCCATTTCAGCTCAAGTCTTCGAGTACATAATGGAGAATGTACAATTTCACCTTATGTTTTGTACTTGTATTTTTATGAGCAGCATAATGTACCAAGGAGGATTATTCCTTCTTAGATATTGTATAATGATGTACTTGAAGACATTTGTAGCATTGATATTGGCTATCTCATTGGTGGTTTTCCAGGAAAGCCACATGACTTTTGGTGTGCACCATTGACACCCTTTTATACTTCCATGTATATATCTTGTAAAATTATTGTGGTAGCAAACAAGTGGCTAGAAAAGCACTTTTTTTTGTTTGATTTGATGTAGGAAAGGAATTCACTACACTAGTTCCTTTTGTGGGACCTTGATCCACTTTCCGGTTGTCATGTGACAACCATTTTCTATTGGTTTTTGCTTCCATGTATTTTTGGTATCACTATGTTCATGGAAAGCTTTGATTGGAGAGTGTGCTTGAGATTGAAGATGCCCATTCATGATTCTCCCTACTATACATGTTGTACATTTAAGGAGGAAACATGGTCCAACCATGAATACCACATTACATTTCTTTTCTTCTTGTGGGAGGAACCACTTGAAGAACTTGAGGAGGCACTCCATGGATCATGAGAAGATGGAGGAGTTTGCACAGTCAACTCTTTTCCCTTTGAGGATGAGGGGAGATTCATCTATGAGCCACTTAATTTATAGGAGAAAAACATATGGTAAGAGTATTGTTTACTTCCATAATGATTTGTCTATATATATGCATATCTGAACCATATATGTGTAGGGGTTTTCTCAAAGGAGGGATATTTTTCCTTCTAGATTTGGTGGTCTACATAAGGCCATTATGGATGATCACTCCCTAAGAGGATATGGGGAGGAAATTTCTCATGGAGAACATACTCACATTGCACATTATATCATTTAATTTCTCCAAAATTGTGAGTAGATTGGGGCAGCAAGCAAATGGTGGGGAGGCCACCCATCATTTTATTTTCTATGGCAGTTGAGAGTAAAATTGTGCTAGCTACATTTGAGGGACTATTTTCCTTCTCCTTTACTTCACATGGCAGACAACATGATTCTCCTTATGGTTCCCTTAGTTTATATTGCTAAAGCTCTTCTTGGGAGCATGATTGGAGGAGAGACACATTGGGTGAATGTGTCCTTGGAGGGAGAGAACTCCCACACATTTTGCACTACATGTTCTAGAGGGAGCATGGGAGATGGTATGGCCACTACAACAGCTCATTTGTTTCCTTATGAGGTGATCCATATGAGGAATGTGATGCCATATGATGATGACTTCCATCTCATCACATATGAGATGATTTGGGCCAACATGTTTCATAATTTTGGAGGAGAGATCCTTAGAGGTCTAATCTCCATCTTGCCATTTGAGGGCAATGTCATTATAGCCCAGGATCAACATACACTTTAAAATTATCCTAAGTGGAGAGGAGGACAACGTGGGGTAGGCTATTTTTTCTGCTAGGATTAGATTTTCAGCCCACCTACATTGCTGGAGCCATAGGTGGAAGATGACTTTCAGGATTTTCCATGTTGGGGGGTAGCTCATTTTGCATGGATGATTGATTGGGGGATGGAGGATCCACATGAGGAAGATGTTCGTCAACACATCAGAGACTCCATGCCTTGAGAGGAGGCTTTCCAGTTCTGTCCTTGCAGTTTCTTGAGGACAAGCAACATTTGGGAGGGGAGGACTGTAATATTCCAAAATTTTCCTACAATAATTTGGAATATTAATTTTTGCTGATTTCACCTAGGAGGAGAATAAATGGGTAAGGAGGCCCATGCATAAGGAAAATCTCAATAAAATCCTTCATAGTATGGAAGGGGATCATCATTGGAGCTGGTTTTCACACCCTCATGTGTGAACAGGGTTATTTGCAAGTGGACAAGGTCAAGATTGACCAGGTCAATAGCACTGGGATAAGAGGTGGATAACACTTAGAGAAACAGTGCAGTATGAATGGGAAGAGGGTTATTTGGTGGATGAAACCATAATAGTAGTGGGACCCATGGAGAGGGGCTTTCACTTATTTAAAAGGAGGGCAAGGCAACCATTGTTTCTCATGCTTTGTATTATTTATCTCATTGTCTATTCATACATTGTGCATTCTCTGCTGTTTAGCAAGAATTTCCGAGGGAATTCCTGTTTAGGATTACTTATCCTTATTGAGAGGCATCTTGAGGGATTTTTATTCATTCTCCACATTTCTTGGCTCAATGCCAAAGCATCCTCCTCTAGGACAACATTATTTCTGCAAAAACATAATTCTGTGTTGTAAGGTGTTGTAGTGGAGGACCTCAACACCACTTCTGGAGTTGATTTTCAGAGGAGGGAGTCTCCATTCCTTTGGGAAGATAGTGAGGAAGGTTTCAGCACCTATTGCACATCTTGGCAGTAGGCCAACCTATTCCCTTGCCCCTACAGTGAAATTTTCTTCAGTGACTGTGTTATTTCTAGTGAGCAATAGCTATGGGGCTTTGTAGATATGTTTGGAGGGGAAGATCTTTGGTGAAGGGATAAAACTTTCACTTGGGAGATCTATTGGAGGAGGCATAATCATTTTGGACATAATCTATAGCCATATCCATCCAGTTCTATTTCTGAGTTGCAGCTGCTACCCAGCGACTTTGACATTTTGCAGATTTTGTGTTTTATAGCCAATCCTTCCAAGATTGACATGAGGTAGCCTTTGGGAGCTGAGATATTCACTCCCAATGTTGTATTAGTCCATATGATTGTACATTCATGTACTTGACGTATCTAGCTTGCATTTTCTCTATAAAACTATGTTTTCATAGCTTGGGCATACATGTGTAGCAGTGGTTTTGTCTTGATTTATGTACTTGTCTCTTGAGGCTGAGCATTGCTTATCTTGAGTAGAATTTTCCTGAAGATATTGTATTATATTGTTGCTGCTATTATTTAACAATATGGATATGGATTTCTCTCACATTTCTATGAGTTTAATGTCACTGCTACTCTATAGTTGTGTTTGCATATTCCTGCAGCTCCAAATTTAGAATATATTGAGATATTCTCATTGTTGTAGCATTTTCTTGATTTAGAATATTACAAGTTCCTACGAGGTTCTTACTAGCATAATATATAACATGCTCAATTCATTTTTCATCTTCCTGAATAAGGACTCCAGTGATCGAGTGGGTGGAAGCAGAGATATACAGGATGAAATCCCTATCAAAGTCAGGGGGACGAATCAAGGGAAAAGATGTGAGAGCATGCTTCATGGCATCAAAATAATTTTGAGCATAGGCATCCCACACAAAAGGGATATTGGAGCGGAGAAGTCTAAGGAACCCATGTGCAATGGTGGCATAGTCAGGTACGAACCAGTGAAAGAAATTATCTTTGCCTTAGAGGCTTTGTAATTGCCATAAAGTACGGGGGATAGGAAGCTCAAGGATGGCTTGAACTTTTAATGGGTCAAGAGTGATACCATATTTAGACACAGTGAAGCATAAAAGATGACCAGCGGACACACAAAAGACACACTTTAGTGGGTTAAGGCAGATATTATAATTGTGAATTCGGAGAAAGGCAGTCCACAGATTGTGAAGGTGTTGCGCCTGATGTTTAGAACATGCGGTAAGGTCGTCTAAATAAGCAAGGATAATATGAGCCAGGTCATGGAAATAGTAAGACATAGCCCACTAAAAAATGGCTCCTATGTTTTTAAGGCCAAATGGCATGACTCGATAGGAAAAGGTTCCCCATAGACTAATGAACACAGTTTTGAGTTAATCAGCACGATGGATAACAATTTGGTTGTATCCAGAGAAACCATCCATAAAATATAGAACCTCGTGCCCCACACACTCATCAATGATTTCGTCAATGAATGGTGTGGGGAAGTTGTCTTTGGAACAAGATTTTTTCAGATCGCGAAAGTCAGTGCATACATGGATGGTGCCTTGTTTCTTGAGAACGAGAACTAGATTGGAAACCCAAGTGGTGTATTCAATGGGATAGATAAAACGATCATTCTTGAGCTTATCGATTTTGGCTTTGACAACTTCTCGTCTGGAAGGATTAATGGCTATCATCTTTTGATGGACAGGATTGGCATCAGGAAATGTATTGATATGGTGTTTGAAAATGGCAAGATTAATTCCAGGAATTTCTGGATAGGACCAGGGGAAAATATCACAAAATTATTTGAATAGCTTGGTGTAAGCTTCAACATCTTCCATGGTGCAATGGGCACCTAAAGTGATATTTTCTTCAACCCCTGGTTTGTCAGAAACGTCAATTTTAATGGTAGGAGAGATATTGACCATATTTCCTTCTTTGAAAGCATCAGGTGCAGGGATGGGATTTCCAAACCAATCGAATTCATTAGGAATGAAGTCTTTAGTTTCCACAGCATATTGGTCATGGGACTACTGTGGGAGGAACGTACTCATAGTGTTGCATATCATTTCGCGAAAAGTCAAGATCGGTCAGTGATTCCATAATGTCTTCATTGGAGTGAAAGATGGGTTGACTAGAGGAAGGAAGACCACTTGCCACGGTAGAGCTACCTGACTCATCATCATGTGAATAAAGGCACACATGCACAACGTCATGGGGGATGATCGAAGAATAAGCAGATAGAGGATTTAGCGATGCTGAGATTGGGGTGATCACTGGGGGGAGGCCAAGTGGATCATCAGGGGAAGTCTCCATGGGGGCTTCCACTAGGGGTCTTATGGATGATGATAGGTATAAAATGGTGGCCGAAGGCTCCATCATGTTGGCATCAGGAGGAGGGATGCCAATCGGAGTAGGCAGATCCAAAGCAGAATGCATGAATAAGGAAAGGGGGTACTTGTCCTTTGGTGCCCCCTTGCATGCTTTTCCCTTCTTACCCAAAATGGTCACAACGGGAAAATGTTTTGGTTGAGGTGACTGAGGCACTATTACAACAGGAGGAATCAAAGAGATCAGTTGAACCAGGGTCAAAGAAAGATAAGGTTTGGGGGTAGCAGCTAGAGGATCAAGGGGGTCATGAGTACCATATGAAGGTAAAGGGCTAGGAGAAGGAGGTTCATAAGGCTGATCAGAGGACATCATGAAAATATGGTAATCGAGGGAACCAGATGGGAAAGGTTGAGTGGCCACCTGACCTTTAGGTGGTTGGGTAACCACAAATCCTTGCTGAGGGAAAGGATCAGTAAGCACAACCTGTTGGCTAGGTGCAGGACTAGGAGGAATGGAAGGAATGGCTTGGTGTCCTTTCAAATTTTCTTTAGACTCCCATAGTTGTCTCATATGTGGAAAAAGAGGACAATAATGTGTGTAATGACCATAAACACCACCACAAGAACAAGGCTTATTCATGCGAATAGACCTATCTTGCTTGGGCTGAGTGCCCTATTACTGGTTCATAGTGTTAGGAGAATTACCTTGGTAAGGTCCAGAATTACCGGGGGAAGCTTGACCTATAGTGCCTTTCCTCCTCTTTTTCGAGGGAGGAGGATTAGTCGCTTCCTGCTGTGCATACACCTACCCTTGAGGGGGTAGTGGTTGCTGTTGCAGTGTTTGAGAAGGCAAGGGAGGAGGAGGTGCTAATGCTAGAGGAGTTGGAGCACCAGGCAGAGGATATGGGTAATAAGGAGGTTGGGTAACAGTGTGGTAAATATGAGATTGGGAAAAAACAGGATGCATGCCATATCCTAGATACGTGCTACAGGGAGGGGGAAAAGTGCAGGAGGTGCTGGCCCCACCTAAGGAGAACCATAGCCCATGGGAGGTTGAGTGTAGGGAAAAATACTGAGAGGGGGGGTGAATCAGTATTTAGGACAGAACTATTTTTCTTTTCCTTTTTATTAAAACCTTATGTTACAGTACTGCATCCAAAATGTATGCTCAGATATCTTATTATGTCTTTACTTAGAGCATTGCATTAGATAAGCATCAAGCATGAACAGAAATAACAGAACCAACAAACAACACATATGAACATAGGATTTAAGGTGGAAACCCAATTCGGGAGAAAACCACCGCTGCTGTAGTCTCAGTCTTCAATATTTATTATAGAGAAAACTTCTTACAATGTATGCTGGTGCAAACTTATACTAGCACACATGCACCCACCTGTAGAAGGCTACAACCTTCTCACTGCAGACCACGTTTCATAAATTTTCATACTGGATCCATCAGTTTCCATACGACATATCTTGCCAATCCCCAAATGTATTTATTTTCTTTATATTCTCATCTTCATGATTTCGTCCATCATTCAAACACCAGATATTCATCATCATTAGATCATTATATTCATGGGTGCATTGTAGTTTCAGATTTATCAGTTAAGAACAGAGCTCGCCCATCTAGATATTCCTTTTTGAGAAATTTTTATTCACCACCCTTACAATGCACACACTTCTTCATAATTCTCATCACCTTATATAGTTTTCGCCTTTATTAAAACCATGGGTCAAATATATTCAATTACTAATGGTATTCCTAGACGGTATCTCTTTTTAGCACCCTTATGTACCTCTATGATTTATTTATCAATTTGAAAAATTGATAAATAAATATATTTACAATTTTGAACAGAACTTTAGGATTAAAGTTAACCCTTCGTATTTTAACCCTTCCAAATAATATGGTAAACCTTTGACCCCGTGCCCACAAATATAGTCAACAGCCAATCAAATACACGCATGGTACCATAGGTAAACTTCGCACAAGTCCAGCGTCCGATCACCATTAGATTAGCAGGCTTCTAAATCAACGGCGTATATGCATATCGCTCGACATCCGATACCGATCGTTAATGTGTGATGGCCTGCCATACCTGTGTTAATCTTCGCGCACCTTCAACAAATGACAACTGTTCAATGACCCCTTCCTAGATCAATGATGCTCAACGATATCGCTGGGCATCCTGGGTCAAACTATAATGCGCGATGACACACAGTAAAAGTGGTTTTGTAGAATCGTACCGGGACACGTGTCGCCCGTTCTATGGAATCGCTCCCCACCTCCTGAATATCGCTTGCCTATTGAGAGTGGTGCAATGAAAACTGCCTTCACTGTTCCTCCTTCATGGTTCCTCCTTCATGGTTCACTGTTCCTCCTCAAAGTTTCGTTCATGATTCCAAAGGGTTAGTCTGGGTTTTCGCTATGACTCTGGTCTAAATTTAGCAGGATTTCCAATAACCAACGAAAACATGTAGTTCTCTTCCGATGGGATTTCCTTACAAACATTGACTCGTGACAATTCAATGTCATTTCCAAATTCTTCTATGATATATATGACATGTCAGCCTTCCATTTCAGAGATCTATCCTATCACAGTTCTGCTTCTACCTTGTCTCTTCCTAGCAGATCTCCCTTTTGTCATCTCCTTTGAAAACTGTATTAAACCCCTACTTCAACTCTACTTCTCTATCTCATCTGCTGCCTCTACTACCTTTCTATTTCTTTTTGCCTTATGAATAGTTTAGGTGCTTCTTTCCTTTGCCATCAATGACAATATTTCCAACAATCTCCCCCTTTGGCATTGATGGAAATACTCTTCCTCTTATGGCCTTTCAGAAGCCCTTTGTTTCATTTCCTCCCCCTTTGACATCAATGGCAGAGATTTTGATCAAGATCCTTTGAACCGATAATTCTATGCTCCCCCTGAGATCATGTTGCATCTTCAAACATAATATGACCAACAATTCATCTTTTTCATATGAACAATGCTCCCCTTGAGCCTGTGCATTCAGATATGCCTAACAACACCTCACAACCAATTTAATCTTCTATATTTGAGTAGACTTGATCCTGTGAATGGAAGAGAATACTCCCAGTTTCTGTCTGAGATATTCGAATGCTTCCCTGGGTAGATTTTTGGTAAATATATCAACAACTTGTTCTTTGGAGGAAACATACTCCAATTTCACCTTTTTTTCAAGCACTTGTTCACGTAAGAAGTGATATTTGATGGGAATGTGCTTGGTCTTGAAATGCATAACAGGATTCTTTGAGATACTGATAACACTTGTATTATCACACATAATGGAGATAGGAGGTGAAAATTTGATTTGAAAGTCTTGTAGGGTTTGCATCATCCAGAGAAGTTGAGTGAAACATGATGCTGCAGCCACATATTCTGCTTCTGCTGTAGATAAGGCGATAGAGCTTTGCTTCTTGCTAAACCAAGATACTAACCGGGGCCCCATATAGAATGCACCACCACTAGTACTTTTCCGATCATCAACACTTCCAGCCCAATCTGCATCAGTGTAAGCATGAAGAGTAAGATCATCATTCTTTTGGATACCATAGTCCAAAGTCTTGAGTTCCTTGTAGATATTTGAATATTCTTTTCACGGCCTGAAGATGAGACTCTTTTGGATTAGCTTGGAATCGTCCAATAATCCCAACTGCATGCATGATGTCTGGTCTTGTCTCAGTGAGATAAAGTAGACTTCCTATCATAGATCTATATTCAGGTTGATTCACCATGGGGGAATCATCATTAGAACTGAGATTACATCCGGTTATCATTGGTGTAATTATAGGTTTGCAGTCTTCCATGCCATACTTCTTCAAGATTTTCTTGAGGTATTTTTCTTGTGATAAGAATATGCCATCTGTTTCTTGTTGCACTTGCAAGCCAAGAAATAATGTTAGTTCCCCAAGCAAAGACATTTCAAATTCTTGCTGCATATCAGAAGCAAATTTCTGACTCATAGACTCTTTATTACTTCCAAAATTATATCATCAACATATACAACCACAATCAATAGTTTGTCATTTTCAGTTTTTGTGTATAAGTTGCTATCAACAGACCCTTTTGAAAATCCTTGTTGATGAATATATTTGTCAAGACGATAGTACCATGCCCTTGGAGCTTGTTTGAGACTATATAGAGCCTTTTTAAGTCTACAAACAATTCTTTCATCATTTCCTAAAATGAATCCTTCTGGTTGTTCTATATAAACTTCTTCTTCTAGATCACCATTGAGAAAAGCAGATTTAACATCCATTTGATAAACTTTGATTTGTTGGAAGCTTGAAAAATCAAGAAACATTCTTATGGCTTCAAGTCTGGCTACAGGAGCAAAGGTTTCTTCAAAGTCTATACCTTCTTGTTGAGCATAGCCTTTGCACACAAGTCAATATTTATTTCTTATAACATCCCCATTCTCATTTAACTTGTTTTTGAATATCCATTTAGTTCCAATGACATTTTTTTCATGAGGCCTTGGTACTAATTCCCAAGTGTGATTCTTTTCAATTTGAATAAGCTCTTCATTCATGGCTTGAATCCAACATTCATCTTTGCTAGCTTGATTGACACTGTGAGGTTCAATAGTGGACAGAAATGCCAGATTGCTAGAGGATCCTACAAGAGTCCTTCTTGTTTGTACACCTGATCCTTTTTATCCCAAAATTTGAGATTCTAGATGATTCTTTTGAACATATCTAGATGGAGCCTTTTCAGACAAATCCTCTTCGGGTTCTTCACTGGGTTCACTGTTTGTATCATTACTATTTGATGTAGAAGGATATGTGTCATCATCATCTTCATTTGTTATTTTATTTTCTTCTTTTGGAGCTACATGAGACTCATCAATAACAACATCAATACATTCAACAATCTTCCGAAGTCTTTTATTGTAACATTTATATGCCCTACTCCTAGAGGAGTAACCAAGAAATATTCCTTCATTTTCTTTGGGTTCAAACTTGCCAAGTTTTTCATCATTATTCTTGATAAAGAATTTTCTCCCAAAAATTCTAAAATGCTTTATAGTGGGAGGATTACCATACCAGAGTTCATATGGAGTTTTATCACTATTTACACGAACATGTGCTTTGTTGAGAATGTTTACTGCAGTATTTGCTGCTTCTCCCCAAAATGTTTTAGGCATTCCAGAATCATCAAGAATAGCTCTAGCCATTTGTTGAATTGTTCTGTTCATTCTTTCTACAACGCCATTCTGTTGTGGAGTGCCAGCTACAGAAAACTATCTTTTTATGCCATGTTGTTCAAAAAATTCAAGGAATTCATTGGATGTATATTCTCCTCCTCGATTAGATCTGAGACACTTGATTTTTAGATCTAATTCATTCTCAACTAGTTCTTTGAAGATCTGAAATTTCTCAAATGCTTCATCTTTGTGTTTGAGCAGCCCAATCCAACACATTCTAGAGAAATCATCAATGAATAAGATATAGTATTCTTCACCTCGTGGTGACTTTTTCCTCATAGGTCCACATATGTCAGTATGAATGAGTTCAAGAGGCTTACTTGATGATCCTTCCTTGGCATTAAATTGTACCTTGGTTTGCTTGCCGAATTGGCAAGATTTGCATATGATATTTTCAGGTATAGCAATATTGGGAAGATCACAGACATCTTTAAGTCTGCTTGATTTGTCGATTTGAGAGAAGCTCAGATTCCTCAGCCTTCTATGCCATAGCAAATTTTCTGAATATTTACTCAAATAACATTGTTCTTTGGGATTCTTCAATATATACAGGTTGTTTGGAGTTCTTTTTCCTTTTATAATTGCTTTACCTGTATCAAGATCATGTACCACACATTATTTTGAATTAAAGAAAGCTTTAGTTCCTTGATCACACATTTGAATTACACTTAACAAGTTATGCTTTAGTCCATCCACATACATGACTTCATTGGCTTTCACTTTTTCTTTTAGAAACACAGACCCTTTTCCCTTAATGACCGCAGGAGTATCGTTTCCAAATGTAACATTTTTTTCTTTTTCTAGAGTACTATATGCAAGAATTTTGTCTTTATCACCTGTTATGTGTCTTGAGCATCCACTATCAATGTACCATTAGTTTTCTTCATCTTCTGCAAATAACGCTATGCCAAAGTTTTCAACCTGTAATTCCTTCTTTTTCCATACTTTGGAACTTGAAGAAACATGTTCTTTTGACTAAAATTTGCTTCTGCATTCAAATTCTTCATGGCCAAAGTTATTGCAATAAGCACAATCAACTTCATTTTGAAGAGGAGAAAAATTGTTATAAGTATTCATATTTGTTTCAATATCATTCCTTTTCTTTCTTGCTTCTCTTGTCATGATGGTTTTATATGCAACACATTGAACAAATTTATGACCAAAATTGTGACATGAGAAACATTGTCCATTGAAGAAGAAATTTCTGCGAACATAAAATCTTCTATATGAATTTACTTGTTGATTGGTGTTTCCTTGAAAGACATTCCTGTTAGTGTTCTTTGAATTGAGATGATCATGCTTTATCTATAAATATTCTTTATTTCCTTACTGTGTGGCAGCGTGTTGTAACCCAGCTGTAATTACCCTTAGATAATTTGGTGCTGAAGCCTGAGAAGATTCTTCGTTATATCCAAGACCTGTCTTTATAAGAGGAGAATGTTGTACCTTGATAATCTCATCTAAGGTTCCAGATCCTCTAGCAAATCTAAGATTCAGAGTCTTTACTTTCTCAAGTTCTTTTCTTAGGCTTACTACTTCACACTCTAATTTATCATTGTGTTTCTCCTTTTCTTCAAGCTGATTTTTCAGAGTTTCTATGGTTATTTTACTTTCTTCTAAGAAAATTTTGAGTTTATTGTTTTCATTAAGAAAATCACTATCCTCTAGAGCATCCACAAAAGTATCCTTTTCTTCTCTAGATTCTTTTTCAAATGCCATGAGAAGTCTAAGATCTTGTTCACATTCTTCCTCACTATCAGATAACCCATCACTATCTTCATGAGTATAGTAATTCTTTCTAGTGCTGAAACAATTCTTATTCCTTCTTGCTACTTCCTTCCCCTTTTTATGTGTTTCTTTATAAAGGCACTTAGCAGCATAATGAATAACTCTTCCACAATGAAAACATTTGAAAGGAAGCTTACCTTTGAACCGTCACGTGCCAAGTTGAAGTTTCTTTACAAAGTTTATCTCATATTCTTCTGAGATATATCCTGATCCTTCTGATTTTTGTAATTCCTTCACTTTTGTAGAGGTTCTAAAGACTGCTTATTTGACTTCTGATGGTCCTCCTCTTCTCATTTCATATGTAGTTAGTATGCCATGAAGTTACACCACAATAAGATTTTGAAGATCCTACTTTTCTTCAAGAGCAAAGACTTTTGACTCAAATTTTGTTGTTAGTGATCTTAAGACTTTCTCAACCAAGGTAGATTCGGTTATTGTTTCTCCCAGATTTCTCATACGATTTACAATATCATAAAGACGTAAAAAGAAATTGGTAATGCTCTCCTCATTATCCATTTTTAGATTCTCATATTGAATTTTGAGAGTTTGGAGTTTAGCACATTTTACCTTTGCATCACCTTCATAACTTAGAATGATTTTGTCCCATATTGTCTTGGTTGTATTCAGCTGCATGACTTTGATGAATTCTGATTCAGTTAGACTTCCCAATAGAGCATTGACCGCCTTTGCATTTGTTTCATAATTATTTCTTTCCATCGGATCTGTTGGTACTGCAGCTGGATATTGATATCCTTGTTCAACAATTGCCCATACCTTTGCTCCCAGAGACTGAAGATAGGATCTCATCCTTGTTTTCCAGAAGATTAAATTTTTTCCATTAAAGAGCGAAGGCCTGATAGATGCTATCCCATCTTTATTTCTCATCTTTCTTGATCTTCCTTCTAGTGGCTAAGCTTTTTCAGAAGGACCTGCTCTGATACCAATTGAAGTGAAAAATACTGAGAGGGGGGGGGGGGGGGGTGAATCAGTATTTAGGACAAAACTGTTTTTCTTTTCCTTTTTCTGAAAACCTTATGTTACAGTACTGCATCCAACATGTATTTTCATATATCTTATTATGTCTTTACTTAGAGCATTGCATCAGATAAGCATCAAGCATGAACAGAAATAACAGAACCAACCAACAACACATATGAACACAGTATTTAAGGTGGAAACCCAATTCGGGAGAAAACCACCACTACTGTAGTCTCAGTCTTCAATATTTATTATAGAGAAAACTTCTTACAATGTATGCTGGTGTAGACTTATACCAGCATGTAGGCACCCACCTGCAGAAGGCTACAACCTTCTCACTGTAGACCAAATTTCATCAATTTTCATACTGGATCCATCAGTTTCCAGACGAAATATATTGCCGATCCCCAAATGTATTTATTTTCTTAATATTCTCATCTTCATGATTTCTTCCGTCATTCAAACACCAGAGATTCATCATCGTCAGATCATTATATTCATGGGTGCATTGTAGTTTCAGATTTATCAGTTAAGAACAGAGCTCGCCCATCTAGATATTCCTTTTTGAGAAATTTTTATTCACCACCCTTACAATGCACACACTTCTTCATAATTCTCATCACCTTATATATTTTTCACCTTTATTAAAACCATGGGTCAAAAATATTCAATTAATAATGGTATTCCTGGACGGTGTCTCCTTTTAGCACCCTTACGTACCTCTATGATTTATTTATCAATTTGAAAAATTGATAAATAAATATATTTTCAATTTTGAACAAAAATTTAGGATTAAAGTTAACCCTTCGTATTTTAACCCTTCCAAATAATATGGTAAACCTTTGACCCCAGGCCCACAAATATATTCAATAGCCAATCAAATATGCACATGGTACCATAGGTAAAATTCGCACAATTCCAGCATCCGATCACCGTTAGATTAGCAAGCTTCTAGATCAACAACGTATATGCATATCGCTCGACCTCTGATACCGATCGTTAACGTGCGATGGCCCACCATACCTATGTTAATCTTCACGCACCTTCAAAAAATGACAACCATTCGATGACCCCTTCCTAGATCAATGGCGCTCAACGATATCGCTGTGCGTCCTGGGTCGAACTATAACGCGTGATGGCGCACAGTAAAAGTGGTTTTGTAGAATCATACAAGGACGCATGTTGTCCATTCTATGGAATCGCTCCCCACCTCCTAAATACCACTTGCTTGTTAAGAGCAGTGCAATGAAAACCACCTTCACTGTTCCTCCTTCATGGTTCCACCATTCGCTCAAAGTTCCGTTCATGATTCCAAAGGGTTAGTCTGGGTTTGCGCTATGAGTCTGGTCTAACCTTGGCAGGATTTCCAATAACCAACGAACAAATGTAGTTCTCTTCCAATGGGAGTTCCTTACAAACATTGACTCGTGACAATTCAATGTCATTTCCAAATTCTGCTATGATATATATGACATGTCAGCCTTCCATTTCGTAGTTCTATTCTGTCACAGTTCTGCTTCTACCTTGTCTCTTCCTAGCAGATCTCCCTTTTGTCATCTCCTTTGAAAACTGTATTAAAACCCTAATTCAACTCTACTGCTTTGTCTCATCTACTGCCTCTACTACCTTTCTGTTTCTTTTTGCCTTATGAATAGTTTAGGTGTTGCTTTCCTTTGCCATCAATGACAATATTTCCAACATTGAGTGTACGAAATAGAGAGCAATCCAATGATACCGTCAGTGGCATGAGATGCCCCTAGTGCATTCGCACCATTAGGTATGGGGAGATCAGGTAGTATGATATCAACATAGCCTGACTGAGCGTAGATCAAGTCATATTTTAACACTATTTGGAGAGCTTCTTCTTCGGTTTGAGGAAAGTGCGATGCGACATATTTTTTGATAGGTGGAAAAAGAGATCTAAGGAACCAATCCATGTAGATATGGTCTTCAAAGGTAGGATCTCGACATAGGCTCTTTCTCCTCTACCATTCCTGGACATGATCGGAAAGGCGAGTCGCAGACGATTGACAGAAAGAAGTCAAGAGTTTGGTACTAGTGTCGTAACGAAGGGGAAGCTCGAAGTAAGACAAGAAATCCCAGGAAATAGTCGCAAAGGTTGTATGAGAGGAAGGGGTCTGATTAATATACCACTTAAAGCTTCACCTATAAGCGTTCATTGGAACAATTGAAGACGAATATAGTCATCGGTAATGGAATTAGATGAACACCACATGTGGAAATATCAAACATGATTTGCAGGATGTTCTCCAGCAAGGCATTCAAAATTTGGAATGTCTGAAGGGAGCTTTTTTGACATAGCAGGCCAACCAGCATCGTGGTGTATAGGGTTGTTTATCAACTGGTCAAAATTAGGGAGGCTGAGGCCTGCCATGAAGGGCAGAAAGGGTGCAGCCAGGGTAGTGTCCATTGCAGTCCCACTAGTGGTATTCCAGGCAAGAGGGCCGGGCTTACCACCAGCATGAGGTCCTCCACCATACATAGTGAAGGTGTCAGGGGGAGAACCAAAGGTAGAATGAGAAGGAGAACCTGAAGGACTAGAAGAAGAGTCGGTGTGCAGACTCAGTGAAGGACTAACTGGAATCGTGTGCGGAGGAGTAAGTCTTCCTACCGGAAACTGAGGATGAAGGCCAAGAAGTCTCTGGGATAAAAACCTTGGTGGTGTAATGGTGACAACACAAACACAACACAAAGGAAAAGGAGACTGAAAAGGGCAAGGAGGTGCAAGATCAACTGATTACAATGTCGAAACAAGGGAAGAGAGGTGCAGGATCAATTGATTTCAATGTTTTAGATTCTTTGCTTGGCGGTGTTAACCAAGCCCTTTTTCGCTTAGGGTGTGTGTGCAGAAGTGTGTAAATTTTAATTTTTTAAATCCAGACGTTTGTAGAGAAAAATGAAAAATGTGTTGTCTAGCTGCAAATAAGCTGTAAATAACAATATATAAGCCTGCAAAAATAGAAAATAAACAGCTACGAATGCAATGATCTAAACCGAAGGAGGCGGGCCTCTCAACAACTATTCTATAAGTGAGTCAAAAAATTAATCAAAAAACACTAAAATAGCTGATAGATATAAGGTCAGGAGGGACAGGGATCTAAAGGAAAAAATCGGCAAGAAAGTGGTGCAGAAACAACAACAGATCTGAGGAAAAATTGCTGCAAAAAGAGGTGGCAAAAGGCTATCTACAGGAGGGAAACGGAGTGAAACCTAAAGGAAAATTAAAAAAAAGCTAAATGAGGTGATTTATATGGATAACAAGCCAATCTTAAGTGGATCTAAAGGTGAGGTATCAAATTTGAAAAAATTGCTGAAGACTCTGAAATTTCAGACAACCTGCAACAGCAAAAACTCTTCCACAAAGAGTGGAGGGTACTAAAGCCCTAGAGGGTTAGTTTCCCACTTATTTGAGAAAAAAAAACAAGTACAGGTCCAAAAGGAGTGAATACGGAGGTCAGACAACCCTGAACAAAGGCTCAGACAAACCCTGAAAGCTTTCAGAAAAATCCCTGTAAAAAGTCCAGGTCGCAATTTTTGACTTGTTTTCAGCAGAGGTTGCACTTTTTGGGGTGTAAAGTGTGCCCTGGAGGTCCAGGTCATAGGTTTTGGCCTAAAAAGTGTGACTTTCACTTCCAGCACTCTCAACTGCAGATTTTAGAAAAAGTTGTCGTCTCAGTTACAGTTGATGTTTATCACCTGCGCAATAGGTCTAAAAACACATGGAAGTTAGAATTTTTATCATTTTATGGTTTTATAGGTTAAAAAAACATCAATAAAAGAAAAAAAAAGGGGTTGAAGAGAAATCCTATGGTTTTAAGCAGCTGGATATGCAAGGATCAAAAAAACGATAGCGGTCGTAATCGTAAACCCGTGTGGAGTCGCAAATTGTTAGTATGAATCTTAATTCCAAGCGTACGAAAAAATACTGCTTTAGCTGCACATAAAAAACAACCCTAACAACAAAAATGACTACTAATATCTTCAGATCTACAGTTTGGTGATCAAGATAAATGCTGAAAAATCCTAGATCTATGCATTATAAGACATTAAATAGTAGAAAAAACAAGATTTACTCCATGCATCCAATAGACAAGACAAGAACATATCGAATGAATTTTGTATTAATCGCACCTGGGAGGAAAACACAAGAGGGTGTTGCTACTTCTCCTCAATGGGATTGGTTCTTGTAAGTCATTAGCACTTCAGATTTAGAATTCCTCTCTCTTGATGGTGTAGAAAACCTAGACAAAAATGGAAAAATATGGCTATGCTGGTGGATGAATAGTCAGACCAAGAGTTGAGATCCAGAGTGATCTTTAGGCAACAAAATATGAAAAATGAATGGGAAAAACCTTCTATTTATAACAAAATATTGAGTTAGTCTAGATATTGGTGCATAATTAAAATATTATTAACCAAATCAAGATCCAAATTTTATGGAATATTGTATTATATTTGTTGGAGGGAAAAGGAATCTGATTTGAGTCAAATCCCCTTATTTGTAAATAATAAATAAATAAATGATTTATTTATCATTTGAAGGATGTGATTAAGTAATAATAAATAAATAAATGGTTTATTTATCATTTTAAGGATATGGTTGAGTTATAATTAAATAAATAATGAGTTATTTAATTATTAATGGGTGATTTAGTTATATTTAACAAATAATATTATTTAAAGAAGGTTTAAATAACTAATATTTAGGAAATAATAAGATAAATAATGATTTATCTAATTAATTTCCTTGTTTTGGGTTAAATATAACTAGGAATATTAATCAAAGTGCTATTTAATTAACTATTCTTTGAGGAAAATCAAACAAATATAGATTTCTTTAATATTTCCTCATGGGGTTTCCTGTTTAGACCATAAACAACTTAATAAACTTGGTGTACTAAGTTATTTTTCATAGTGAATGTGATTTCACTTGGGGTAAAATTGGTCTTACTTGGTGTACTTGGGTCCATCTAATAACAATGGATTAGATGACCAAAAAATGGTGTAATAATCGTGGTCACAATCCATCCAATTTATGAGACCATACCTGCCGAACTCGACATTATTCAACTAGAATTTGATCTGGATCCCGTTGTTCTTTAGGGGGGAACTGTTATTGTTCAAACTAAACATCATCCCCAAGAACAATTAAATATGGTTTATCATCCCCTTATATTTCAGTTGCTATATTCCCTAAGTGGAGAAAATATTGATCCTGAAGTCGAACAACTAGAATTTGTTTCTGTATTGGTCACTCCACAATATTTTGTAGCCATTGAGTCTCCCATATAGCATAGTCAACCACCTGAAATATAATTTGGGCATGAGGGTGAAGTTCCTCCACTTGGTTTGATTTCGATTGAAGAAATATCATAAGATGAAACACCTTTAACTCGAACTCGTTTTCAGTAGGAGCTTTACATGTACGATTCCTTTCCTCAATCACCTTCCTCTGCTTTTGTTGATCTTGTTTCACTTTGAGTTCCCATATATTCTATAGGGTATACATTGGGTCATTTGACCATGGCTGAGATAACATCCCAGACTGAACCATCTATTTCAGCTGCGACAACATCTACTATTGCTTCATATTCGATGTTTTGTCCATTGAATTCACCCATGTCATCATCAAGAATCCTATCTGGTTCCTCCCTTATGAGTATTGAACAACTTGATCCTTTATTCACATCT
The DNA here is from genome assembly GCA_034641835.2 of Pinus albicaulis. Classification (NCBI taxonomy): domain Eukaryota; kingdom Viridiplantae; phylum Streptophyta; class Pinopsida; order Pinales; family Pinaceae; genus Pinus; species Pinus albicaulis. The sequence continues at coordinate 831,994,180 of CM076579.1, read as the reverse complement.
TCAGTGCAATATCAAGATGGTCCCATCAGTTATTCTCCTTGGTGGCTAGTGATTTCACAGAAATTACCCTCTGAAATTCCAAATTTCAATGAAAACCCTGAAGAAGAACCATGATGCATGTTATAACTTATCATTTGTGGTGCTCATCAAGCTCCTTAAATGATGACTCTGTTAGACTATGTGTTTTCTAGCACACACTCACTGGTCCAACTGCACAATGAGGATGGTTCTTTTACTGTATTAACCTCATTAAAAAATGAAACAGGTTTTGAGGATAGTTCTTTTTTCTTGTGTCAACCCCATTTAAAAAATGAAACAAGTGCCTATGAGGATAATTCTTTTTTCTTTTGTCGACCGCATTAAAAAATGAAACAAGTGCCTATGAGGATAGTTATTTTTTCTTGTGTCAACCTTGTTAAAAAATGAAACAAGTGCCCATGAGGATGGTTATTTTACTGTGTAAAATTCGTTAAAAAAATGAAACAGGTCATGAGCATAGTTCTTTTCCCATGTCAAGCTTTTTAAAAAATGAAACAAATCCTCCCCTATAATTAACCTTCATTCCATCCAACTATTAGTAACTAGTATTCTACTTAGGTGAATGAAATGAAGCTTGGGGGGAATATTCTATTGCAAGGGGCATTAAAAACATTCTTATCAATTGCACGCAATCAACAGCTCTGTTTCAGGGGAAAAAATGCATTCAAAGCTCCAAAATGAAAATGGTAACTATGGAATAGTAAAAATGAATAGTAAAACTCTTTTTAATAGTCATTTAATTATTTTCTAATTACATTTATTGCTAGGTCGACTATAGTTTTATTATGTTTTTTAATCATGAAACAAGTATTTTTAATCCATTTGATGTTATTTTGATCAATTATTACAACTGATGACTAGATTAGTCATGTAGATTTATTCCAAGAATGATTTGACCACAAAGCATACTTTTTCTCCTTATTTTTCGAGCTTTGTTAAAAATGAAAAATGATTTGAAGCACAGTTTTATCTCTTTTTCGAGCTTCAATAACAGTGGAAAAGGAACCCTTGGAGTCTTCTTTTAGCTCTTTTTAGACTCTGATAATGTGAAAAGATTGCCAAGCACTTCTATTTTCAAGCTTGTAAAAGTAAATGAATTGATATCTACTCAGTATAAGTTTAACCCTTTTCCGGACTAACATAGATTATTTACAAGAAAGGAATACCTTGGTTGAACATGACTAAAGAGGTTCTCTCAGATATTTTTTTACACCTTTTTCGGATCTAAGTGAAAACTTTACGAAAAATTACTTTTGGAGTTTTCTTTTGTCCTCTTTTACAAACTCTCTAAATTTGAAAAAGGATTGGGCTGTCATTATCGTTAAGCTCATTAAAACATAAAATAGCAACGGGTTTGTCAATCATGGCAAGAATCAAGTTTCATTCATCACTAAACTCATTAAATTATTAAATAGTGATACTTTATTCGCCCAAAGGGTTGAATTATAGATCAAGAAAATGTTATCTTCCTCAATCTTGTTAAAAAATAAAGAGGTACTGGTCGACAAATGACCAGGGAAAATTTGGGAAAGTGAGCAGAATTCTTTACGGCAGAAAGTCACTCTTGAACATGACACTTCACTCTATCACTGTGATTTTTTGGGTTGGGTAATCTTCTTGATGGCTCATTCATACCTATGGTTCATCATTCCTTCACTTTGGTTTTGGGTCAATGTTGACAACACATCTCAGTGTCGCCGGTATGTTCAAGAGAAGTCAACCAGTGAATACTCATCCTTCTGCAATACTCATAAACCTTCATTCTCATGACCATCCTCTCTTAAAATTGCTATATCAAGTCATACCTTTGCCTCCAAAATCAGTAACTCCCATTTTGAAATAAGGTGGCTTCCTGTCGATGACAAATCATTATCCAGGAAGTTCACTTAGAAACATCCGATTCCAGTACCATGAGGCTTGTTACAGCATCGCCAAGATCCTCGCTTTTAGACTTTTGGTGGAGAGATTTTTTTTGGTGTTCGACATCAAATCATCTATTCACACCTTATGAAATGTACTGCAGTACCTTGAGGGCCATTGACATTAATGGTGGTTCTCTCGCATTTGTTAACAACTCACATCATTGGCTAGTAATCAAACGATGTCTTACCATGTTTGACTACAAATCATATATTCACATGGCTAGACTTGTACCTGAATGATCGAGTGAATGAGATAAGAAGAACCCAGGTCTAGTTTCATCCATCCAAGCTATGATTTTAGGATTGTTGTTGTAATGTTCCTAAATTAGCTTAAGCTAATAGGAATATTAATTTTGCCTTGTTTATTTTTCATTTCATGATTGATGAATAAATTGTAAAGGAGGACACGTAAAACTCCTGAAAACCAAGAATAAATCAATGCCTATGTGAACAAAGACATATTTGTACTATCTAAATTATCTCCTACAAGTGCGAATGGGTCTAAATCACAAGAGTGGGCCATCTTTGACCAAGTCAAACATCGCAGTGTAGATGCATTGAACCTCTTTGAGGGACAACGTAGTTCTAGAAGGAGGGTCTAACGTGAAAAGGGTTCAGTAACTCAAGGTGGTTTAGGGTTTGGCAGGACTCCTATATTATAAAAGGAAGATGAGGGTAGTAAGGAGAGGTTTTTGAAGATCATTATTTCTGAAGGTCTGTCTGCTTAGAAATCCATTGTTGGGACTTCTTGTTCAGGAATCCCACCTCCTTCCTTGAGTAGCTCTTGGAGGAGAATTTTTCTAACTTTTTCACTATCAGGATTGGGCCAAGATTCACCTTACATTCACAACACTACTCCTGTTGTTGGTTGATCTGTCCATGTGAGATGCAGCAAGTGGAGATCTAGATTTGCTCAGATCTAGATGATAGCAGTGGCTCTTCTCAGTGAGTGTGTCTTTTAATCTCCTAGAAGAGTTCATTTTCTGATTGTGCTTCAGATATACACCTTGGAATTAGTCCATTTCATTCTCAAAGGCTACAACGTTGTTTCCCTCCCTGGACAACGTTATTTTTAGATCTACAGCTGCAGGGTGTTTTGCTTGCATTTTGGAGGAGAGATCTCTAGTGTTGGGATTATTCCTTCCACTGTGGTGATCCATGGATTGGCCATACAATCCATTTTTGTTTCAGATCTGATTTTATATGTAATTGTATTATTCATAAATTTTGAATCATTCTACAGATCTGCATTCTTAGATCTCAGATCTACTTCCGATGCTTCATGTTTTGAGAAAATCCCCAAGGGGAATGTATAGATCAGCCTTTCTTGTACATGGATATGTATTGGATCTATATTTTTATGTACATATCTGATCTAGATTTGAAGAATCAATAAACTACTACTTCAGCCCTAAAAATCACACTGTCATGGTTATGGAGTCTTTTAACATGGTTGTAGCACCTTTTTTCTGAGAATTTATTTTGTATTGTCTCATTATTTATTCTATAAATGTATGAGATATGATTTATTAATTTTCAGACCCTATTTCAGCCAAATCCTTCAGAAAATTACACTCTCATGCTTCAGTAAATTTCTGCATACTTCTAATCATGGGAAATTAGGGTTTTCTTGCCTAGTTAGGAAAGGAGGAACTATTTAACATAGAAAAACTTATTTTTATTTCTAAAATTCGACATGGGCATCCCTCATAACCCTAAATATCATATCCAACCATTTTCCCATCTTATTTTTATGCATATCTCTGAATAAACTCATTTTAGGGTCTAAATCATCACTTTTCCCAACCTTTTGGTATGTATAACACTGTATAAGGTTGTTGTTGCATATTTTATTGAATTTAAAGTGATTTTACATCTGTATATGACATATTTGTGTAGCTCCACATTGGTAATAACTCATATCATTCCCAATAGTGTAGTTGTTCCTTAATTGGGAACATTATAGCGTTATCGAAGCAAGATCTTTGGTTCAGCTTGTGGCTTCAAGAAAAAGTGTTGTATAGCAAGGAGCATGGTCAGAATGATGAATAATTTGGGTTTACTCTCATCAGCTTCTAGATCTAAGAATAACCTCTCCAAGGAGGTTGAACAAGAAGAAGAAAGGAGAAGCAGTGAAACTCCTAGGAAGTTTGAAGAGCAGAAAGATCTTTTGATCAGATCTACAAGATCTATACATGAGGAAAATTTTGAATCCTCATCTCATGGATATGTGCACTCATCCATATCACCAAAGCTCTAGCATTCTGTCTGTGATTTCTTCATGAAGAGGAAGAAAGGGGGTGTGCCCAAAAGGGAGACTCTTAGAGAGTATTTGAAGGAGTATGAATCTCAATCAAAGGAGTTCAAAGATGACTTGAACTTCCAAGGGTTCTCAAAGATCAAGGAAGGAAAAGAAACAAATGAGGAGTATCATGGTAAGGGTAGATTCTATCTATCTATCTTTCATGGATCACCTAAATGTCTAGTGAGGGTTTGGGTGGAGGAGCTAGACAACTTTGTGCAACAACATCAAGTTTTAGAGATTGAAGCCATCAAAGTAACGATGCTGCATTTTGAAGGTAAATCATATGCTTGGTGGTTGTTTGAGTCTTTTTCCTTAAAAAATTCCAATACACCTACTTATACAAGGTTTATTACAATATTGATAGAAAGGTTTGATGAAGCTCCATGTGTAACATCTTCTGTTGGCACTATCAAACCACATCAAAAAAATATTTTGCATGAGTTGGAAGGGTCTATGAATCCAAATCCATTTATGAAGACCATGTAATAAGGTGCTAGTTTGTTTGATGCATTTCCAAGGGTATTATCTCCATTGAGTGAAGGATCCTCTTCTCAAGAGGAAATAATGAAGGTTTCTCCTTCAATAGATGACCAAGCTCTAAGGTCTCTTATTGATGATGAGACAATTTCAGCCATTGAAGAGGAAAAGAAGACAAGAGATGATAACATAGTCACAAAAAAGGCACCTCAAGCACCTCATGAAGATGAAGTTGGATCACTTGCTCCAAGAGAAGAAAATATTGCACTCTTGCAAGGAGTTCCACAAGGTCTCACACATAGAGCTCTTGACATGACACATGAGCAACATGTACCATCATTTTCAAATAATAAGATCTTGGAGATAGAAGAAGAAGAAGAGGAGGAAGGGAATAATAGGGAGAAGAACATGAATCCTTCTCTTCTTCAAATCTTGGAAGCACAAAGGAGGAAAGAGGACTTATGCATTAAAGCTAGGGGAAAATCTGTCTACCTACATTAACATTCTACTCTATGCCTTGACACCTCTTTGCAAGGAGGTACTTTACCAGGAGCACCTCTTGATAGGAGGAAATATAAAGTGTTCTCTCAACTATGGGTAGAATATTCATACTTGGCTAGCAAAACACAAATAATCTCTCATGAATTCATAAGAGAGATGAGAAATTTCCTGAAAGGGGAATTGCTAACTCCCACTCAGATATCTGCGCGGAGAGAGGAGAAATCAAAGATCTATGATGGCAGGAGCATGAGGACACATGGAAACTCCATATCTTTCGGGTAGCCCATGATCTCTTCATTCACAAAGAATATTTATGAAGATGGCAAGGGGATCCTAATCCTCTTATATGAATGGGCCAAAAGGAGGAAGTTTTGGAAGCCAAGAACTTTCCGAGGGGAAGTTGATTTCCATATGCTTCAATCTTGTCTTGAACAAGATCAGATGCAATTGGGGCAAAAAAAGGAAGATTATAATGCTCCAACATGTGACTTTGATATCAATGATGTCAAAGGAGGAAGCTATGAGAATATGGGGGCAACATTTCAGACTTCTACAACACTGTCATTCTTGGGAAGTCTAGATCCTTATTGGGACTCCCAACTCATTTTGAAATACTCCAAGGACCTTTTCACATGTGGGGTTCTTGATGGGGAAGTAAATGATGAAAGGTTTATGGTGGTTGATGGAGTTACCTATTTATATAATCTTATTCTTTTGAATAGAGACTCCAAGCTCAAGGAGAGACTACTAGAAGCCATCTATGAAATCCTGCTTTCCAAACCCACTGGTTTTGTCAAAGCATATCATACTCTCTTGGGTGGATTCATATGGGAAGGCTTCAAAGAAGAGGTGTACTCTCATATGAAGATGTGCATGGACTACTTAGTAGATGAGGAGGATCATAGCTCTTGGAAGGAGCCATCATTCACATCTCCTTACTCATTGAGTGTGAGAGAGAATTGATCCATGAGTTACCCTGCTAATGTAAAACAAGTATATAGGGAGGCTTTTCCTTTTTAGTATTATCATGTATCTCCAATATGCTTATATTTTTATAACACTCATTTGCAAAACATAGCTCCAAAAATGGGCACTATTTATGATGGGTTTCATGGGCTACTCAAGGCCATGAACTATTTTGATGCAGGACATTCCTTGGAGAACCTTGGAAATCTATTATATTCCTCATGGTGTGATTCTTTTACACCAACCATGATTTACATTCTCCAAGCATTCCAAAGACATGAGGAAAAAAACAAGTGTTGGGGAAGGCACATGTCACATCTTATTCTATGGCAATTAAGGGTAAAACTGTGTTGGTTGCACATGAGGGAACATCTTCCTTCTCATTTATCATACATGGCAACTAGCATGATTCTAATGATGATTCCTTATGTTGAGAATATTCTTACTCTTGGGAAAATGGTTGGAGAGGAGTTACTTTGGTGGGGTGTGTCCTTGGGGGAAGGAGCCCTCCACTATTTCTGCATTGCATGCTTCCATGGGAGCATGCGATTTTGTATGGCCATTATGATAGATCACTTGTCTCTTTGTAAAGTGAGCCATATGTTTTTTGGTAACATGCCTCTCATATGTATTGGGGGGGTGTTCTTTTATGGATTTCCAAGCTGGGAGGTGATCCACTTCATTTGGATGATAGCATGGAGATGGGAGTCTTTCATGGATCATGAAAGTCCCCATGATTGTCATCACTTCTATCTTGAGGAGGCCATTGATCAGAAAGAAGGTTTCCACAACAACCTTCCATTTTTTCATGATGATAGCCCTTGGGTTTATTCACCAAAGGCCAAATTGCATATTGAGAGAGGACCATTGGGAGAGAGAGCTATTGCATAAGATTCAGAGCAATGGTGGAGACTAAAATATGAGGAGGTCACAAGAGAAGAAGGGGAAGTTTTGCAGCACCCTTGCAGTTGCTTGAGGACAAGCAAAATTTGGGAGGAGGAGATTGTAATGTTCCTAAATTAGCTTAAGCTAATAGGAACATTAATTTTACCTTGTTTATTTTTCATTTCATGATTTATGAATAAATTGTAAAGGAGGAAATGTAAAAATCCTGAAAACCAAGAATAAGTAAATTCCTATATGAACAAAGACATATCTAGGCTATCTAAATAAACTCCTGCAAGTGTGAATGGTTCTAAATCACAATATTGGGCCATATTTGACCAATTCAAACAACGCAGTCTAGATGCATTGAACCTCTTTGAGGGACAATGCAGTTCTAGAAGGAGGGTATAATGTGAAAAGGGTTAAGTAACTCAAGATGGTTTATGGATTGGAAAGAATCCTATCTTATAAAAGGAATAGGAGGGCAGCACGGAGAGATTTTTGAAGATCATTATTTCTGAAGGTCTATCTACTTAGACATCCCTTGACAGGACTTCCTGTTCAGGAATCCCACCTCCTTCCTTTAGTAGCTCTTGGAGAAGAATTGTTCTAACTTGTCCACTATCAAGATTGGGCCAAGCCTCACATTAAATTTATAGCGCTTCTCCTATTTTGGGTTGAGTTTTCCATGTGATCTGCATCAAGTGGAAATCTAGATCTGCTCAGATCTAGATGATAGCAGTGGCTCTTCTTAGTGAGTGTGTCTTTTAACCTCTTGGAAGAGTTCATTTGCTAATTATGCTTTAGATATACACCTTGGCATCATGCCATTTCATTCTTAGAGGCTATAACATTTTTTCCTTCCCTAGACAACATTATTTGCAGATCTATAGCTGCAGGGTGTTTTTCTTGCATTTTGGAGGAGAGATCTCCAATGTTGGGATTCTTCCTTCCACTGTGGTGAACCATGGATTGGCCATCCAATCCATGTTTGTTTCAGATATTATCTACTATGTAATTTTATTATTCATAAATTCTGAATCATTTTGCAGATCTGCATTCTTAGATCTCAGATCTACTTTTGGTGCTTCATGTTTTGAGCAAATCCCCAAGGGGAATGTATAGATCAACCTTTCTTGTACATGGATCTGTATTGGATCTATATTTTTACGTACATATCTGATCCATATCTTAAGAATCAATAAAATTCTGCTTCAGCCCTAAAAATCACGTTGTCATGGTTATGCAGCCTTTTAACATGGTTGTAGCACCTCTTTTCTGAGGATTTCTTCTATATTGTCTCATTCTTTCTTATATAAATGCATGAGATATTATTTATTAATTTTCAGACCCTATTTCAGCCAAAGCCTTTAGAAAATTACGCTCTCATGCTTCAGTAAATTTCTGCATACTTCTAGTCATGGGAAATCAGGGTTTTCTTGCCTAGTTAGGAAAGGAGGAACTGTTTAACATAGATTTTTTTTTTTTTTTTTTTGTAAAATTAGACATGGGAGTCCCTAATAACCCGAGCTATCAGATGCAACTAGTTTCCCATATTATTTTTATGCATATCTCTGAATACACTCGTTTTAGGGTCTAAATCATCACTTTTCCCCACATTTTGGTCTGTATAACTCTGTATAAGGTCGTTGTTACATATTTTATTGAAGGTAAAGTGATTTTACATTTTTCTATGACATATTTTTGTGGCTCCACATTGGTAATAACTCATATTATTCCCAATAGTGTAGTTGTTCCTTAATTGGGAACATTACAATTGTACACATAATCTGTATGGTGACCTTACATATAGATCGTCGTGGGAAAATGGGCCTATATCTATATGGATTTATGTATTGGGAAAAATTCCAATGTATATGAATTTATGAATGATGTACATGTTATTATATTGTTTATGTGATTAATATGGGAATGCCTACCCTCAATAATTATGATCAAAGAGGATATATCATTATGTAATGTATTGTAATATTGATGCAGATCACCACTTTGATTCGTATCCAGCCCATCACAGTGTAAAGTATATCAATCAAAATATTTCTATTATTATTCTAACTTCATCCTTTAGGGGGGAATTTGTTATAGGTCAATTTGCGCATCAATCCCAATGACATGGTTAACTGAACATCATCTCCAAGACCAATGAATAGGTTCTATCATCCCCTATAATTTCAGTTGCTACATGCCGTAAGACAAGAGCAGGACAAATCATTCAAGAATTTCATCTACAAAGGTTTCCAAGATTTGAAGTTTATAATATATCATATGAGAGCTCATCAACGTTGCCTCTAAAGGGACTAAGTGCATTGCATATGCAGGTAGCCCCATGCAAGGCTTCTTTGCAAAGAACTTCCATACATTCTGATGCAGGAGCATCCAGCTCAGCAAATTAATTTTAATTAATTAGATATAGGGGGTCTTGTATTTCTATGAAATTGGAATGAGTTGAGTGATTTTAATATTTTAAAATAGGATTAACTAATATTGAGAGGATTTTTGTAAATGTTCTTGAAAGAGAATATGAGAGATATATTTGAGAATTAATTTTATTTTCCGAATTAGAATTAGTTTCATGATTTTGGGGATTTATGAGAGTCCTTTGGGATTAAGTAGAGATTTTAGGATTAAAGAGGATTCTTAGGAATTTGTTGAAGAAATAGAGGATTTGAAACCATAATTGGGTTCAGAAACATTTTTATCTATTGTAAGCCTTAAAGGCATAAAAAAAATAGGTAGAGGAGAGATCCAGGACTGACAGATAGGAATTGCTTTGAGCCTACGGGAAATTTAGAGAAAAGGCCACTGATTAGAAAATCAGGCGAGAAGAACAATTATGTGTATATATTGAGCATTAAAACAGAGAACTCAAATATCTGAGTTTGTATAAAGAGTGATGTGTTAATGCATTTATACATGTATGTTTGTACCATATCATTTGTATAATTTAAGTGTGTAAGGTATTTTAGAAGAGCCAGAGAAGGAATCGAATTCACAAGGAATTCGATAGATTCCTTTTGGAAAGCTGAGTGATTGTGTTTGAATGATTTGCAATAAAATCATGATGAATGAATTTTGTTGAAAGAGTGGCTGAGTAGAAATTTGTTTGTTTTAATATGAATAATTAATGACAGAGTAATAGAGTAGGAATCTTTGTTTGTTGATATCATATTAGTTTGTTCACTTCAAAATTTGATTTCAGATTGAAAACGTGAAGAGAAGGCACAACAATTTGATGTAATGTTGTCTATAAATAGTGAAGTGAGATCCGCAAGTTGATGTCACAATTGGGATTGAGGGATCGATGGTTTGTAGTTACCCATTTGGGTTTTTTATTGCATTAGTAGAGGATGGAAGTAGAATTGTTACAAACCCAAAATTTTCAAATTTTGGATTGCGTTGTAAACAGGAGCAAACAAATGATTGCAGATAATTTGTATGTGGTCAGAATTTAAAGAGAAAACCTAAGAAAATATCTCAATCAGTGAAAGATTGTATATCATAATTCAGCATGGTTGCTAGGCAATTCTATATTGGATTTAAACTTGGTTATATTAAAAGCCACAAATTGAACGAGGCTAGAAATCAGTGAGCAGAACCAAAATTGATAGCACAGTGAAACCTTGAAGTGGTTTTACAAAATGGTAAGAGGTTTTATCACACAGCTTTGTGAGGGAAGGCAGTAAATTTTGAAAGCATGCGATAGTGGTTGTGGGCTGACACGTAGCACCACGAAACCACCCATTTTTCTTATAGTTAAAACCTTAAACATCGTGTTTTGATGGAATGTGATATTCGTTGGATTAAAAGAATGTCATTTTGGGTTTTTGTCTACCGTTGGATGAAAGAAGCAGATAGATCTTTGGTGGATAAGTGAGCATTAAGCAGTGGGCCCAAAATTTTATATTATTATTTGTTGGCATCTTTGGTATTTTTAACCAAAGTCGAATGTTGATTCGATATTCATGAAGTGAATTTTATTATGGTTTTAACCATAGGTTTTAAGTAAAGAAGAAAATATTCTGCGTGAAAAGTCACCATATATTTGCATTGAAATAGATGTGGGTATGCATAATTAAGTTTTATATGCATGGTTTATATTAAGAGGGTATCATTGAATATATAGAAAGAAAAATTCCTGAGCATAATGAGTATGGAAATTTTATATGCATAGAAGTGGGTAAATGCAGCCAAGGCTGCATCATTTTGGTATCAGAGCTGGAAAAGCTCTTTTGAAAATTAAAGATTTTTTTTTAAATGCATGTGTTATGGGAAAAATAAGAGGAGATCAAATTCTAAATATGGTAAGCATAAAAAAGACAGAGTTGATGTGTAACAGGAAATTGCAAAAATACATGAGAAAAACACATTCAAAGTGCTATCAATGAAGAGGTCAAGGACATGCAGAGATCTTGAAGGTGAGATAATTTTAATTTGGTTTGAAAATTCTGATTTCAAAATTCTGGTTGAAGATAAGATGAAGACAAAGATTTTGATGATGATGGCAGTGAACCTAATATTCCAGCTAAAGGTTGGATAGGGAGAATAGCTGAAGTGTTCTCAAGAGAAGGTTAGTTGAGGATATAAGCCTAGAGAGAGCAGAAGAGAGTGCTCAAGAGGTTCCAGAGATAGAGAACCAGTGCTTGCCAAAAGACCAAGTCCAGAGAGGAGATTGGTGAGGTAAGTGGCAGCAGGGAGGACTTGCTGTTGCAGAGGTTTAGTGGAACTCATAGTGAGTGAGGAGCTCATAGAGATGAAGAAGATGATCATGGATGATCAAATAAGAGGTTTTGAATAATGCCATAAAGAGAATAAAGAAGATGTCATTTTAGGTGACATAGAGTTGAGGAGTCAAGAGGAGCTTGACAGACGACTTGCTGACATAAGAGCAAGACTTGAGGTATTGATGACGCTGTTACAAGAAGAGGAAAACTAGAGAGGAGGATAGATCTTTCCACTGAAGGGAAAGAAGGTAATTTGGCACCCATTAAAAATGAAGTGGAGGCAGAAGGAGATTGCCTTATTGAAGGAAGAACTTAGATTTTTTGAGTCAAGGATAGAATTTGAGGATTCCACATGTAAATCTGTTCAAGGAGAAATGCTTGAAGAAGAAAACGAGACTGAAAGGTCTTGTGTTTTTAAAACTAATTAATTATGCATGATTGCAGGTACATCACAGGATGTTGAACAAACTTTGAAGTTTGTTAAGGAGAAGAAGTTGAATATTAATTCTTCTCAGAATGATGCTCAGATAGTAAGATCTCAGAAACAAAAGGAGACATAGGGGTCTCATGGGAATAAACAGTAGAGTATTGAAGCAGAGGAAGAGGGGCCATTTGATGATTGGTCAACAACAAGTGAAGGTATGGAAAGTCATGTAAAGTTTCCAAATTATACCCTAATTGAAATTGTTGAGTTATATAGAAATTTAGATCTTCAAAGAAGAGAGTTGGAAAAGAAGAGGATCTATACTCAAGATAAATTGCTAAATGTGAAAGACAAAGAAATTGTCATAAATGAAAGTCAGGAAACAGAGGATAAGGATGTAAGAATGATTCAACAAATTGAAGAAGTTCATTATTGTGAACCAAAGCAGAGAGACATTTTTGAAATAGATGATAAGAAGGAGAGACTAGCTGATAGTCTCATGGAGAATTTAAATCAACATATTGATGTGCTGACAAAAGAATTAAACAAAAACTCAAAGCAGCATATTGAAATGTTTCTAGAGGAGGAAGAGGCATTGAGACCTTGTATTTTTAATACTGATAATTCATGTATTAATTATGCAGGCAAAGAAGGACAACAAATGGAAAATATTAGAGAATCTATTGAAAGGGAAACTATGTTAGATGAAAACATAGTGGAGGATCATCAATCTATCATGGTGATTGGAGCAATGGAGAAAACCTTGGAAGCTGGAAAGAAATACAATGAAGATTTTCTGAGTCTTGAAATAGACTTGGAACTGCTAGAAGAAGATTTGGTGACTGGATCATCAAATGAGACCATTGGGTATTGTGATTTTGAAATTGATAATTTGACTATGTTTATAGGTGTTGCAAAAGACAATCCATATCTTGGAGTTGTCTTGTTAGGTCCCTATATCACTAGTATAGTCCCTTATTATTGTTAGTGTAAACCCCTTATTGTTATTATTGTACCCTTGTAACCCCCATTTTGTTATTATTGTTCCCTTAAATTATTATTGTTAGGTGGGCTAGGATTATATTGTGGCCCAATAGGATTACATTATGGCCCCATGGAATCCTATATATAGAAAGGAGGTTTTGTAAATTGTATCATCCAAGAATTGTTCATTCATGTAATGTATTAGAGGTTGCCCCCTTGAAGTGGCTTATTTCTAAGGTGTTGATATCTCTTTTCTTCTCTTTTTGGAGCTGGTTTCCCAACATTGGTATCAGAGCTTTGGATTCTAGGGTTTCGCTGCTCCAAACAGGTCATCGTGGCATTTTCACTATACCATTTTTTCTACAAAGTTTCAGAAACTAAAATTTTTAGGGTGTGAAGCCGAAATCCTGAGGACGATTTTCTAAAATTTTCAGAGCTTTGTTCGCAATATTTTCAGAGATATGATCTGTGTAAGTTAGGTCTTTTTTCAGGCTCCTAAACAGGTCATCGTGGAATTTTCACTATAACGTTTTTTCTACTGAGGTTCAGAATCTGAAATTGCTATGGTGCAAATACGAAATCCTAAGGAAACTCGTCAAAAAATTTTAGAGCTTGGTTCAGAATATTTTTGGAGATATGATCTGTGGAAGGTAGTGATTTTTCAGGCTCCCGAATTTCATCTCAAAAAGGTGATCGTGGGAAAATTTCAATAACTCTCTCTCTGAGCATCAGATTGGAGTGCCATAAAAAATGGTAGTAATTACATGGAACTTGGTTTCTTGGCTATCAATTTTAGAGGTGAAGGATGAAATAGTGACACATGGAAAGTTTTACAAGTTCGCTATACTGAACTAGTCCATAATTAGGTCATTGTGGGAGATTGGACATAACTTTGTCTTGGAGAATCCAAATCAAGTCAGACATGTGGAATTCAAAAGAGAATTCAGAGGGATACTACAGTGCTGAATTTTAGATATTGAAGAGCCACAATCACAAAGATAATACAATTTCAATATCAAGCTCCTCAAAAGCAAGTAAAAGGTGTGTATTTTTTTTCCGGATTGCATAAGTCTTGTTTGAAGAATCAAGTTGAATTGATTGCAAGGGCATATTCTAGAATAGATATCAGTATTGGATTATAAAATTGCCCCTAAAAAGAATTCAACACCCATTAAGCCTTTAGAAAGCTCTACTATGACTCATGAAGACGAAGAATGACAACATGACATATCAAAATTACAAGAGCAAGTGCAACAAATTTCTCTCTCGCAAAGAGCAACAAAAAATGACATGGAATTTTTGAAGAAAGGCAAGGAATATAAGATAGATGGCATGGAATCTAAGATTGATGGCATGGAGGCTGGCATGGAATCTAATATGGATGACATGGAAGCTAAGATCGATGAGAAAATGGAAAACATGAAGAATTTTCTAAAAACAGACATGGAAGGTTTGACAAAGTTGATACAAGAAATGTTTCCTAATGGTGAAAAGATAGTAGAAGAACCTCATGATGAGAACAAAATAAATGTTAATCGTGATTTCATAAACTCTAATATTGGCAGGAAGAACCACCATATTCCAAAAATGGATATGAGGAAGTTTGATGGAAAGGATCCTGTAACATGGATACTACAGATGGAGCAATATTTTGATCTCCATAATGTGCAAAACACACAAAATGTATGCATTGCAACTTTACATTTAGAACAAAATACATTTGTATGGTATCGATGGCTTTGCTCCCGTAAAAAAATTGTCACTTGGTCAATTTTTACGGGGGAAATGATAGCACATTATGAGGATACAAAGAGCAACACCTTCTTTAGCCAATTGATAAATCTCAAACAAAAGGGTTTAGTGGGGCAGCACATTGTGGACTTCCAAAAATTTAATATAAGGGTAACTGATATTCCAGAGGAACATAGGATTGATCTCTTCAGAGGCACTCTAAAGGATAACATCCAACATGAAGTTCGTGTTTTGGAACTTGATTCATTGGAGAAGGCATTCAGGTTAGCAAGAAAATTTGAATGTAAAATTATGGTGACAAGGGAGCCTACCACCCAATTCTATAAAGAAGGAAGTGTTGCTACGCCTAGATTTCCACAACCTACAAGGTTGACACCACAAAAATTGGAAGAAAAAATAGCAAAAGGGCTTTGCTACAGTTGTGATAGAAAATACACTAAAGGTCATAAGTGTTTTGAAAAGAAATTATTTTACATAGATTGTGAAGAAGAAGAAGAAAATAAACAAGAAGAGGATATACACCAGGAACCAACCCTAGAAGAGGAAGAAATGAATCTGAAAATATCATGTAATGCACTGGTAAGAATTACCACTCCTCAAACTCTCAAGATAGAAGGACAGATAAAGAAGAAAAAGGTAATAGTGTTGATTGATTCAGGTAGCACCCATAATTTTATTCATTGTAAGGTAGCCAAGGAATTAAATTTTTTCCTATACCCAGCACCAGAATGTCAAGTGATGGTTGCAAATGGAGGAACTATAAATTGCTCTAGGAAATGCCATAATATCAAGCTAACCATGGGGGAATATGTATTGACTAGTCCAATGCTTTCCATTCCTATGGGAGGTGTTGATGTTGTACTAGGAGTACAATAGTTACAATATTTGGGGACGGTAGCTTTTAATTTTAAAGAACTTTTCTTGAAATTTTTTTCAGAAGGAAAGGAAGTTGAATTATGAGGTATTGCAGGGAAGCTAGGAAGGATAATAAGCTCTAATGTCATGAAAAAGATTCTAAAGAAAGAACAAGAAGGCGTACTTGCACAATTATGCTCACTAGAAGTTCCAACATCAAAATCATCTATTCTTGCAGATCTCCAACAAGTCTTGGACAATCATTCCAAGGTGTTTGAAACTCCCAAAGGACTCCCACCTATTCGTGATCATGATCATGCTATTCATTTGATTCCAGGAAGTGTTCCTCCAAACATCGAGCCTTATAGATATCCTTACGTCCAAAAGAGCGAAATTGAACGTATGATTGCAGAAATGTTAGAGGCAGGTATAATTCAACCTAGTCAAAGTTCTTTCTCTGCTCCCGTAGTATTGGTACACAAGAAGGATGGATCATGGCGAATGTGTCCAGATTATAGGGAGCTCAATAAGCTCACCATTAAAGATAAATTTCCCATTCCTGTGATTGATGAATTATTGGATGAATTACATGGAGCAATTTATTTTACCAAGTTGGATCTTCGTTCAGGATATCATCAAATTATAATGAAGAATGAAGATATTCCGAAAACAACATTTCAAACTCATGAGGGTTATTATGAATTTTTGGTCATGCCTTTTGGCCTTAATAATGCACCTTCTACATTTCAAGGGTTGATGAATTCCATTTTCAAACCCTTCCTTAGAAAATTTGTGCTAGTATTTTTTGATGATATACTAATCTACAGTAGGTCTTGGAAGGATCATGTTGAACATGTTGACATGGTGCTCAAACTATTGCAGGAGAAACAATTATATGCAAAAAAATCCAAATGTTTCTTTGGAGTACAAGAGGTGAAATATTTGGGTCATATTGTATCTCACGAGGGTGTGAAAGTAGACCCTAACAAAATTAAAGCCATTAAGGAATGGAAAGTCCCCACAACCATAAAGAAGTTGCGAGGATTTCTCGGGTTAACAGGGTATTATCGCAAGTTTGTTAAGAATTATAGGAGAATAGCAGCACCTCTAACAACATTATTGAAGAAAGATGCATTTTCATGGACTCCTGAAGCAACTAAGGCCTTTGAACATCTTAAAGAGGCAATGTGCCTAGCACCGGTCTTAGCTACACCAGACTTCACAAAAACCTTTATTGTGGAATGTGATGCCTCAGGAAATGGAATTGGTGTTATTTTAATGTAAGAATGAGGGCCCATTGCTTTTGAAAGTCGTCCAATCAAAGGAAAGTATTTACAGAAACCTATTTATGAGAAGGAAATGTTAGCAATACTGCATGCACTAAAGAAATGGTGAACTTACCTAATGGGAAGACACTTCAAGGTAAAAACTGATCATGATAGTCTTAAACACTTTTTGGAACAAAGACTATCTTCAGAAGAGCAGCAAAAATGGGTCACAAAGATGTTGGGTTATGAGTTTGAAATAATCTACAAAAAAGGAAAGCTTAATGTTGTTGCAGATGCACTCTCAAGAAAGAATGAAGAGGTGGAAGCATTGCTTTGTGCCATTCTATTATCCAACCAGATTGGATAACCGAAGCAAGAGATGAATGGAAGAAGGACAAAGAAGTATGGACACTCATTCAAAAGTTGCAGCAAGATCCTAGTACATCTGATACATTTAGTTGGAAAATGATTCTTTATGGTACAAAGATCGCTTATATCTTTGTAAGAATTCCCAACTAAAACAAAAGATTCTTTTGGAATTGCACACTTCTCCTTTTGGAGGACACTCAGGATTTTTAAAAACTTACCACAGGGTGAAGAAAGAATTTTTTTGGGATGGCCTTAAATCTGATATTCAAAATTTTGTGGCGAAATGTTTGGTTTTCCAGCAGAATAAAGTTGAGACAATTAAGACCCCGAGACTTCTACAATCTTTATCCATTCCAAGTCAACATTGGGAGGAGATTTCAATGGATTTTATCACAGGTTTACCTAATTCCGAAGGAAAGAGTGTCATCATGGTGGTAGTTGATAGACTTACCAAGTATGCACACTTTTGTGCATTATCTCATCCATTTAAAGCAAGTACAGTTGCTACTACATTTATGGACATAGTTCAAAAGCTACATGGAAACCCAAGGGTTATTGTGAGCGACAGAGATCCCATTTTTACTGGAAATTTTTGGACGGAGTTATTTTCTTGTTTGGGTACTCAATTAGCTCATAGCTCATCTTATCATCCTCAATCTGATGGTCAAACTGAGATAGTATATAAATGTTTGGAAGGATATCTTCGTTGTTTTGTATCTGATAAACAAACACAATGGGTCAAGTGGTTACCTCTTGCTGAATGGTGGTATAACACTTCCTTCCATACTGCAGCAAAAATGACCCCATTTATGGCACTTTATGGATATCATCCACCATCGATCACATCATCTTTAAGGGAAAATTTGAAGGTTCAAACAGTGGAAGATCACATCGAGCATCAGCAAGAAGTTCTCCAACTCTTAAAGGATAACCTGAATTTGGCACAAAATCGAATGAAACAACAGGCAGATCAACATCGCAGCGAGAGAAGTTTTGATATAGGAGATTGGGTATTTTTACAGCTACAACCATATAAACAAATGTCCCTCAAGCAAGCTAAGAAGGATAATAAATTATCACCAAAGTACTATGGTCCTTACAAGGTGTTGCAAAAGATTGGTACTATGGCATACAAATTGGAGCTTCTTGCTTCTTCACGAGTACATCCAGTTTTCCATGTTTCATGCGTAAAGAAGGTTATAGGTGAAAATCTTCTAGTTCAAACAATATTTCCAGAACTTGATGAGGAAGGAAAAATCATGTTGGAACCTGAAGCAGTCATGGAAACAAGAACTTGACAACTACGGAATCGATCAATTTCATAGTATCTCATCAATTGGAAGAACTTAGCCACTAAAGATTCTACATGGGAGGATGAGAATTTTATACAGAAGCATCCGGAGCTACTCAAGCATTGAGGACAACACTTTTTTTGAAGGAGAGGGGCATGTTAGGTCCCTATATCAATAGTATAGTCCCTTATTATTGTTAGTGTAAACCCCTTATTGTTATTATTGTACCCTTGTAACCCCCATTTTTTTATTATTGTGCCCTTAAATTATTATTTTTAGGATGGCTAGGATTACATTGTGGCCTAATAGGAATACATTATGGCCCCATGGACTCCTATATATAGAAAGGAGGTTTTCTAAATTGTATCATCCAAGAATTTTTCATTCATGTAATGTACTGGAGGTTGCCCCCTTGAAGTGGCTTATTTCTAAGGCGTTGATATCTCTTTTCTTCTCTTTTTGGAGCTGGTTTCCCAACATGTCTTAAATGAAGATGAACTATTGTAGAAGAAGGAACTCATAAATTCCAAGGAAGGTGAGACAATCATGTCTCATATGAAGGAACTTGTTATTATTGATGACAAGGAGGAGTTGTATTGTTTGATTGGCCAAGAGAATACTATAGGACAGACTTTTAGAACTGGCACAGTGATGGAGAATTAGAATTATATTCTGATAAAGGATGAAGAAACATTGTTTGAGGAATTTTATTTGATTACTAGAATCAATCAAGGAGATGAAATACAATCACTGAAGGTTATCAAGGGAAAGGAAAAAGAAGGTAGTGAACATAAGAATAATGTCGCAAAGGGAGATATCTTAAGAGATATTCAGGAATCTTCGGAGGTAGCAGCAAGAGAGACATCTATAGCAATATATAAAGCAATAGTATTTGGAGAAAAATCTACAATAATATTTGCAGCAGAAATTGGAAGCAGCAACAAAAGGCAGAGTAATTTCCAGACAGAAGATAAACTAGACATAGAAATTGAAAGTATAAAAAGTTTGATGATGAAGGTGTCTCAAAATTAGACAACAACAAGAAAACAAAGAAACAATAATAAGTAGAAGACAAGAATAGACTATGAAAGCATAGCTAGTGGGAAGATGCAAAATAAGGTATGGAAGCCTGGAAAACTGCATTTGAAGAATAATGCAGCTATTAGATAGTAGCAAAACAGAGTATGGGATCCAGGAGGCTAAAAGTTTGAAGCACATGATAAGGAGATCATGATTAATTTCTACTTTCGGAATCTGATGCAGGAGCATCCAGCTCAGCAAATTAATTTTAATTAATTAGATATAGGGTATCTTGTATTTCTATGAAATTGGAATGAGTTGAGTGATTTTAATATTTTAAAATAGGATTAATTAATATTGAGAGGATTTTTTTAAATGTTCTTGAAAGATAATATGAGAGATATATTTTAGAATTAATTGTATTTTTTGAATTATAATTATTTTCATGAATATAGGGATTTAAGAGAGTCCTTAGGGATTAAGTAGAGATTTTAGGATTAAAGAGGATTCTTAGGAATTTTTTGAATAAATAGAGGATCTAAAACCATAATTGGGTTCAGAAACATTTTTATATATTGTAAGCCTCAAAGGCATAAAAAAAATAGGTAGAGGAGAGATCCAGGACAGACAGATAGGAATTGCTTTGAGCCTATGGGAAATTTAGAGAAAAGGCCATTGATTAGAAAATCAGGCCAGAAGAACAATTCTGTGTATATATTGAGCATTAAAATGGAGAACTCAAATTTCTGAGTTTATATAAAGAGTGATTTGTTAATGCATTTATAAATGTATGTTTGTACCAGATCATTTGTATAATTTAAGTGTGCAGGGTATTTTATAAGAGCCAGAGAAGGAATCAAATTCACAAGGAATTTGATAGATTCCTTTTGGAAAGTTGAGTGATTACATTTGAATGATTCACAATAAAATCCTGATGAATGAATTTTGTAGTGTTTGAGTAGAAATTCATGTGTTTTAATCTAAATAATTAATGACAGAGTAATAGAGTAGGAATCTCTGTTTGTTGATATCATATTAGTTTGTTCACTTGAGAATTTGATTTCAGATTGAAAACGTGAAGAGAAGGCACAACAGTTTGATGTAATGCTGTGTATAAATAGTGAAGTGAGATCTGCAAGTTGATGTCACAATTGGGATTGAGGTATCGATGGTTTGTAGTTACCCATTTGGGTTTTTTATTACATTTGTAGAGGATGGAAATAGAATTGTTCCAAACCCAAAATCTACAAATTCTGGATTGTGTTGTAAAAAGGAGCAAAAAAATGATTGCAGAGAATTTGTATGTGGTCAGAATTTAAAGAGAAAACCTGAGAAAAGATCTCAGTCAGTGAAATATTTTATATCATATTTCAGCATGGTCGTTGGGGAATTCTATATTGGATTTAAACTTGGTTCTATTAAAAATCATGAATTTAACAAGGCTAGAAATCAGTGAGTAGAACTAAAATCGAAAGAACAGTGAAACCTTGAAGTGGTTTTACAAAATGGTAGGATGTTTTATCGCACAACTTTGAGAGGGAAGGCAGTAATTTTTGAAAGCATGCGATAGTGGTTGTGAGCTGACACATAGCACCATGAAACCACCCATTTCACATAGAGTTAAAACCTTAAATATCTTGTTTTGATGGAATGCGATATTCGTTGGATTAGAAGCATGTCATGTTGGGTTTTTGTCTACCGTTGGATGAAAAAGGCGGATAGATCGTTGGTGGGTAAGTGAGTATTAAGCTGTGGGCCCGAAAGTTTATATTATTATTTGTTGGAATCTTTGGTATTTTTAACCAAAGTCGAATGTTGATTCGATATTCATGAAGTGAATTTTATTATGGTTTTAACCATAGCTTTTAAGTAAAGAAGAAAAGCTTCCACGTGAAAAGTCACCATATATTTGGGTTGAAATAGATGTGGGTATGCATAATTAAATTTTATATGCATGGTTTATATTAAGAGGGTATCATTCAATATATGGAAAGAAAAATTCCTGAGCATAATGAGTATGGAATTTTTATATGCATAGAAGTGGGTAAATGCAACCAAGTCTGCTTCACATTCATAGGTGCCTTGGTCACATTGGGAGTGAAATTCTCATTGTTCTAGAATCTCCACTTGGCTAGTGCCTTATATAAGAGTTCACATGTGTCAAGCTTTAAATCCAAGTGTCCATTTGACATCTAAAATATTGGGAACATGTCTTGCCTATTATTGGAAAGTCATTGATTGTAAAACTACCTTCAGCTCCTCTATAAATTGAGCATAGATATTATTATTTGATAAGGAAGAATTTGAGTAGAGAAATGATGGTGGAATTTCAATTGAAGATTTGATTTGAGTGACATATTGCTGGATATATCTACATTGTGATGAGGCTGGGATGTTTCTGGAGATGGTGACACTAAATCAATCACTGGGTTGTATTCTCCCCTTCTATCATTAATAAATATTACTGCTTATTTTTCCCTATATGCATCTATGTAAGCTTTTATATCCATATCATGATTTCTTATTTGATGTATATGGTTTATGCTTTATTGATTTAACTAAATAACTTGAATAGATATCTGTATTATTTCTATCTCTTGTTGTTTAGTGTTCATTCTTGTAGGAAATATTTTGCACAGCTAGTTGGAATTTGAAGCTACAACAAAAGCGATAGAAGGAGACTTTGGAAGTGCGTGGATTCCAAGTAAGCTTATTATTTCATTCTGTGTGTTTGTTTACAATTAGGAAAGATAGCTGTAAAGTATTTGACCTCTTTCTCTAGATTAGCACCTGTCTAGGGAAGAAGTATTTATCCGTAATTCATTGTTCGGCATAATGGTCCCACATTTGTGCTAGTTTTTTGGATCTTATTTCTCTAAATAATAAACAAAAATAAAGAACAAAGGCACCAGCATAAGTGATTCTGGCTGAAGCTTTAGTAGGCTTGATTTCAGTAGGTATTATGCTATAAATCTTATTGAATCTCTTAGAAAAATCAGAAACTGATTCTCCTTTTATTTTTATTGCACCAAATTTAGTGATATAATACAAAAAATATTTCTTATCACCCCATTTCCTTAAAAAATTATCATCTAAGGTTTCAATTCGAGTGATGCTACTAACTGTCAAAGATCTGAATCATTTCCTAACATCACCCTCAATACTCTAAACAAAAACTCTCATCCAGACATCTTCATGCTCAATATTCATATTGTCAGCATAGGCATAAAAATCAGAAAGGTGTTTTTCAACTGTTACCTTTCCCTCACCACTAAACTTAGGCAGGTATTTGAGATAATCTCTTGTAGGTAATGCATTCATAGGCTGAGGTAAAACCAAAGGGGCATACCTTGCAGCAACAATTGCATCCATTCGGTTAGGGGTTGGGTTTGGACCTACCATGTTGTGAGTTGTTGGGATTTGTGGAACAAAAATTGGTGGATTGTGAACAACACATGATGAAGCACCAAATTGTGATGTAGAGACTAATTTTTGGTTGGAAAAAAAGGGAGGTACAAAATCTTCTGCAAAATCAGGGGATAAATTTTGCAGGACTTCTTTAGGGACAACCTTTGATGAAATAGTAGTAGAGGCAGCAAAATTTTGTTTACTCTTTTTCTTGATTATATTTTTAGGGTCATAAACTGAAATTATGAAAGGGGAATATGGGTTAGCCATGTTTCTAGTCATTCTAGGAGCCAAAACTTCAAAAATGGAGTTGTCAAGTGTAAATACGTCTAAAAATATAGCTAGAATTGTATACCTCAGAACCAGACTTATAACTTTGCCATTCACCTAGGGATAAAATTCAATTTGCCTCCCCGACAATGATGCCAAAGATGCTAGCTCAAAAATTAACTCCTTGACTGCAAAAGGAGAAAGCCTTACACATCATAGATCATTTCAAATTTTAAAGTGTTGTTTGAGTGGTGGGATGGCTTCTCAAAGATTTTGAAATGAATTTTTATATTCTTTAAAATGTTAATGTTGTTACACAGCAATTTGTCACTGTCCCTGCAATTCCCCATCCCGCACACTCGAGGGCTCATTCCATGACCTGTGAGCAGTGATATAACCTAAAAACAATTTCATGGAATTCCCCTAGACATGGACTTTCATTTCCCTGAAGACGTCTCCTTGTGAAAAACCCTAAAAATAGCCTTTTCATCCTTGGCACGACTAGCCTGTGTTATACCCGCGCCAATGGGGGGAATTCTTCAAAGAGGGCGCGCCAATTGGTGCTCTGTATTAGAGTTGCACTTGTGCTAGGCTTAATAAAGGGTGTTTTTTAAAAATAAATGGTAGAAGATTGACTTTAACCAACTCTTGAACTGGTCTCTAAATTGAGTTGGGACGTCTGGCTCCGGATTTCCATGTAGAGGAAGTAGTTTGCCACCTCGCATGGAAGCTTCCTTGAGGATAGGGCCAATCCCATGATTTTAGGGGTCCCAACTCCCCTTCCACCATCTATATAAGCTTGCCATTTCCCTTTGCAAGCTAGTCTCCAACAATCTCCAAGAGCCTTCATAGCCTAAAGAATGTTGCAAGAGCTTTGATAGTCCTCATAATTCCAAATCCATAGCAAGGAGATTGACGATCGAAGAGAGAGGCTTGTCCCTATTACCGAGAAGCTTTACCGAGACGTATTCCGCTGACGACCTGTCAAAGGAGGATTTCAGCGTCAGAGCTAGGTTGTATCATCCTTTGTTTCATTAATATAAGCGACTATGATTATAGTTCCACTCGTATTTTTCATGTTTGTTTACGAGTTGTGTCCTCTCTGACTAACACATAATTGCAAATATTTGTTTTTATGCTCGTATTTTCGTTGTGTTTTCTTGTATGTACAGGTGTTCAATCGCGTCAAGTGGTGGAATTGTGACCTGTCGGAGCAAGGGATCGAGAGCGCTATCCTCTCTGCAATGAAAATAGCGTTGGACTAAAGGTATGCCCCACATTGCACTTTGATTTTGAAATTAGGAGCTTGCGTTGTAGCGTGATTTGATTGTTGCTTGACCTGATCTAGGCTAGTAGGGATCGCCTCTGTTCGCAAAGGGGATTTACCTCTACAAAAATTTGGTGACTCCACTAGGGAATTAGCTTGTTCTTTGCTTTATAAAATACAGACGGAGCCTGAAGTTAGCCAGATAGCCTTCGAAATGCTCTTGCTCTGCATTAGCGAAAGTAGATGAAGGCTGCTTCAGTCAATCTCTGGATTAGTTTATGAACTGAGCACTTGGAGTATTGTCTTGTCTTTTGGTCGATTCTTGACTTTTCTTGCTTGATCAGCTCTTTTGGCTGGCTCTTTTCGTGATTTTGGCTTTCAGTTTGAGCTCCAACATCACTGGTCTGCTTCTTGGATTTCTTATTTTTATTTTTTCATAGAAAATTTGACTGGTGAGCTTAATAGCCTGACAGTCGCACCAATTGGCACTAGTTTCCAGTTTACTACCCGCACCAATCCTGTTATGGCGCTAGTTTCTGCCTGACAGTCGCACCAATCCTGGAAGGTGCTAGGGTTTGCTCTGTTATGAGATTTATGAGCTTGATATGTGATTTTGGTTTCATTTCTTCGACTGTCTGAGTTTTCTAGAGCCTTTTTTGACTGAATTTGACCTTCATCCTTTGGTTGTTTGCCCGTTTCTATCGATTTTACGTTTTAGCCCTAGGGCATCTAGGTGCTCTTGTGCGTCGAGCCTCCCTTAGGAGTTTGTCGTTTCTATCTGTTCAGTCAACTTTGTGATTTATTCTTTGCATTCATTTGGTCGTTGTCTATTGTTTTATTGCGTTATTTGAATGATTGGCTTCTTCTTCATTCGAATTCTGCTTTGTCTCGCTTTGAGCCTAGATTACATGGTTCATTTGAGTCTTGGAGATTCTACTTGAAGTGGTGAGTCTGGTCTTGGTTGGGAGAAATTATTTGTTTTCATTTTTAGGCATTGGTTCTTGTTTTCAGTTAGAAACCCGCACCAATTGGGCATTGGTGCTAGTTGTCAGTGAGAAATTCGCGCCAGTTGGCGCTAGTTTTTAGTGACAAAGCTGTGCCAATTTTACGTTGTGTGAAAATTGAGATTTTTTCCCTAAATCCTTCACCGGTGTGTCTTTCCCTTCCAGTATTTTCACTTTATGAGCATAGATTACATTGCTCATTGTTTGAAATGTCTTATTTCCATGATTGCTTGATGTAAAAGAGAATGAATGCCTTGTTTTGATCTCTTGCTTTGGAAGTCCTCTTTGTGTTTGACCTCATATGTCTTGTCTCCTTTTGAGGGATTTCATGACAAAGTGTTCGAAACAACGATTGCATTCTTAGTGTTTGTTTACAAATATTTTTCATTCATCTAGGATATTTGTGTTCATTTAGTTTTCATCTCAAAGTTTTCTTTTCGTTTAAATGAATTAGATCACATTGCATCAAAAAGTATTTTTTGAGATTTATCACTGGGATTAGATCACATTGTTTAATGATTGAAAGCTAAAATTCGCTTTGAGTGCATTCTCTTTCATTAAAAGCATGCATTAAGTAGATTCTCATTTCATCGAAAAATGGATTGAGTGCATTCTTATCATTTGAAAAGGAAAAGGAAATTGTGCATAGAATACAATTGCATAGTTTTCAAAAAATAGGATTTTGCATAGATTACATTGCACCATTTGCATCGTTGAATGTTTGAAATTAATTTTGGATAGTGAAAGTCATCTAGTTTGGAAAATTTTTGCTTTCAGTATTGCTGTTTGTTGCATCATTGTTTGAAGCTCTTCCCTTAACTAGATAGCATTCATCGAATTGAAAGATTTCTTTTCTCATATAGCTGCATATAGGAGATTGTCAGATGGCATACGGTAGGGCCTTGAAACTGAGACATAATTGAATATCAACTATAAAATTTATTCAATTAACATAAGGAAGCATTGAAACATTAACAAAACATTTAGAGGTCTAGGCTAGAGACGTGTTCTAGCATCTTTAAACCTAGTAGTTGTCGTTCGCCTCTTGAATTTAGACAGCACTAGTACGGACTTGTTCTCCCCGTACCGTCGTGTATATAAAGGGAGACCCCACTAGGTTTCTATCCTTTATCCATAGGAAGCTGAGTCTACTGCCCTATACCCGTGATACAGCGGACACAACATTCGGGGAGATTGCTTGCACATACGTCAAGTCCTTGGTTGATTTCTCTTTCATTTTGAACCCAAGGTGTATATTGCAGTTCACGGTTATTTGGTACACCCTTTGCCTAGTATTCCTGAGCAGTCATTTTGATCTTATCTAACTCTTTAAATTTGAAAATATCACCAAGCGCTTGTCCTTTCATGCTTGCTTCAAAACTAAAAATGATAGAGTCATCTTTCATCCATTTCTCGACTCTTAAAACATGAAATGGTGAAGTTTCTATGTTTCAACGTCATAAAATAAATCACCCGCGATCACATGCCCTGTTAGATTTTTCTTGTTGTCTGTTTGATTGTGTGCCTTGTTTTTTAGCCCGTGTGCGGCTTTGAGTTGTTAATGGAAACTTTTCCAAGGTTCACCAATCAAGGAATCCCCTCCGATGGGAATCCTGGTCATTTTCCTCCTTTTGGAAATGTTGGTGCTCCTTATATGGCAACGTTGTCCCTTCCTGGGTTAACTATTGGGTTGTTTTCAACCTCTGTGGTCCCGAATCTCCCGGCTACTGTTCAATCAATTCCTTCGCTTGAGGAACATCATGTTGATTCGAAGGTGGACCTCTCCCCTTCTTCGCCTGTTTCTGCGTCCTCCTCTTCTACTTCGCCTGGTGAAAGTTTGGATTTGAGTAACCAGGTGGCTAAGAAGAAGAAGAAGAAGAAAAATAAGAAGAATTCTGATAAGCGAGAGGCTAAGGCTACAGCTATTGCTTCTAAAACACCTCCTCTTGATAAACCTTCCAACCCTCTGCAGAAAGTCAAGTTCCCTTGCATGTTGTGCACAGGAGACCATCTTCTTCAAGACTGCTCTGGCATTCACAAGGTGCTTAAAGTATGGTCCAACGGTCGTCTGCCATTACCTTTGGTTTCCAGGAGTCATGTTGGGGGCACATCTTCAACTGGTGTTGGTAAGGCTCCTAAGAAGCAGGGTAATATTACCAACCCCTGTAAGTTGTGTGAAGGGCACCATGCCATTGACCTTTGTCCGTATATGGATGAAGCCAAGTGAGTTTCAGACAACTCAGCTATTTCTACACCATGCCTCCCGGTTGGTTATAAGCAGTTGTATTTGATTCCTCCACCAGCTAATCCTACGGTTGGTCAAGAGTCATCCTTGGTCGATCTCGCTCCCCCGGAAATTCAAATTCAAGAATCCATTCCCGACCAACCATTGGTTGTGGGATTAGTTGAGCTGGCCCCATCTAAGGTGCACCAGGTATTTTCCATGGAGAGTGGATCTCACACCCCCCATGTCCTTCTGGTTTCTTTAGATTCTTCGGACTTGGATAAAGATTCTCCTGCCCCTATACCTCAAGAAGCTGCTCCTCCGCCTCCCGTGATGGAGGTCCCAGAGGATACCCCTCCCACCTTCGAGATGGAGGTTGTGGAGGATGGTCCTTCTTTTGTAACACTAGGGGAACACCATCTCAGTTCAATGGTAATCCCTCCAAGTAGTTTGGTCACTTCCTTTGATTAGAGTCGATTTTCAGGACACTGCCTTCCGTCTTATGTGCCTTTCGAGATCACAGTACAGGCTTTTGGTCTGGTCGTACCCAACACCATTATATATGAAGGAGCGTCTTTTAGTGTTCTATCCTCAACTACTTGGCAAGCGTTCGGTTTTCCACTGCTTGCGCCTGTTACACAGAATCTGTTGGCATTTAACAGAAGAACTAGTCAACCATTAGGGATCCTTCCAAGGTTACCTGTTACTTTGGGAGGTAAAACTGTCCATATGGACGTGATGGTTGTTCCAGGCCCCTTGGATTTCAATCTACTCTTGGGGCGCGATTACACCTATGCCATGGGAGCACTTGTCTCTTCCCTTTTTCGTGTGGTCTGTTTTCCGCACAAAGGATGGATTGTGACCATTGATCAGCTTTCGTTCTTTGGTCCTGATGTGGTGCTGGCCCGCCATCATCCCTTCCTGGTTTTTATCCACTTGTTGTATCTGCCCCACTGCAAGTCAACTATGTGGCTACCTACCTCGTGCCTGTACCCAGTGATAGTGCCATTGTGCATCAGGTGCTGGGGGCATTAGGTCCTGACTTCCAGGATGTTTTCCTTCCATCGGGAGTGGAACTCTTGGAAGCGATGAATTCTTGTTCATCATGACGAGGTCTGGTCATCGGAGCATAGTTCCTTGTCTTGTGTCAAGCTCCTTAAAAAATGAAACAAGGTTGTTGGAGTAGAGTTCCTTGTCTTGTGTGAAGCTCCTTAAAAAATGAAACAAGGTTGTCGGAGCATGGTTCTTTTCCTGTGTCAAGCTCCTTAAAAAATGAAACTGGGTCTAGTCATTGGAGCAGAGTTCCTTATCTTGTGTCAAGCTCCTTAAAAAATGAAACAAGGTTGTCGGAGCAGAGTTCCTTGTCTTGTGTCAAGCTCCTTAAAAAATGAAACAAGGTTGTCGGAGTAGAGTTCCTTGTCTTGTGCCAAGCTCCTTAAACCATGAAACAAGGTGTCTTGAGGATAGTTCTTTTAATGTGTCAACCTCGTTAAAATAATGAAACACGTTCTCGTTCAATTCAATTATTTTTTTAGATCTCATAAAATCCCAGTCGAGTCTTCCTCTTGATCTCGTAACTTGAACCTTCACTCCATCTGCCTTTCACATGGACTGAAGCTTGGGGGGCATGTACCTCGAATTGAGTCACCATGCTGGGGGCATGCTTACTTTTTCAAGGATAGTTTGTTCCCATTCCAAGCTTGTGTAAACATGAAACCGGTTTCAAGCATATTTTATCTTTGTTTCAAGCTTGTGTAAAAATGAAACCATTCCCTTTTTACCTCTCGTGATTGCCATTTTATCGGCCTGTTTTTGCCAGATGAACCTTGGTTTTATCACTCCATCGTCGCTATCTTCTTGGCCATTCATATGCCTTCACTTGGTTGTTTTACCCGTTCCTGAGGAACTGCTGTGATGAGTGGTCTTGTTAGCCAGCCTCTTAACCTTTATTTTTTCAGAGCAGTTCCATCATTACCAGAACCAGTTGCTTCCCTTTATACCACTTGTTCCTCCAGGAGGAGTCATCTTTGAGCTCTTTTCTGACTCTCTAAACATGAAAATATTGTCGAGTCGCTTGTTGTTTTGATCTCGTTAAAG
The DNA here is from genome assembly GCA_034641835.2 of Pinus albicaulis. Lineage (NCBI taxonomy): Eukaryota > Viridiplantae > Streptophyta > Pinopsida > Pinales > Pinaceae > Pinus > Pinus albicaulis. Next base: position 831,964,109 of record CM076579.1, on the reverse strand, counting down.
TGGTTACGAAACGACATCTACCCAGTATACGTTTACCTCTTTTTCGGGCTGGGATAGGTTATTTACAAAAAAGTAATACCCTAGCCTATCGCGACTAGGAGGTTTTCTCAGATATTGTTTTCTACCTTTTCGGGTTTGAGGAACTATTTATGAAAAGGGGCCATTGGATTTTACTTTTTCGCTATCTTTTCAAACTCTCTAAACATGAAAATATGCCAAGTTCTCCCTTTGTCAGACTCGTTAAACCCTGATGACATTGGATTTAGTCAAAATGACGATATTCGAGTTTCTCCTTCCTAGGGCTCGTTAAATGTACTAGGATGGATTCATCCAAAGGATGGAATTATATAGAAAGCATATGGTAACCTCTTCAAGCTTGTGTAAAAATAAAGAGGTACTCACCAGAAATGGTGGGGGAAAAAATGGAACCAGCATCGTTGTTGTGTCGGTAGTATGTTGCTCTTGAACATGGAACTGGTCTGCATTCGTGTCGGGTTGGGGACATCTCATCTCATTTTTCACTTGCCTCTGTGGGTTTGGGTGATTCCTTTTGACCTCTCATCTTCTCCTTGCCTCGTCATCATGAAATTTGATCTTTTGATGTCAAATACTGCCAAAGCCATTGTCGTGCTGACTATATGTTCAAGAGAAGTTGACCTCTGCAAGTATCAATCTTCCTCTGATTCTCATATAATCTTGATTCACAAAAACATTATACTCCTCTGTCTCGCGTCGATGATGTGGGAAACACTATGGCCCACCTTTGATCAAGGTCACTTCCTATCGACTTTAGCTCATTATCCAGGAAGATGATCTAGAGACTACCTTCTGGTACCTTAAAGCCTGCATGCCTTAATGGTAGGTTCTTCGCGTTCGACGTGAGGTTCTCATCATTAGCCTCTGATCGAGTGATTCTACGGGTGTTCGACCCCAGCTCACTGATTCACATGTCATAGATTGTACCTGTAGTACCTTGAGGGCCATTTTCATTATTGGTGGTACCTCTCACGTCTATTAATAGCTTTCATCATTGGATCGTAATCAGGAAATGTTCTTGCATGTTCGACTTCAGCTCACATATTCGCATGCTTGAACTTGTACTTTGTTCGGGTCGAGATGGAGAGAAAGACCCTGGATCCTTGTCTGTTATAATCCAGGCTGCGATTTTTTGGATTATCATGATTAGTTACATGACCCACTGATTGGATGGCTGTGACCATACCCGAGTCTATTTATCGATCCTTATTGGATGGCTGCGTCCATGCCCTAGATCTAGATTATTGTATACTCTGTTATGGATGGCTGCACCCATACCACATATATATCATGTATCTGAGATATCAGTTGTATTTCTCTACGCAGGTTTTCCGACGGCGGTTTTTTCAGTTTGACACGTTCTCGTAAAGCATTTCACCCCTCTCTCTCTTTCGGGCCTCATGCTTTAGGGGGCATCTATTACACAGCAATTTTTCACCATCCCTACAATTCCCCATCCCACAAATTGGAGGGCTCATTCCATGACCTGTGAGCAGTTACATAACCTAAAAACACTTTCATGGTATTCCCATAGACATGGACTTTCCCATAGACATGGTATTTCCCTGAAGACATCTCCTTGTGAAAAACCCTAAAAATAGCCTTTTCATCCTTGGCGCGACTAGCCTGTGTTATACCCGTGCCAATGGGGGAAATTCTTCAAAGAGGGCGTGCCAATTAGCACTCTGTCTCAGAGTCGCACTCGCACGAGGCTTAATAAAGGGTGTTTTTTAAAAATAAATGGAAGAAGATTGACTTTAACCAACTCCTGAACTGGTCACTAAATTGAGTTGGGACGTTTGGCTCCGTATTTCCATGTAGAGGAAGTAGTTTTCCACCTCCCATGGAAGCTTCCTTGAGGATAGGGCCAATCCCATGATTGTAGGGGTCCCAACTCCACTTCCACCATCTATATAAGCTTGCCATTTCCCTTTGCCAGCTAGTCTCCAAGAATCTCCAAGAGCTTTCATAGCCTAAAGAATACTGCAAGAGCTTTGATAGTCCTCATAATGCCAAATCCATAGCAAGGAGATTGACGATCGAAGAGAGAGGCTTGTCCCTATTCCCGACAAGCTTTATCAAGACGTTTTCCACTGATGACCCACCGAAGGAGGATTTCAGCGTCAGAGCCAGGTTGTATCATCCTTTTTTTCATTAATATAAGCGACTATGATTATAGTTCCACTCGTATTTTTCATGTTTGTTTACGAGTTGTGTCCTCTCTGACTGACACATAATTGCAAATATTTTGTTTTACGCTCGTATGTTCGTTGTGTTTTCTTGTACGTACAGGTGTTCAATCGCGTCAAGTGGTGGAATTGTGACCTGTCGGAGCAAGGGATCGAGAGTGCTATCCTCTCTGCAACGATAATAGCGTTGGACTAAAGGTATGCCCTGCATCGCACTTTGATTTTGCAATTAGGAGCTTGTGTTGTAGCATGATTTGATTGTTTCTAGACCCAATCTGGGCTAGTAGGGATCGCCTCTGTCCGCAGAGGGGATTTACCTCTACAACACATGCATTTGGAAATTTGTGGAAAGTATAAATTGTATGGGTAAATTGGTATGTAGGGATCAAAGTGTAACAAATCAAGAGGATGGATAGCTAGTACCTATTCTAGGAAATATTCCTATCCTAAATTAGTCACACAACTATGATGGTGGCTCTTTACACAAACTCTATTTATGCAAAGTAATCAACATTTAGAAAGTATATTGCATGTATAAAATATTCCACAAATATTTTATGAAATCTTCACTCACATGTTCTACAACACATATATGATTTGTAGAAAATTGAAAGCATATAATTTACTACTAAATCCTTTAACAATTTCTCACTCACACCTTACTAGTTGTTGTAACTCATAACTTAGAAGAAATTAACAAAGAAACAAGAGACACCATACATTGGATGGTTCTTGAGTCACAAAATCCTCCAAGATGAATTAAAAAGGCTTTTATATTTAGTCTTTAGGTAGACCAACATCCAACTTGGAAATGGTATTTACAAATGGTATATATAGAAAGAGAGGCACCAACTCCATATATTCTAAAAACAAGGAAACATTAATCCTAACATTACATAGGTTTCATAAGACATTAAAACCATATCCCATCGAAATCTAATTTAAATGATAGATGTAGAAGAAATAAGAGAAGAAATATGGGCTGAATAATTGAGTGTGCTGTCATGCTGCCCCTTTTTCTGCTGATTTGTCTATTTATGTATTTGGTATTTAAATAACCATGTATCTTCATTTAATTAGACTTCCAACAATCTCATAACCACTTTTCACCATCACTTGTTATATTCATTTGGTTATGGGTATTTATCCTTCCTTAATTGGCACGAAAAAGTTGCTAACAGGTGTAAAAATTCAGTTAAAACAGATGCTACTGGAAATTCTAGTAAAAACCTATAATTGGGTAAAAACTGGAATGCTACCAAAATTTCTGGTAGCACTCTTTTTATTTTTCAAAAATGCACAGAAAATGCTGAAAATTTTGTGCAAATTTATATTTTTTGACATCTAAGCTACATTTTGATTGATAAGAAAAAAGGTGATTGTATTAAAAAACCGTTTTACCTTCCTTCCATGTCATATGCAGCTTCAACAAGCATATCCAAATTTGTCTTGCTATCAACAGCTGATTTTAATCTAGTTTTTTTTGTCGTTGTTTCCTTGACAATGGCCTTCTCCTCCTTAGAACTGTTTTGTATCTTTCTTCTCTTTGAGTGCTCTAAGTGCTACTCTGAAGGGGTTTTGTTTTTATATTTTTTATTGGCTTTCTTTGTCTTTAACCCTTCAAATTTACTTTCTATATCAATTACCTCTTTCACTAAACTTGGATTGTGTAGAGCCTTGGACTTATGCATGAACTTGTTGATGTCTATGGTATGCCTTTTTCTAGTAGTAGCAACAAATTTGACTTCCTATTTCTTCTTCTTGCTACTGATCTCATACCCAAGATATTTGAGTAGCTCTTCATCAGATTTTGTACGGTGATACTCTTTCTGCATCTTCTACTAAATGTATTCTTCTGGAATTTCTGGTAGCATCTGTGCTTTAGATTTCTTTGCAGTTTTAGATTCAATATCTGGTGTAAACATTAGGAAAAGGAGTAATGGGGGGAACCATTTTCATAGACTTGGGTCTATTTGCTGAGGAGCTCTATCCTTTATCCAACTTTCTCTCAGCCTTGATTTCAAAAACCTTTTCTTTCCTGCTCTTGGCTTTATGGACGTTTTATTTTTAGCCTTCCTCTTTGTTCTTTTTGCTGGCTGAGGGTGTTGTTGTGATGGTGGAGGAGTAGGTGCAAGTTGGTTTTCCCTGTAAAACAAGAAATGGTCCCATGTTTGATTTCTTTTTCTTAAATATTATTCAACTAAAACCTTGATGAAAGCTTGATGATACAAGCTATATTATGAAGCAACAGTGTGAGTTTGGATCCTTGCTGACATATTTTTCAGATTTTTCAGCAAGAAGTATGGAAAATTTAAGGTCTTCATACCTACAACATGAAAAGTAAATATCATATGATAAATAAACACAACTGTATACCTCCTTTCACAAGTGAAGTAAATATTGATAAGTTTAACAACTTCTACCCAATCATTTTTGAGATAGCTACTTGGAATTCCCTTGACCCAGTTGGGATCTCCATGTGCATCCATGAGGAAACTGTTGAGGTCTCCTCTAGTGATAACATGTCCTTTAAATCACCTTTCTCCTTCCCGTGGAAGGTTAAATGCCTCAGCAATTGAGGCTTCTAAAACCTACAATGTAAGACCATTGACTGTGGCTTCTTGTCCATTGAAAGAGCTTGCAAAATCTTGAGCTACTCCTAAGTGAGAGATTCCTAGTCTGGTGCACGAAGAATGCAACTTGCTTGGATAAAAAATCTTCTCACCTTCGAATTTTCATCCATTAGGTCAGCACACTGTGGCTCAATTCATTTTATATTCCCTTCTCTTTTATTCATCTTCATAAATTAATGACTTCGTCTCTAAAACTGATTAGTGGTAGAGCTAGAAGACATTCACCTTACAAGTTGCTAACACTGGAAAATCATACAAGCAGAAAATGACATTAATTAATGTTAGGCAAAAGGATTTACAAGGCTAAGAGACATTAGATAATCTTGAAAGTATTTAAAAATCTCTAAGGTTTGAGGAAAAATCAAATTTGAGCAAGTCATAAATGCTTTTTTTTGAGGAGGTAAATCCCCTCTGCGGACAAAGGTGATCCCTACTAGCCCAGATCGGGTCTAGAAACAATCAAACATGCTACAGTGTAGGTTCCTAATCATAAATAAACTGAATTGCGAGGAAGGCTTACCTGGAATCCAATGCTGTCGTTTGTAGAAGAGGTGGTATTCCCGTTCCTTTGCCCTGGCAGATCACAATCCTCACAATCTCCGTGATCGGACACCTGCACATGCAAGAAAAAACAAAAACGCAAGCATAAAATCTAGTACATACAAATATATGTCAGTCAAAGAGGACATAACTCATGAACATGATCAAGAACAAGAGTGGAACCATAACCAATAGTCGCTTATCATTAAAGAGTCAAAAGAAGAATACAAACATAGCTTCGACACAACACTCTCCTTTAGTAGGTCGTCAGCACAACATGTCTCGATAAAGCCTGTCAGGGATGGGACAAGCCTCTCTCTCTGGATACTTGGAAATAGTCTCCTTGCTTGGATTTGGCCTTAAGGGAATCAAGAAGGCTCTTGCAGCATAAGGATGTAAAAGCTCTTGGAAACTTGGAGATTCTGGAACTAGCTTGCAATGGAAATGGACAAGATTTTATAGAAGGAGTAAGGGGAGTTGGGATCCCTATAATTATGGGATTTTCCCTATCATCAAGGAAGCTTCCATGAGAGGTGGCAAACCACTTCCTCTCTATGGAAATCCGTAGCCAAACCTCCCAACTCAAGATAGAAATCAGTCCAGGAATTTCTTAGGATGAAACTTCCGCCTTTTATTTTAAAATACACCTCTTAATATGGTTGGCGCAGGTGCGGCTCTATGACAGAGTGCCAATTGGTGCCCCCTATTTGGAGGATTTGCCCCCTTGGCGCGAGGGCTGAACTGTGGAACCGTGCCAATGGAAAAAGAGCTATTTTTAGGGTTTTTTGCAGAGAGATGTATTCAGGGCAATTAAAGCTCATCTTCAGAGGGATGCAATGAAAGTATTTTCAAGTCTTAACTATGCCCACAGGTCACAGAATGAGCCCTCCAATGTGCAGGATGAGGATTGTAGGGACGGTGACAAATTTCTATGTAACAGATGCCCCCTAAAGCATGAGGCCCGAGAGAGAGAGAGAGGGGTGAAATTCTTTACGAGAACATGCCGACTGAAAACACTGCCATCGGAAAACCTGCGGAGCGAAGTACAACTGATGTCTCAGATACATGATATATATGCGTGGTATGGGCGCAGCCATCCATAACAGAGTGTACAATAATCTAGATCCAAGGCATGGACGCAGCCATCCAGTGAAGATCGATAAATAGACTCAGGTATGGTCGCAACCATCCAATCATTGAGTCATGTAAATAATCATAATAATCCACAATATCGCAGCCTGGATTACAACAGACACAATCCAGGGTCTTGCGCTCCATCTCGACCCGAAAAAAGTACAAGCTCAAGCATGCGAATATGTGAGCTGAAGTCGAACATGAAAGAACATCGTCTGATTACCAGCCGATGATGAAAGCTATTAACAGACGCGAGGGGAACCACCAATGATGACAATGGCCCTCAAGGTACCATAGGTACAATCTATAGCATGTGAATCAATAAGCTGGCGTCAAACACCCGTAGAATCACTCGATCGGAGGCCAATGATGAAAACCTCACGTCGAATGCGACGAACCTGCCATTGAGGCATGCAAGCTCCAAGGTACCATAAGGGAGTCTCTAGATCGGCTTCCTGGAAAATGAGCTGAAGTCAACATGAAGTGACCTTGATCGAAGGTGGGCCATAATGTTCCCCACATAATCGATACGAGACAGAGGAACATGATGTTTTTGTGAATTAGGATCAAATGAGAATTAGAGGAAGGTTGATACTTTTCAGAGGTCAACTTCTCTTGAACATGTAAATGACACGACAGTGGACTTGGCAGTATTTGACATCAACGGATCAGAGGTCATGGTGACGAGGCAATGAGCAGATGAGAGGTCAAAAGGGATTATCCAAACCCATGGAGGCAAGTGAAGAACGAGATGAGATGTCCCCAACATGCTACATATCTACAGAACTAGTATATATTGAGAGTGGCCTCTGCAAATTTCTGACAGCAATGTTGGTTCCATTTTCCCCCACCATTTCTGGTGAGTACCCCAATTATTTTTTATAACAAGCTTGAAGGGGATAACATATGCTTTTAATATAAATCCGCCCTTCGGGTGAATCCATCCTAGTACATTTAACGAGCCCTAGGAAGGAGAAACTCGGAGAATGTCATTTCGACTGAATCCAATGTCATCAGGGTTTAACGAGTCTGACAAAGGAAGAACTCGACGTCTTTTCATATTTAGAGAGTTTGAAAAGACAGCAGAAAAGTAAACTCCAGCAGTCCCTTTTTGTAAATAGTTCCTCAGACCCGAAAAGGTAGAAAACTTTGTCTGAGAAAACATCCTAGTTGCAATAGGCTAGGGTATTCCTTTTTCGTAAATAATCTATCCCAGCCTGAAAAAGGAGTAAAATTATACTGGGTAGATGTCGTTTCATCGCCACTTTAACGAGATTGAAACAACAAGGGCCTCAAAAATCTTTTCATGTTTAGAGAGTCATAAAAGAGCTTAAAGCTGACTCCTCTTGGAGGAACGAGTGGTATAAAGGGTAGCTACTGGTTCCGGTAATGGTGGAACTGCTCAAAACAGGTAAAGGTTAAGAGGTTGGCTAACAATACCACTCATCGCAGCGGTTCCTCAGGAATGGGTAAAACAACCAAGTGAAAGCATATGATTGGCCTAACAGATAATGACGATGGAGTGAGAAAACCAAGGCTCATCTGGAAAAAACAGGCCGATAAATGGCAATCACAAGAGGTCAAATGGGAATGGTTTCATTTTTACACAAGCTTGAAATCAGAAAACTCTGCTTGAAATTGGTTTCGCTTTTACACAAGCTTGAAACAAAGATAAACTATGCGTGAAACCTGTTTCATTTTTACACAAGATTGAAATGGAAACAAACTATGCTTGAAAAAGTAAGCATGCCCCTAGCATGGTGACTCAATTCGAGGTACATGCCCCCCAAGCTTCAATCCATATGAAAGGCAGATGGAGTGAAGGTTCAAATTATGAGATCAAGAGAAAGACTTGAGTGGGATTTTACGAGATCGTAACAAAGACTCGAATTGAACAGGAACGTGTTTCATTATTTTAACGAGGTTGACACATTAAAAGAACTATCCTCGAGACACCTTGTTTCATGGTTTAAGGAGCTTGGCACAAGACAAGGAAATCTACTCCAACAACCTTGTTTCATTTTTTAGGGACCTTGACACAAGACAAGGAACTATGCTCCAATGAGCTCCAAGGAGGAGGCTCAGGAGGGAGATGATCATGTGTGTTCTCAACGATCCCCGGTTTGACGAAGATGTTGATCGGGATGGTTTGAGTGATATTACTCAGGTTTCCCTCTGAAAAAACCTCGTGCGTCAATATGGGCATTTGGAGAGGAGGAGTAGGAACCTGAGATGCATAACGCTCTAGACAATCTGTCGTTGCCCCCAAGCTAGGCATGAAAGAGGAGCGATGATGTCCACCGCCCCAAGGCAGCTCCTCGAGAGACATGGTTTCAATGATGGCTTCATCGGAAGGAAAATTCTCCTTGAGAGGATCAGGTGAATCGGCCTGACCAAGCCAGGGGGATTGAGAGTAAACATTTAGAGCCATGCTCAAAGGAGCATGCTAAGGAGGTGGAGGATCAGATGTGGCAACAATTTCACAGTAGCTAATCTCTACTGGAGTCAAGGGCATTGATTCTCCAAACTCAAACACCTACTCAGGTGTAGGAATGAGCTAGGGGTCATCAGACCTAGAAATCATGTCAACTTGAGCGGTGTGCCAAATTCTTGAGGAGGTAAATCCCCTCTGTGGACAAAGGTGATCCCTACTAGCCCAGATCTGGTCTAGCAACAATCAAACATGCTACAGTGCAGGTTCTTAATCGTAAATAAACCGACTTGCGAGGAAGGCTTACCTGGAATCCAATGTTGTCGTTTGTAGAAGAGGTGGTGCTCTCGTTCCTTTGCCCTAGCAGATCACAATCCTCACGATCTCCGTGATCAGACACCTACACATGCAAGAAACAACACAAACGCAAACATAAAATTCAGTACATAAAACTATATGTCAGTCGAAGAGGACATAACTCATGAACATGATCAAGAACAAGAGTGGAACCATAACCAATAGTCGCTTATCATTAAAGAGTCAAAAGAAGAATAAAACCATAGCTTCGACACAACACTCTCCTTTAGTGGGTCGTCAGCACAACATGTATCGATAAAGCCTATCAGGGATGGGACAAGCCTCTCTCTCTGGATACTTGGCAATAGTCTCCTTGCTTGGATTTGGCCTTAAGGGAATCAAGAAGGCTCTTGCAGCATAAGGATGTAAAAGATCTTGGAAAGTTGGAGATTCTAGAACTAGCTTGCAATGGAAATGGACAAGATTTTATAGAAGGAGGAAGGGGAGTTGGGATCCCTATAATTATGGGATTGTCCCTATCATCAAGGAAGCTTCCATGAGAGGTGGCAAACCACTTCTTCTCTATGGAAATCCGTAGCCAAACCTCCCAACTCACGATAGAAATCAGTCTAGGAATTTGTTAGGATGAAACTTCCACCTTTTATTTTTAAAAACACCTCTTAATATAGTTGGCACGGGTACGGCTCTATGACAGAGCGCCAATTGGCGCGCCCTCTTTGGAGGATTTTCCCCCTTGGCGCGAGGGCTGAACTGTGGAACCACACCAATGGAAAAAGAGCTATTTTTAGGTTTTTTTGCAGGGAGATGTCTTCAGGGAAATTAAAGCTCATCTTTAGAGGGATGCAATGAAATTATTTTCAAGTCCTAACTCTGCCCACATGTCACAGAATGAGCCCTCCAATGTGTGGGATGGGGATTATAGGGACGGTGACAAATTGTTGTGCAACACTTTTGCACACATAATACTTCGTGAAGAGTGCCTTTGCGCACCTTTTGACTTGAAATGTGTGCAATCCTGGGAGTGGCGAAAGTCACTTTCCGGGACCACAAAAAGCACACTCCAGGACAGTGATTCCTCACTTGAAACCACCTAACGATAGCCACCAAAGCATCCTTATACATCAAGGGAGCACACAATGGAATATTTGTGGCACACATTGTTATGCTATCCAAAATTTCCCATTAAATACCTGTAGTGTGTGATCTAGAGCTAAAGATGGAGGGGACTCAATTATTGGTCATCCAACAAGTAGAGAGAGGGATAATTTGCATCGAGGCAAGCTTGGAAGTAAAAAAAATCCTTGCATTGAGACTTAGAACCCATGTTCTAGGGGCCCTTTGGCGAGAGGGCTAAATTTTCATCCTCATTTCCTACCAGAACTCAATAAGAGGGATCAAAGAGCAACCGTTTGGATTATTGCAGTTGTTTGACTCTATTCAGAGATTTTGTTTATTTTTTTTAGTTTTACTTTAGTTTTAGTTTATATATGCATGCCATTTCTCTATCTAGTATGTTTATGCTTCTAGCTTGTTCCACTAACTTGCTTGACTCCAATTCTTTTTCTTCTTGTGACCAATAGCTTAAGTGAATAAAACACACCCCTTAAGTTGGTGTGATTTCGTACATGCATGAAAAAAACACACTAACACAGGATTGGAGATTCCACTAATGTTTATTACCAAGTTTATGTGGTTGTGCCTTTTTGCAGAGACCCCTGTCTGTATTGTGGAGTGGAGCTGAATTTCCCCCTTTTTATCTTGAAATCCCTAGTTCATCCCAAGTGACAGAATGAAGTAGAAAAACTCCAAAAAATTACTTTTGCAGGAATTTTTAGTGCTTTTCCCTCCCACAGGTGCACCTAGGGCATGCGTTCAGAGCTAACCCGCGCTCTAATATCCCAAAATCGGGACTGCTAGCAAGGCATGCCTGAAAAATGCATTTTTCAGGAATGTATGCTATAGGATTGGAAACAAACACTTGGATCCCTTAGATATAACAATATAATACCTAAATCCAAGAGGGATTAAAAAAAAAATCCTCCTAGGTGGGTTAAATAGATCTCCCCACACCTATTGCAGCTAGAAAATGCCTAAAGAAGGGACTGCAACAATACAAAATCAACATTGCTGGAAAATAACACAGTTCAGCCCAATATTTGTAGGAGATAAATATAGAGGCTCATATTTCAGCTATACATCAGAAAAATAGATCTACATAGAAGCCTATACAATGAATAACATAAATGGGAAGGATTTATAAGAAGAAACCCTCAGAAATGAGGTGCTACAACCACAAGAAATATAGGAATAATATTTACAACGTTATTTTCATTGGTTTAAGTAGCAATATGTTACAACTCAGATCTAGAGTAGATATATATACAAAATGATAGATCTATTACAGATCTGTATACAAGAAAGGCTCCTTTATACACTCCCCTTGGGGATTTCAGCAAAACATGAAAGTACAAGAGTAGATCTGAGATCTAAGTTACAGATCTGCAGTAATATTCAGAAAATTCTGAAGTATATGATGTACAACATATCATATCTAAAAAAAACATGGATTGGATGGCCAATCCATGGATCACCGCAATGAAAGGAAGGATCCAATCACTAGAGATATCTCCTCCAATATGTTACCAAAACTCCCTAGAACTTTTCTCTTGCGAATAACGCAGTACTGCAAAAGGGACTACACTATAGACTTTGAGTATGCTTTGGCCTGATGACAAGATCCAGATCTGAAGCTCCCAAGGTCTAGAACACTCTTGTCAAAGGGATAGAAGACTTTCCTAGTGAAAAGGGGTGCTAGAGATGCATAGATCTGAAGAGATCTATCCTCCACTTGCTGCAGATCACAAGGACAACCCAATCCTAAATAGGATCAGTGTTGTAGGTTCAAGACGAAGCTTGGCCAAATGCCAGATAGTGGACAAGAAAAAAAAGGCTCCTCCAAGAGATGCGCTAGGAAGGAGGTGAGATTCCTGCATAGGAACACCTAATGCTAAAAAAAATTATTCTTAGCTAAACAGCTTGAGAATGATATATGTTTAACCAGACAATATATGTAGAAAATGATTATCATCAACAACCCCCTCATGCTGCTCTCCTCTTCCTTTTATAAGATAGGAGTCTTGTCAGACCCTAAACCACTTCATCAATTTAGCTCCATTCACATGTAGAGCCTCCATATAGAACTGTGTTGTGCCTCAAGGAGGTTCAATGCATCTAGACTGTGCTATGGATTTGGTCAAGATTGACCCAATCTCATAATTCAAACCCATTCACACCTGCAAGTGTTTATTTTACATGGCCCAGATTTGTCCTTGTTCACATGGGCATTGATTTATTCATTATATTCAAGAGTTTTACATGTCCTCCTCTGCTCATTTATTCAATCAACAGAAAATGAAACAAAATTGAATATTCCTCTTAGCTTGGGCTAAGTATGAATATTATACGTGCGCAAACATCGTGCCTATTTCAGCCTTTTGCACGGAAAAGGTAGAAAGAGAAATTTCTCCCGCATTTCTATATTTTCCTACTTGTAAAGTGCTTGGTAGCCCATAATACATCTGCCAGCACTGGTTGAGGTACCCCACAGCTTGCTAAAGCTCACTCTTAGCTTCTTTTTGTAGGTTTAGTGTCAGTTTTATTTCAACTTGATTTTTGCAAAATTTCACACATAGTTTAAGTATGGGGGGAAAATAACTTGCATTCTAAAAGTATTTTATGTTTTTTAAATTTAGGTACCAACACACCTAGATAACTAGCCAAAGTAAGTGGCCTAAGTCTACACATGCTTATCTAGTTTCTTTTTTCTAGTGTAAAAGTTATTAGTTTAGTTCAAATTTTGCATTAGGATTTCGGGACCAGGATTGAATTGTCAATAGAAGAGCAACTAATATCTGCTACCTCTACACCCTCTGGTGATCATAGGCATGAATATGAACACTCTCTATTTACAACTCGCCATCTCCCTTTAGTTGATCACATAGATTAACTAGGAAAGATAGAAAGCGGCCCATATCCGCACATGTTTTTATTTTGAGCAAGGAACAATACAACATAGTTTAATAGGGGATTTTGAAAAGGATAATTGGATATCCACACATTCAAACTATGTGCTTGTCCACTTTTTTATCACACACATCCACCCACTAAGCAAAGCAAATACACTTAAAAATAACTTAACCAAACTCACTAAATTCTCCCCATAAGGGCCACAAAAGGATTTATAGTTTAAGTTAGGATCAAGGAGGTAGGCATCCAATAAGTTGCCTTGATCATTATTCATCTTGAAACATAGAATTTAACTATATAGGGAGCTTTAAATTCACCTATCAGCACATGGAAAATAAAACCCGAGTGCGGCAGAGATCCGTTTTAGAGGGGGTTAGGCTTAGGCGCAGTGTGGGTAGGTATCAGTTAGGGCTACCTGACTTGGATGATACTCGGTACTATTAGCTGACTTACCAAGAAGCCTAAGAATCAAATGTTCACATGGGATGTTGGTACTTAGTGGCCAAATCTAGGGCATCGTTTCCCTATAAGTGACAGTGCAGGTAAGCACCAGACCCTCTACCCTTACCATGGTGGATTTTCTTCGGCTGACTGGGGGCGTTTACAGCTCTTACAGGACATTGTGCCAGCACTCACAAGATATATTATCAAGGCCCAGTTACATTTGAGTGTGTGAGGATGAATGGGTCTTCTAGGATTTTAATATCATATGCAAACGAACAAAATCCACTTTTTTAATTGCTTGATCACATAGAATTAATTTAAAGGGAAAATTTATTTTATTTTCACTTTGTTTTATGTATGTGACCAGAATTTTTCTTTGATCATAGACTCTATCCTCTCAAATATATCCAAAACTAAACCTAGTCGACACCAGAATGAACTCAACAGGACCTTGTCAATTTAGGCATATTTTGGACCTCCCCCCCATTATTGGGAGGGGTTCCAGGTCTTTCACCATTTAGGCATCAAAGATGGAACACTGCCACCATTACTGGTTCATCCTTTATTGGGGCATCCTTAGTTGAGAACCATGGTCAATTTCCCAACACCACACCACAAACCACTCCTCCCATGACCTCAAGAGGGTAGAGGAGTGTGACCCATTTGAAAATTCAGTCGAATAGACAACAAGGTACGTCACATACCAACCCTCTTCCTAACCATAACTTTGTGCTTTCACAAGTTTCAATGGCGTCAACCTCCTAGTCACCTTTCTTAGCTTCGTTGAATCTACCCAATTTAACCAAGCTGACGAATGAACCCATCATACAAAACCTTACATGGCCTCCCATGCCCACAAAGCTCCCTTCGGATATTTGAAATTTCGAAGGAAAGTAAGCAGAAGACCAAGGTAATCATGTCATGACCTTCCACCTGTGGTGCTCATTGAACAATATTATTGATGACACTATTCGATTGAGACTATTTGAGTGCACTCTGTTAGGAGTAGCTACCAAATGGTACGTGGAGCAACCCTGTGCTTCACATGGAACCTTTAGTGCCCTCGGCACCACGTTCCTATCATATTTTCAGTTACCCATTCACCATGATTCTAGAATGGAATTACTGACACATTTTAGACAAACCCCTGCCATCCATATCTTAGACCATCTCCACGAATGGAGGTGGCATCGTAGCTTATGTAAAGTAAAACTTGAGGACCAGGTTCTTTTATATTTATTCCTGAAAAATCTCACAACAGAGGTTTCAAAGGGTGTGGTGCAACAAAGGCCCACATCTGAAGAGGATGCCATAAACAAAGCCCAACATCTTGAGATGATTTATACGTAGTCAAGATACATTTATAGTATCCTGCCCAATGCCCTACGCCTAGAAACTGATCAAGACTTTCCAGGCATGTCAAACTCGGTAGACGGAATAATTGGGCCATTGACCCAAAGTTACCTAGGTAGCAGTAATCAAAGCCCCAGTTACACATATATTTCTACCCAAAACGTACCTCAAAGAAATTTTAAAAGTCATTATATGCCTCAAAAAAATTTGACCAATAGGGTGCAAGCATATCACCATGGAGGACCCTATCCTCTGGCTCAGGGGACCAAATATGCAGAGAGAAATACTGACAGAAGAGTTCCCCCCAAGCAACCATACATCGACCAGGGATAGGGGAACCTAGTTGCCTCATCCTCTTAAGTTATCACGCGTGTCGATTACTACAGATGGTTTAATCGAATCTTTGACCCAAGGTCACCTAGGCAACAGTAATCTATACTTAGAGAGTTACCAAATAGGTAGATTCTATAGATGGCTTGATTAGGTCTTTGAACCAAGATCACCTAGGCAGTAGTAACACCCATGATACTCACAAAGTTACCAGGTAGCTAGATTTTGTAGATGGCTTGATCGAGTCTTTGACCCAAGATCACCTAGGCAGAAATAACACCCATGATACTCAGGGAGTTACTAGGTAGGTAGATTCTACAAATGTCTTGATAAGGTATTCAACCCTAGATGACCTAAGCAACAATAACACCCATGCTACTCAGAGAGTTATGAGGTAGGTAGATTCTATAGATGGCTTGATCGGGTCTTTGACCCAAGATCACCTAGGCAGTAGTAACACCCATGATACTCATAGATTTACCAGATAGGTAGATTCTACAGACAACTTGATTAGGTCCTTGACCCGAGATCACCTACGCAGCAGTAACACCCATGATACTCAGGGAGTTACTAGGTAGGTATATTTTGCAGATGGCTTGATCAGGTCTTCGACCCTAGATCTCCTAGGCAACAGTAACACCCAGGTAGGTAGATTTTGCAGATGGCTTTATTGGGTATTTGACCTAAGATCACCTAGGCAATAGTAGTACCATGCACATTGATTCTACAGACGGTTTGATTGGGTCTTTTTCCCAATATCACCTAGGCATCAGTAGTACCATGCACATCGATTCTCTAGATGGTTCTATCGGGACTTTGGCCCAAGGAAACCTAGGAAACAGTAATCAATACCCTAGATACTCATACGATTCTACTCAGAACATATCACAACCTAGCTATCATGAAAGTCACCCCGACACTCATATACCAACCAGGGACAAGGGAATCGATATCCCCCATTCCCCACATAGAATGGACCACTGGCACAACATAATTCCTCGGTAAATCTAGGGAAACCCTTCCTAGGCTCATCAAAAACCATACAACCAGGATAATTATGAAAATCCTCCAAATTCTGCAAAAAGAAGCCGAGGAACAAACAAAAGGGGAGATCCTAGATAGGGGGAAGTAACCCAAAACACCCCATGTGATCTTAGTTTGGGGGCAACCCCAACCAAAATAAAAGCTATGAGCCAAGTAAAAACTCCCAAGGGAAAACTAGAGCTTAGAGTATATGATCACCAGACCGAAAGCAACATTGTGATCAGCACTCCATAACGGCCAGAGGTGATGCCTCACATTCGCACTCTCGAAAATATATTTTTTCAGTGTCAACAGGTATGCCCTCTCCCATATTACTTTCAAAGCTCATGGATTTCAATAATATTTGATAAAGAAGATGCTTTCAATTGAGGTAGTTGTTTTTGTAGGAAAGCTAAAAAACCATAAACAACTCCATCCACTGAAATTTTAAGAGCAGGTATCATTCTACCCCCAACATGATAGAGTCCCCGAAAACTTTGCATATCCTGACATCATTTCTCCATCATAAATCAACCATAGGTTCCACATATCTGACGGTATTTATCATCACCTCACCCTGAACATGATAAAAATCCTCGTTGGTTGATAGAGCCTCCCATCCATGGCATTCTTCACCCACAGTAGACCATATATCACAACAAAAGTGATGCCATGGCCATACCACTTTAGTCCAAGAAACACCTCATGACCATACATCCACCATGCATAAAGGTCAAGTTTTACCAGGTTGTACAAGTAGATCAGAATCACACTACCAAGCCTCACATTTGGCCCACCATACCTCCACTATCATAATCCCATCTATGATAATTTTTCATCCACTTCATCAACCTCACACATGAGACGAACTAGTGGGGCCCCCGCCCTCAACAAAACACCTTCCTCATGACATCAGTGAGAGAACAATTTTATGTTTTGGGGCTCTCGTCTCTATGTTTTTACAAACCAAACCCCATTATTTTATTCTATTGGTAAGTGTACAAAGACCAAAAATGGTGCACTATGTCCCCCACCCTCTCATTCACCTTTTCTCCCATGGCAACTGTTAGCCATCTATAAATTTTTTTATACCTCATGATGGCTAAATAGGTTCCTTAGTTTTCAAGAAACAAACTTTATGAAAAAATTGTGATTTATTGAAACCTCATTGTGTTCAATATCTTCAAATGAATCATTTCACTGATAAACTTTACTCAAACCCTATAAGTTACCCTACCAAGACAAAAAGGAATTGTTTTAAAGCCATTTTCCATCATTCCATAAACTCATTTCACCCACTTTTTCATCCATTTTTACCTATCCTAACCAATCATTTTCCCTCTAAATATCCCTTTTACCTCTTCATTTACCCTCCTTTCCACCCAAAAATGCTTCCAAAATCCCTCAAAACCATGAAAAAACTCCTTTTTCTTGGTTTAAATCCACTTATTTACCCTATCGGAACCCCTTAAAAAGCTAAAAAAACCTTTGGTTTAATCCTTATTCCAACTATTTCTAAACATAACGCCTTAGGCCCCTATGGGCTTAAACCTACAGCCCTTTCTTCATATAACCAAATATTTTTACCGTTGGCTAAAGCTTAAACCCCTTTTTCATTCTCGCCCCTGGTCATTCCCTTTCTCCACTTAACCTTTCCCCGCACCTTACCTTAGCCCCTTTCTCTTATTTTTCTCCCACGACTATGTTTCCCCTCGATATGATCTGGACTGTTGATCATCCTAATCCAACGACCATCCGGCTTCTTTCTTTCCCATTTCCATTTCCCGAAACTCCTTCACCCATTCATCTCCAAAATCAATCTTTACCATTGATCATCCCGATCCAATGACGATCATCTCTTCTCCATTATCCCTTCTCTCGATAAATTTTTCCACCATGCATTCTCGCAAGTGGATCTTAACCGTAAAATCCCCAGATTCAATGGCCATCACTGATCTCCAGTTCTAAACCTCACCCGATAGTCATTTCACTACCTGACAAAATATATGGCGTCATCCACTCGCCCACCTTCCATTAACCTTTCATTGGCTCATTTTACACCTGCCACCTGTCCCCACTTCTCCTCTCGTCAAGCACCTTGTCCCATCTCACTTCCTCTTTGCCATTGATCTAGCTTCCCTAGATCCAATGGTCCCGATTCATTATCGCGCCTGATTCTCCAAAAATGGTTAACGTGCATTTTCAATTAATTTTCAGGCACAAGTGTCAACACTTGTATGGTGTTGCGTTTGTCGAAGCCAATACCACTTACCACCTAACCTCTGCACGAATACCACCCTGGTATTTCCCCAAAACACCTTCTTCCCATTTTCTCACTAGATTCGAATTTAAATGCTATTCCTTCTGGTTCCACCTATGGAATAATGCATTTTTCTCCCTCTGTGACTACTCCATAGCCATCCGGAGCCTTTGAAAGCAGTTTACCCACAACCGCAGGTTTTATTAACAATTTTTTTGTTTTATTTGCAGGTTTAATGGAGGCCTTAAGTTTGTAGGCCCTTCCATAGGCATATACCAGTGGTAGAAGCCCAAGATGACGATACTTGGTTCCAAGATGTAGAAAGGGAGATTCAACGTCCAATTTTAAATGATTGATCAATGCCTCATGAACATCGGTCGAGTAATGAAACCCTCTAGCATAGAGAAAATCCACCTGTACACAAAAGAAAAATAATGAAGATCATTGAAGATTAAAGGTTAAAGTCAAAATTCATAAGATCAAGGACTTAACCAACATGTTTCGAGGATAAAGATACAATTTAAGGACAAATGATTAAAGATAAAACAATAAAAAAAGTGATAAAGACCGAAGATGATAAAGAAAGGCCAAAAAGCATTATTAAAGGCCTAATCAAAGTTTTAAATACATAATCAGATAGATCAGTAATAAGGAATGATTCGAATGACAAATCGTTGAAGCAGTTACTCCTCCAAAAGACTAAAATGCCACCTACAGGCCTAATTTTCCTCAAAAGACACATAAAGTTATTACAGTTAGAGATATTTCCAATAGACAACTCAGAAGCTATTGCCTGCCTACAAAATAAGCCTGAAGGTCAACAAAAGCAGTAAGTTCAAGGATATTCATATTATTCATTGCTTTAGGAATGAGTATAAATCATTCTTCACCCCACCTCCTCATTTCATCTATAAATATCATATAAGGAGCTCATTGTAAGTGTTGGTTGGATTATCATTGAAGTGTAAGATAGTTGTTGAAGCTGTTGACGTGCTATTGAGTAGTTGAGGAATACTAGGATGAGAAGAGAAGTTTTGAACTGTAAAGACCTGTTGGACTTAAAGTATGTAACTGGTTTGAACATCAATAATACAAACTTATTCATGGGATCTTGGTCTATGTTAATGGTGATGTTTTTCTTCTCTGTATTTGTCTTTCCTTATGTTTTACATGCTGTCCATTTTCTCTGATAAAGAACATAAAATTTAGATTAGGATTTACTGTCAAAGTACCCTATTTATATTTGAAAGCTTTATATTTATGTTTTCCTCTACTAAGGTCTTATTGGAGGATTCTTAATTGCCCTCTTGTTTTATCCAGCTTGTTGTTTTAAGAATGATTCAATAGAGTATAACTAGGGAGAAATGTTGGTAATTCCATGTCTGTATGAGTACAACTTAAGATATTGTTTTTAAAGATCTTCT
This sequence comes from Pinus albicaulis, assembly GCA_034641835.2. Classification (NCBI taxonomy): domain Eukaryota; kingdom Viridiplantae; phylum Streptophyta; class Pinopsida; order Pinales; family Pinaceae; genus Pinus; species Pinus albicaulis. The sequence continues at coordinate 831,943,968 of CM076579.1, read as the reverse complement.
TCAAAGCTTGCTAAGTAGAGTCTAAACCAGGGAAGTCTATGGCTAGCCCTGTCCTCTATTCAATATTTAACAGTTGCTTTGAAATATCCCTTGAGAGAATGCCAAAAGCAGGCTAGATTCATAGTTTCTGTCTGATCTTAGGCTATTTTCGTTGTTCTCTTATATGTTTTCTCCTTTCTGAATGTAGTCTTAGTATTAATGTATTATTGTCTTAAAATTTTTCTTTATTACAAGTCTGCCAAAGAAGTCTATGGTTTTCCCTGTCCTTTGGCTTGCTTCAAAAAATTACTTTGAAGGGATTTTCTTGCTTAGTGAAGTTAATAGATTCTTAATTGATTATTATCTTTTCTTCTTTCACAATACCTTAATGTTTCATATCACAATTCAATCTAAAATATCTTTTGATATAGATGAATTGCCCTATGGAAACCCTTGAAGAATTATTGTGCAATTAAATCCTTTTGTGACTCCATAGCCCAATTGGTTAATACTGTTTCATGACCTATATTTTTAGCTGAAACATTCTTTCAATTTACTCTCACCTTCACCCTTCAACTGACCTCTTCAGTTAATGATATCCATCCCAACCAAACAAACAAGTTCCTAAGAGCTTCATAACTAGCCTAATATCTTAAAAAAATCATAAAGATATATCTTCCAAATACACTTATATAGAGAGATCCATCTCTGGATCCAAGAAGGCTAGGTCCTAGGATTCCAAAGTGGTTATGATGTGGCCCCCTGCAACGTTTATTCTTGCTTGTAATATTCCAAATCTGGAATAGCACAGCAAGCTTGCTGAAATAATGAACTCATGGGATATTGATGCACATAAATGAGTTTATATCCCTTGGATCCATTAGAACAATAGATCTGGAGTCTAGATCCAAAATGGGAGCAATAACAAATCAAAATAGGTGTGGTAAACGGATCTCCCACCACCTAGTCTAGCTCTTAATAATATTTGGACTCTAAACATTATCTTATTCTCTTGGAGCACTTCAGTTAAGTGCACAGATGTGGCACAGGAGTTGACAAAAGGAATTACACTATTCCTATGGGTTAAGTGGAGATATTGCATGGATACTTCAGTTATAACTCATGTGAGAGATTTTGGTGGAGTTGATTGAGGAAGTTAATGGAGTTGTGTTCAGTTTAACTAATCTAAACATAGTTGAGCTAGTTGTATCTAGTCTAACTGATTGATACAAGAGTGAGAGTGGTGTGAATTAATTATTATTTAATTCACTAATTATAAACTCATTAATCAACTAAAGAATACATCAGTTAACTTCAACGCATGGACAATTTCAGTGGAGACCAGTGCAAAGATAGGTGAAATGGCAAGTGTGACTATCAGTTGTGACTATAAGTGATGCATGGTTTGCATCCAAAACTTATTAGAGATGCCTATAAAGATTGCATGAGCAAGGATGGGGTAGTTAATTCTAACCAAGAGGCATTCTTTAGCAGGGATTGCGCAGTAGAGGCAGGCTAAAGGCTGGCAAAGATCGGTGCATGGGATTTGCAAGATCGGGCCTGATTAGTGTGTAGCAAGTGGAGATTATACTGAGAGCTTGTGAGGAGCTTTGTATAATGATTGTTACATAAACTCTATGACATATATAATATATAGATATTTGGGGGTTTTTAGCTTTAAGCTTTACCATTACATACTGTGTTCATATGTGTGAATTTTTATGGCTTTAATGTGTGCATGCAATTGATTTTATTTCCACATGTGATTGTCTGCTCAACTTAGTGTTCCTAAATTGATGTCATAAATTTTCAACCAGGGCTAGTAAACTGTTGAAGTGAAGTGCACTATATGTGCCTAGGTATCTTCTTCCTACTTCATTGTGTTTAGTGTTTTTCTAGTGTTTTTGGTTTTGTGTTTTTGTGCTAAGAGGAAAAAAAATAAATTGTTGGCAAAGAGAAGTTATTGGTCACACTAAAACAGATCAAAACCTACTCTAAACTATGTATGGCACCTAAGAACAGAAAATTCTAAAAAACTACTCTAAACTATGTATGGCACCTAAGAACAGAAAATTCCAATTCACCAATTGCAAGGCTTCACAAGGAAAGTAACTCATAACATTGACTCGGTCCAATTCATTTCATTACAGGTATGTTGGAACAACTTGAGAAAATGATAAGTTTGATGTAATGAGGTTCTTTTAAGTAAACAACAACTTACAATATCATAGAGAAAATCTCATCCATAGTTAGAAATTTGTTGGAACACATTGAGAAAATATTATCTGCAACATAGTAAGGAACTCTATGCTAATTTAACTTATGACATTAAAATCAACCCATTTTGCAACTCAAGATCTTACTATTAAGCCTCATTCAAGGGTTAGAGATCTCTTGGAATAGCTTTGGAAAAAGTTTGTTTGTAAAATTATGAGAAATTGCAAAACAGTCAAGACCTCAAAATGATAATTTTTGTTCATATGATAATGATGTGTTATCATAGATTAAGAACAAGAGAAATTTGTAAACAATGAAGGCCATTAAGTCTAATTTAACAGGACTAGAATGCAATTAATAAAAATCGAAATGCAATGATCATAGCTGAACTAATACACAATTAGCCTTCGAAATACTACAACTGAACTAAAATTCAATTAACCTCTGAAATACTACAACTCTATCTCATTCAGTGTTAGTGATATTTTGGAAAAATTCATAAGAACAAGATTGACTGCACTATTCGATGTGAGTGAACATAAACATGAAGTTTGGGAAATTGCCTAAATTAAGAATGAAACAGAGCTAAAGTCACTTATCTAAACAATATGCACAGAGCCTTTCCAACAGTAGGGGCCCTCTACCATTAGATTGGCACATTAATCTCCTCAAGATTTCTTTAGATCATGTATTAAAGTTGTACTTCTTTCGTTAAAGAAAAATGCTTCCAAAAACAGAGTATTACAATCTTGGACAACTTAACAACAAAACATCAACTAGCTACTGTCTCTTGGTTCCCCAAGTTATTTTTATAAACAAAATACATAACTGTCATTGAGAAGAAATAGGAATAGGTGTATTTTTCAATCAAAATCGAATTAGAACTCTTGTTGAGGCCTCATACTTTGCTAAAGACATCTGCAGAGTCCTTGTCCTCGTATAACTCTACTTCTTAGATTTGGTTTCCTCCACGTGCATAACCACTTGCATATTTTTGCTCAGACTTCGTAGAGGGCAATGAATGATGTAGGTGAGTTTTGGAATTCAACCATATGAGTTTTTCCTTTAAGTGACGCAACAACTGCGATGGAATTAAACGAACGCTCCAAATGGATCTCCAACAAAGAATAAACAACCTTTTATATATCAGAACCGAAATCCTTTTATAATATTTCAAAATATCCTTTCCTTTTTCGATCCGATATAAACCTTTAATCCATTTAAAATCATGTTGAACACCTTTTACCAACAGAAATTTATGTGCATTCCTGCTCTCAGTTTTGACCGATCAAACTCTCCAATCAATTCGCAATATCAACAGTCGCAATGTAACTTTCAATTATAAAAAATGTGATGCATTCTCCATAGCTCCGATGTGATACCAATCTCCACAATTCCGATGCGCTCCCATATGATACCAATCTCTACACTCTGATGTGTTACCAATCGGCGATCGCAAATTGCAGTGATTGGATTGTCACAACTGTCAGCATCTTCCACAGTTACGATGCGATGTTAATCGGAGATCGCAAGTCACAATAGTTGGATGGTGTCGCTTCCCGTAGCGATGCGATATATCTCGGACCCGATCTCACTTTAAACAAGTTTTATAACCTTTTCGCATCTGGTTTCCAATGTCATGTGAAATGATATGGAACGCCTCTCTTTGTTCCGATGCGATGATTTCACACGGACTCGATGGGTCAATAAATCAATTGGTATATATTTTAAATCCGCTCCAAGATTATGATAAGTTTTTTTTTTTTTCCGATTCTCTGTGTTAATGATTTTCACACTCACAGACTCAAACTATTCTGGATTTGTCTCGATACAACAATTCTTACAGTTTAAAATAAAACAGAGATCACAGCCACTTCAATCAATTACAAAGAAAGGCAAACGCATCAAACCTCACAGACTCGTCCTACATTGATGTACATAACATTAAATTTATTCATAGTATGCAGAAGAAAAAAGTTTCGGCCTTAAGCCCCATTTACATAGGGAAATAATCACTGTTACACATGAAAACACAGTCCTTACACTTACTCTAAATTCTCACTCCACTTCCAGCCTCTCAAAAATCTCTCGCTCATTAAATTTTTCACCTTTTATTATTAACTGATTCTTCTAACAATAGCTAACGCAATCTCCTATTTTTTAAAGATCTAACATGAATCTTTTATTTATAGAAATATAACAGCAATCCTCTATCTCTTAGCTCTCGTGCACACCTATATTAACAACTCTATCTATAAATCTAAAATAAGTCAATATCTCACTTATTACAATAATAAATTATAACAAAAGATTTGAGAAGTCCAACCTCCTCAGTAAAACTGATTTTGACCAACAGTCAGTGAATTTCACCCTGTTTAGCCACAACATGTGAACAAGTTTTCACATTGCTGGCTAATCTCGATGCTCCTGCATCAGACTCCTGGGGAAGAAAATATTTTTCCTTCAAACCTTCAGGATTTACTCCATATTTCTGTAGTTCAGCTACTGTTAACCAACTGGAATCTTCCGTTGGTTGCTCCTTCCACTTGACTAGATACTGGAAATATGTTTTCCCTCGAGTTTTCTTAGATATTCTTTGATCCAAGATAGCCTCAACTTCTTTCTTAGATGCTGTTGGTACCTATTCCTCCCAATCCACAGTTTGAACTTCATCTCCTGTGGCTTCATTCTGTAACTCGGTCTCTGCCTCTCTGAATGGATATAAGTCTGTAGCATTAAAAACGAGGGATATCCCAATCCCTTCTAGAAACTCGATCTCATATGCATTGGCTAAAAATTTCCTTTTAATTTTACAAGGTCCTATCTTCTTCATTTTCAGTTTGTTGTAAGTTTTTGTAGGGAATCTCTCTTTCCTAAAATATGCCATGATTAAATCTCCTACTTGAAACTCTTTTTCTCTTATTTTCAGATCTGCTCTCTGCTTGTATCTACTTCCGCTTTCTTGTAATTTACCTTTGACTTCTTCTTGTATCCTCTGCATTTGTTCAAAAAAATATTCAGCACTTGCACTTTTGGCTTCCTGTTTTCCCAAATCCCTAAGCTCATATACTCCTCTCGAATGCATTCCAAAGACAATCTAAAATGGACTCATTCCAGTGCTTCGGTTTGGTGTTTCATTGTAAGCGAATTCAGCTTGAGCTAATGCCAAATCCCACTGTTTGGGATTCTGATGTACCAAACTCCTTAATATATTCCCCAAGCTCCTGTTCACTACTTCAGTTTGTCCATCTGTCTGAGGATGGTATGCTGAACTAAAATTGAGTTTAGTTCCCAGTTTCTTCCAAAGTGTCCTCCAGAAATGCCTTACAAATTTAGTATCTCGATCTGATACAATACTTACAAGTAAACCATGCAATCTTACAATCTCTGAAAAGAATAAATTTGCTATGTGTGTTGCATCACTAGTTTTATTACAAGAAATAAAATGTGCCATTTATAAAATCTATCTACTACAACATAAATAGAATTTTTTCCTCTCTGAGTTTTTGGTAAACCCAAAACAAATTCCATACTAAATGCATCCCATGGTCGATCTGGTATGGGCAATGGCTGATATAGTCCTGTATTCTGACTCCTTCCTTTGGCATACTAACATACCCTGAATTTCTCAACAAACTTTTTAACATCAGTTTGCATTTTAGGCTAGTAATAAAATCATTCACCTGAGAAAAGGTTTTAACTTGTCCAAAATGACCAGATAACCCTCCACTGTGCTTCTCCTTAATTATGTTCTCCCTCATGGACCATTTAGGAATACATAACTTGTTGCTTTTAAATAACAGGCCTCCTTGAATAAGGTAGTCCATCTATTGACTTCTGTTATGGCTCACTGGATGTTGAATTGTTGTGTAGATGTCTCTAAAATCCTCATCATCCTTGTACATTTCTATCATTTCTTCAAAACCTGCAATACCCACTTTAAACTCTTGCAAAAGAAGACTTACCCTGCTCAATGCATTTGCTACTTTATTAGACTTACCACTTTTATGATTTATTACAAAAGTGAAACTTTGCAGAAATTCCACCCATTTGGCATGCTTCTGATTTAGCTTTGGCTGGTTATTAATAAACTGTAAAGCGTGATTGTCTGAATATAAGATGAATTCCTTTGGCAGTAAGTAATGCCTCCACTTTTTCAATTCCTGCACAATAGCGTAAAACTCTTTATCATAAGAAGAATATTTCCTTTTCACATCATTTAGTTTCTCGCTGAAATATGCTATCGGTCTTTGCTCTTGGCTCAATACTGCACCAACTGCTACTCCACTTGCATCGGTTTCTACTTGAAATACTTTCTAAAAATTAGGCAATGCTAGAATTGGCTCTTCGGTTATCTTCTTTTTCAACAGATTAAAGTTCCTGTCTGCTGCTTTTGTCCATCGAAATGGCTGGTTGACCTCCTTGATTGTCTCAAGGATTGGTGCACAAACTTGACTAAACCCTTTTATAAATTTTCGGTAAAAACTAGCAATTCCATGGAAACTTCTTACCTCAAATACACTTCTGGGAGTAGGCTAGTTCCTGATTACTTGTACCTTCTCCGGATCCATTTTCAAGCCTTTTTTGGAAATCACAAATCCTAAGTACACCAGCTCTTCTTTCATGAAACTACACTTCTTCAAATTGATTAGTAGTTTTTCCCTCTGTAGAGTTTTCAGAACTAACTTCATATGTTCTAAATGCTCCTCTTTACTTTTGCTAAAAACCAGAATATCATCAAGGTAAACAATGACAAATTTACCTACATACTCCTTCAAGACCTCATTCATTAGTCTCATGAATGTACTGGGTGCATTAGTGAGCCCAAAAGGCATCACTAACCACTCATACAGTCCACTATTTGTTTTGAAAGCCATTTTCCATTCATCACCTTCCCGAATCCTGATCTGATGATACCCGCTTTTCAAATATATTTTAGTAAAGTACCTGGATCCACTTAAATAGTCCATTAAATCATCCATTCTAGGAAAAGAAATTTGTACCTGACTGTTATCTTGTTGATAGCTCTGGAATCGGTGCACATGTGCCATTCTCCTCCCTTCTTTGGACTAAGTACTGTTGGCACAACACACGGGCTCAGACTTTCTCGAATCGGCCCCTTGTTCATCAATTATTGTACTTGCTTTGCAATCTCTGCGTTTTCCTGGGGAGTTAGTTTATATGAAGTTTTATTAGGTAGACTCGCTCCTGGTATTAAGTCGATATGGTGGCTAACACTTCTAATCAGTGGTAATTCATTTGGTAATTCATCCACGATGATATCTATAAAATTATTTAATACAAATTGAATTTCTTCAGGCAAATCGTTTAAATTCGTAGAGGTTAAGATTAATTTGGGTCTCCCTACGATAGCGAAGTGCATCTCCTCGCTTTTATCGACCTCTTGTAGTAGTTCTTTACCACTTATCAACATGATACTATTTTCAGGCAGTCCTTTATCAAAATCATTCTTTATTGGAAGAAACGTGTGTTTAATTACATCCTTCCTATGGTATATGTGTTCCTTTTCCCATCATGAATCGCTTTCCGATCAAATTTCCATGGTCTCCCCAATAATACATGACATACATCCATGGGCATTATTTCACATAGGATAACGTTTTTGTATGTGCCAATCTGCATTTCCACATTACATTGCTCTGTCATGATAACTTGATGGCCCTTCTGTAGCCAAGACACTTTGTAAGGTGTAGGATGTGCCGTCCTTGCTAACCCAAGATTTTCCACCATCTTTGTGGAAACAAGATTATCAGTACTCCCACTATCAATTATGACCTTACAGCACTTACCCTTTGATTTACATGTAGTTCTGAACAAATTCTTCCTTTGCACAGGTTCTCCAGTCTCCTTTTCTGTTCTAAGAAAATTTCTTCTAAGTAGCAGTGGTTCACCTTCTTCAGGTGGTTCCTCTTTCTCCACAAGTTGAGGTGGTTCTGGCTCTACCTCAGTCACATTTTCACCCCTATGGCTTGTTGATTTGTTATGAGGACAGTCCCACGACATGTGTCCCCATTCTCCACAGGTATAACACCTAACATCTCTTCCTCGCCCTCTTCCTCTGGGCCCGAATCTTGCTCTACTGGATTCACCCCTCTGTGGTGATCTGCCACTTGAACTTCTTGGTTCATGCTGATGCTGTGTTCCTCTAGATCTAACAGCTCCTTTTCCTCTTGCTGAGCTCTTTCCTCTGTTCCTTTGACTCTGTTTCCTCAATATTTTCTCTTCTGCCTTCATACTTGCTTGATAGGCATCCTCAATAGTTTTTAGACTTAACAAACTAATCTCATCTTGTATTTCATACCTTAACCCGTTTACATATCTAGCTATTTTTTCCAAATCATATTCTACATGCCCTATTCTGATACTTAATCTATAGAATTATTCTTTATACTCCTTAACAGACATTCCTTTCTGCTTAAAAATATTCAAATGATAGTCTTTAGGCAAAAACTTGGCTTTCAGTTTACTTACCATTTTATCCCATTGCTTGATCTTAGATTTCCCTTTCCTCATTCTTGATGTCTGTACCTTGTCCCACCAGATGGCTGCATTACCTTTCAATCTAGTGACTGCAAACTTCACCCTCTTATTTTCCTCAACCTCTTCATAGTCAAAGTACTGATCTATGGATCTGATCCAATCCATAAGCTCCTCTGCATTAAGACTCCCTTCATACATAGGAATTTCTATCTTGGGTTTGCTTCCAACTTTTGCTAGCATCTTGAGGACTTTGACGGTTTCATTGTCTTCTTCTACTTCTTCCACATCTGCATTAGATTCTTCTAAAGAACTCTCGGCACCATCATCAAGCGCTCTTCTTTGGGCTATCTCCTTTGTCTCCATTCATGCACGCAAATTCCACACTTCTTCTAACAGAATTGCATTTGGTTCTAGTCTTCCTCGATCAATTCCTCTTCTTGGTGGCATCTTCGCTACAAACACCTCTTTCTTATGCTCTGATACCAAAAATTTGACGCAGTAGCAGCGATGGAATTAAACGAACGCTCCCAATGGATCTCCAACAACCAATAAAAAACCTTTTATATATCGAAACCGAAATCCTTTTATAAGATTTCAAAATATCCTTTCCTCTTTCGATCCGATATACACCTTTAATCCATTTAAAATCGCATTGAACACCTTTTACCAACATAAATTTATGTGGATTCCTGCGCTTAGATCTAGCCGATCGAACTCTCCAATCAATTCGCAATATCGGTAGTTGCAATGTAACTTTCAATTATAACAAATGCGATGCATTCTCCACAGCTCCGATGCGATACCAATCTCCACACTTCCGATGCGCTCCGATACGATACCAATCTCTACACTCCGATGTGTTACCAATTGGCGATCACAAATCGCAGTGATTGGATTGTCACAACTGTCAGCAGCTTCCACAGTTCCGATGCGATGTTAATCGGAGATCGCAAGTCGCAATAGTCGGACGGTGTCACTTCCCATAGTGAAGCGATATATCTCGGACCCGATCTCACTTTAAACAAGTTTTATAACCTTTTCACATCCGATTTCCAATGTCATGTGAAGCGATATGGAATGTCTCTCTCTGTTCTGAAGAAATGATTTCACACGAACCCGATGGGTCAATGAATCAATCGGTATATCTTTTAAATCCGCTCCAAGATTACGACAAGTGTTTTTCTTTCTCTGATTCTTTGTGTTAATGATTTTCACGCTCACAGACTCAAAATATTCCGAATTTGTCTCGATACAAAAATTCTTACAGTTTAAAATAAAACACAGATCACAGCCACTTCAAGCAATTACAAAGAAAGGAAAACGCATCAAACCTCATGGACTCATCATACATTGATGTGCATAACATTAAATTTATTCATAGTATGCAGAAGCACAAATTTTTGGCCTTAAGCCCCATTTACACAGGGAAATAATCATTGTTACACACAAAAACACAGTCCTTACACTTACTCTAAATTCTCACTCCACTTCCAGCCTCTCAAAAATCTCTCGCTCATTACATTTTTCTCCTTTTATTATTAACTAATTCTTCTAACAATAGCTAACGCAATCTCCTATTTTTTAAAGATCTAACAAGAATATTCTATTTCTAGAAATCTAAATGCAATCCTCTATCTCTTAGCTCTCGTGCACACCTATATTAACAACTCTATCTCTAAATCTAAAATAAGACAATCTCTCACTTATTACAATAATAAATTATAACAAACTATTTGAGAAGTCCAACCTCCTCAGTAAAACTGATTTTGACCAATAGTCAGTGAATTTTACCCTGTTTAGCCACAACATGTGAACAATTTTTCACATTGCTGGCTAATCCCGATGCTCCTACATCATTAAGTGACACCTGTAACCTATGTGAACATAAAGATAGCTGTGGAATATGCGACTAGCTACAGAATGGCTACATTCTGTAGCTAAGTCTAGTCAAAAATCACTACAACAACAAGACCACAAAAGTTTAGTAAGTCAGTTATTGTATGCATTCTTAAAGTGACTTTAATCAATCCTATTGATCTTTTAAGCCTATAATTGATAAAGGAAAAAGGAAATGAAGTGAAATTTGGAGAAAGAAAAGGAAATCTTTGGGGCTCAACATACCCCCACTGTAAAGCTTTTGCATGTCCTCATGCAATTAATTCATTTATTCTGAAACTTCTGCTAGGACATCTAACTTCATTTTTCTACTTTGCTTGATGTTCAGTGGCATCCTAGGCTTCCTTATGACTAATTTGAACCTCAGGTTTATAAGTGCCCTGCTAAACTTTTTATTTTTCTTCTTCAACTTCTCACTGGCCTTGTACAAATTTTCCATTTGCAGAGAGAGAGTTGTGTTCATGTTACTCTTCAACTTGACTTGTTCCCTTAAGATTTCATTTTCATTTTTTATGTGCCTATTAAGTACTTCCAGTTCATATTTATCCCTTCTCAGCACTTCAATGGAAAACTCTTGTGGGCTAGGAGTTCTTCCTCTATTTTCTGAGGCTCTCTTTTCCAATGACTCAACATAATTATAGATTTGTTGTTGTGTTGGGTCTACCTCCGAAGTTCCTCTATCAAGATCCTCTTCGTACTGGTACTTAGGAGATCTATCAGTTGGTGTCTTTTCATCCTCAATATCTATGATTCCCATTTTTTTAACCCCTGTTTTCTTTGATATGCCTCTAAGCCTATGGCTTCATCTTAGTTTAGATGGTCCCTCACCTCTCACTTTGGCATACTTTCTTATTATCTTCTCCTTTTTAAGCTATTTCTTAATTTCAGCCAATTTTTCAGAGATAATCTCCTCACTATATTCTTGTATGGATTTACCAGTTTTAATTTCAACAGATTTGGAAATTTTCCTCTCCTGCTTCTTCTTGCAAGTTTTCCTTCAGATGGAGTTTCTTTAGGTTCCTCAAAGTGATTCCTCAAGAGAAACTCATCCCAATTGTCTCCCACCTTTCTCAAATGATGCTCAATTAGGATTTTAACTAGGCCATGGTGATACAGGGTGGTTTCTAGGAATTGAACCCTTTTTTGTACATTAGAAGCCATCCTCTTTAGGCTATGGAGTAAGAAAAAGGGTAAATTGATTTCTTCATCTAGGAAATGCAGCATAAGCCGAATATGATAAACATATAGGGTACCAAACCTTCCCTCACAAGTTATAAAATTTTGCAAAATGAGCAACATATTTCGCCATTTATTATTCAGTGCTGAGCTAGGAATGCCCTTCTTAAAAACTGAAATATCCATACCTGGTGTTTTGAGCATCTGCCTCCATGCCTCATTGTGAAATTCCTTGTTTTTGAACCATTGTTCACCTTACCTTGGTAATTTTGTTGCTTCTGTAATGAAGGATGTTGTAATAGTGAACTTGACATCACCTATTTCAACTTCTGACTTGTTGAAGGACCGAGTAAATGTCTTGGTAACCTCTTTATAGAATCCATTGAACTTTTCCAAAAAATGTAGCCACCCCACCTACTGTAACATTTCTCTAATTTGTGGGTAACCCTCTAGGTATTTTTTTCCGACTGGTTCGGATCTTACAATGAGCCCCATGGTTCCTTTTCTCGATCTTCAATTTTCTTCTCCGTAACTGCTCTCATATTCACGGTAAAAATGGTTGTAGAAGGTTTTTTTCACCCCAAAGATGATCTCTCTGTTTATGAAGCAGGAATTGGCTACGGAAAAATGACATGAAGTGGTTATGGGATGAGTGAAATACGGTGAGGGTGATTCACACAAATTAATGAGTTTGAGAGTTGTTATGGAGGAAAATACTACCAAAAAATCTCGTGAGAATTTCAAAATCATCACTGAATACTTCAGGTTAGTGACATGAACTAATAGGTCACTTCAAGTACTAACCATTAATTTTTAATAAATGATGATTTGGTATGGAGGAATGGAAGGGATTTTGTCCAAGGATTTTATGATAGGCTCGATCAATATGAATAATTAAAATAACTTTAAGAAACATACATATAGCTTAACTATACCATAACTTTCATAATATGTTATCATAATAATTTCACAAGTTACCTTAGCCCTTATTTTGATTTTTGTGGTCTTTAATATGCTTTTTCTTCCTTTGAAAATCAATGATCCTTCAGTTTTCATAATCCCTTTGATTTTTCTTGTTGACATAGGTGTTCAAGATCAATTTTCTGCTGAAAAAGTGGTTGCTGGATAGTTTCCTGCAAGATATCTGGTTGCAGAATGTTTGGCTGGCTGTAGAATTTTTGGCTGCAGAATGTTTGGCTATAGAATATACCTATAGAAGCTTTGAAACATGAAATGAAATGATTTTAAATATGGATGGAGTGTAGTATGAAATGAAATAAATTGGATCATGAAAAATGGTGGAATGGAGCATGAGTGAAGTGAAATATAATGGAATGAAATGGATCATAGATGTAAAGTGGAATGAAATATGAAAAGTGGCCTGCAACTTATGATTTGTAATACTCCATTGCAGAAAGAGATCAAATTTGAAAATCTGAAATGAAAATGAGGTGGACCATGGAATGGAGTGAATGAAGTATGGATGAACGGTGTGAATGAATGAAGTGAGACATGATGGAGTGAAATGGATCATAAGTGGAATATGATATATAAAATGGGTCTGCACTTATGATTTTGTGATAGCTTCTTACAGGAAAAGAACAAATTTGAAAAGCTAAAGTGTCAGAAGGATTATGATTTTCACTTTATCTTTTCTGTATAAACATGTTAATCAGTGATTAGTTTTCATGTTTATAATTTGTTTTATTTATTTATTTTTTTCATGCATTTGAATTCAGAAAATTCAATTAAGTTGATGAAGAAGAAGAATTCTTCTTCATTAACTTCACATCACTGCTTTCCTGGAATCTCTTGACAAATTCTTCTCTTGAAAGTGGCTTATGATACAACTTCAATCTATGACCATTTACAAGAAAAGTGACCTTCTCTTCATCTATTGTCCTGATTTTTATTGCTCCATTGTCAAAAAAATTCATAATTTCATATGGCCCAAGCTAATGTGTTTGGAATTTACCTTGAAAATCTTTGAAATTTGAATCAAATAAGAGGGCCCACTCACCTTATTTGAATTTCTTTTCCTTAATGTATTTATCATGCCATCTAGTCCTTTGTTGCTGGGCTATATTTGTTTTCTGGACTACATCTTGTCTAATCTCATCCAATTCATTAATCTACTCCAACCTATGATTTTGTGCTTTTGTTAGATCAAGTCCTAGCTGGACTGCCATTTTAAAAGTTTGAATTTGAAACTCTATGGGAAACAAGACTTATTTTCCATAAAATAGTTCATAAGAAGTATGACCTGTTGTGCTTCTCCATGTAGTTCTATAGGCCTAAAAGGCTTCAGGAAGCCTGTCTGCCCAATCTCTTCTATGTAAATGAATAATATTTGTTAGGATCCCTTCAATGACCTTATTAGTAGATTCCACTTGACCATTTTCTTGTGGATGATAGGGAGTAGATTTTATGTGTCTTATTTTTTACCTCTCCATCATTTGTTCCACTAGACTTGATGTGAATTGAAACCCTGATACATAAATTTCTTGGGTTACTGAGCCAGTTTCTAATATCCTCAAAGAAAATTAAACTGAAATATTCAATGAAAAGGCAGTGTTGACAAAAACTATAGTAACATAATCAATGAAAATAATATATATTTATTTTGTCTTGATGGAGATGTAACTAGTCCCAAATCTAAATAGCTGGAACAATATGTCACAATTTGCAATGGCATCTCACTGAAGGAGAGGTTCCCTACCCAGCAGCAGAAACTGTCACACCTTTTGACATATAACATATATACAAATGGATAGCTGATAGTATCTAAATGGACCTTATAAGTTGTCCTTTTATCAGCAAAGTGTCTGCCACAAGGTTCATCATGACATGACTTGAGGATCTCAGTCATCTTATCTTCTCGAACACATCTCCTAATGATAAAATCTGGACCTATTTTGTATAACTCATTAGCAACTCATGAATATTTTTCTCTGTCATAAATGATCTTTCTTTTGTCTCTTGCATTCATTACTGAAGGAAATTTACATGAAACTAAATAATTAGCAATGTCAGTAAACCAAGGAGTTTGAGTAGAAATTGCAAAAGGATATTCATCAGGGAATTGATCTTCAACTGGAGTATTCTCTTTGATATTTTGGAGTCTAGATAGGAAATCAGCTACTGTATTTTGTTTCCTAGGCCTATCTATAATGGTAATGTTGAATTCATGTAAAAGCAATAACCATCTTATGACTCTGCCATTAGTAATTGATTTGTTCATTAGATATTTAATTGCAGAGCGATCTATGTAAACAAAAGTTTCATAGCCTGTTATATAGTGTCTGAATTTATTTATGGCATGAACAACAGCTAAGAGCTCTTTTTCAGTTACAGTATAATTTAACTCTAAAGGAGTCAAATTTTTACTTGTATAGTAGATGGCATGAGGAATCAGGTATTTTTGTCCCAATACTGCTCCTAAAGCTGTATCCGAGGCATCTGTTAAAATATTAAAAGGTAATTACCAGTTAGGTCCCCTTAAAATAGGTGCTTCAGAGATTTTTGTTTTCAGGGTCTCAAAGGCTAACTGGAAATCAAGATCCCACTTGAATTCATAGTCCTTGGTAAGTAATTTGAAAAGTGGAGATGCTATCTTGGTGAAGTTCTCTATAAACCTTCGATAATATCCTGTAAATCCTAGAAAACTCCTAACATATTTTTGACAGCTTGGAATAGATAAGTTAGAGATGACTTCAACTTTTGACTCATAAAATCTAATCCCATCCCCTGAAATGTGATGCCCCAAAACAATTCCTTCAGTAAACATCATAAAAAAATTCTCATGACTTAGTGAAATATTTGCTTCTTTACATCTCTTTAAAACTTTTTCCAAGTTTACTAAGGCTTATTCAAATTTGTTTCCATAGACTATGAAATCATCCATATATACCTCTACATAATCATGTATTAGATCTGAAAAAATTCCTAGTACTACCCTTTGAAATGTTGTAGGTGCATTGCATAGTCCAAATAGCAATACTCGGTAAGCATAGGTACCCCAAGGACAACTAAATGTGGTTTTATCTTGATCTTCAAGCGCTACTTGAATTTGGTTATAACCACTAAACCCATCTAAAAATGAGAAGTAATTTTTGCCAGCTAATGTATCTAACACCTGATCTATGAAGGGTAGGGAAAAATGATCTTTAAGAGTAGCTTTGTTTAATTCCCAGTAGTCAATACAAACCCTCCATTTACCATTTTTCTTTGGCACAATTACCAAAGGAGAAACCCACTGACTATCTGAAATGGGATAGATAAAGTTGACATTTAAAAATTTCTGCAATTCTTCTTTAACAATCTCCCTAAGATTTGGATTCATCCATCTCTGAGGTTGTCTGATTGGTTTACAATTTTCCTCTATGTAGATGTGATGAGTTCAAGTCTTAGGGCTTATCCCTTTCATATCAGTGTACTCCCATCCATATGCAGAAGAATGTCTCTGTAATATCTTGACTAGATTTTCTTGTTGAGATTTCTCTAGGTTCTTATTTATGTTTAAAGTTTTACCTGGAAATATCTCAATTGTAGAGCTCCCAAATTTATCCATGGAATAAAGGGACATCTTTCTTGATGATAAAAACTCAATGTTGGATTCTTATTGAAATTATTCATGTTTATATTCTGAAGAGGATTCAAAATTTTCTAAGGTATTTAGAATCTGGCTATCTTCACTAATTTCTGAAATTGTGAAGAGAGGTTGTATGTCTTCTTCATCCTCAATCCATTGAGTATCATCTAATTCTGTAATTGTTTTTGCTGGAGGATACAAAGTAAATTTCTTGGTTGAACTACCATAAGATATGTACATATCACTATATGTACAGCTAATGCAAGCATTAGCTGTAGCTAACCAAGGTCTTCCTAATATAATAGGATGTCCTCCTAGATTATTCTTAGGAGTTAGGATCATAAAATCCACAGGATACTCCCAAGAATCTAGGGACACTGGAATGTCTTGTATTACCCCTTCAGATTTGATCATAGATCTGTCTTCTAATTATAATAATGTGGGTGTGAAAAGAAGATTAGGAAGTTTCAGTTTATCCATGTTTTGTCTACTCATGATATTGATTGCTGCTCCTAAATCAATAAGTGTGTTTTGGATCTCAGTTCCATTGATGTGTATTTTAACAACTAGATTTCTTGGGTCTAGATACTTTGGAATGGCAATCTTACCCATCATGATATCTGCTATTTTTCCTTCCAGTTGAATTTTCTTTATCTCTTTGATTCTTTTTCCTGTTTTTTTCATGCTCAACTCCTTTATTGTTTTTGCTAGAATTGGAATTTCTTTGATAGCTTGTAATAATGGGATCTTAATGCAAACATTTCTCTGCTCATCTAGGAAATCATAATTAGGCACCATAATTTGCTTTTCTACACCCCTATCAATTTGTAATCTTTCTGGAAAGGGAGGTGTAGAGGTGGATGTTGATGGCTGCTTATTGGTTCTTTTTGTTTTTATTTTTCAATGTTTGGGGCTTGAAAAGATGTGTTCTCTTAAAGACTTTTATTTACCCTTATAGAATATTCCTCAGAATTTTTTTTCTCTTGTATGATTACAAAAGGTTTCCTTTTTTCAAGTATTCTTCCAGACCTAAGTTGAACATCATTAAGGTCTAAAGGAGTAATCAAATAGGTTGGAAACTATAGGCCTTATATCATGTATGTGTTCAAAGGATTTTTATTGTTGGGGTTTGGTATGGGTTGGGTAGGTAACTGATTTGTTTTCTGAGGAAATGGTAATGGAAGTGGTGGACTTTGATGTTGTGGATTTTGAAGATTTTGTGGAGGATTTTGTTGAAGATTTTGTTGAGGAGGGAAATTTGGATATGGTGGATAGGATGGTGGATATTGATAGTACTGAGAGTATCTTCCATAGGGATTTTGTGCTCCTTGTGCCTAAGTTTGAGATTGATTTTGGAATTGGGGCCAAGGTTGCTGCCAAGAATTCCAATTTGGTGGGGGTTGATTATACAACTGATCATGGAATCCTTGTGTTTGAGGTCCTTGCCAAGGCCTTCTAGAGACAAAATTGAGAGATTCTATGGAATTTGTAGGGGTTTCTTCTTGAAAGACAGCTTTAAGACCAGGAAGTGAAGGACAACTCTTGGTCTCATGTTTTTCTGAACAAATTACACAAGTCTCTACTACTTTTGCATCCAAAGGGCACTCTCTCAAGGCATGCTTCTTTCTACATTTGGGACAAAATATTGCTAAGGCATCAGATTCAGCTTTTTGCTTGTTTTGTAGCTTGAGGGTGTCTATTTGCTCACTAAGACTCCCTAAAATTTCATATTTGAATTCATCAAGCATATGTCCTATTTCTGCCCTACTTACTATCCCAGAAGCAGACTTACTTGCCCTTGCAAGAGCAAGGTCTCTTGGTCCTTTTACAGTTTTAGATTTCCCTCTTGAAATGTTGATATATAATTCAGCTATTTCAGGTAATGTGAGATGAGATATATACCCTTTTCCCATCATATTAAGGATATCTAACCATTCATCCCTAATTTTCTTCAACAAGAGAGCTTTCAAAGTATCTTGGTCTAATTTTTCCATTTTTTCCCTCTTGATGTTATAGTTAAACCTCTCTAAAAAATCTTCCAGATTTTCATCCTCTTTTTGTAGCATTTTAAACACTTCCTCCTTATGGTTTAATGGCATACAGTAATCCAAATACCTCTCTAGAAATGCATGTTTCATGTCTTCCCATGTCCTAATAGAACTGTTGATCAAACTCATAAACCATTTTAATGTTGCTCCTTTCAATGTTGAAGGGAATAGTTTAAGTTTTTGAGCATCTTGTAAGTAATCATAGGTTCTACATAGGACTTCAAATTCAAATAGGAAGGTTTTAGGATCTTCACTTTTGAGTCCATAAAATTTTGGAAGGATAGAGGGTGAAATGTTTTTCATAGTTGCATTGGTTTCTTCATCTACTATAGGAAACCCAAAAGAGCTTCCCATTTCCCTTCTACCTCTTCCTATGCCTCCTTCTTCACCTCTACCTCCTTCTCCTTCTGCACCTTTACCTCATTTTCCTCTACCTCTACCTCTAACCCCTCCAAATAGTGTATGTTCTCCATTAAATACTCCTCCTCCCCCTTTTCCTGCCATGGTTGATTCTCCTGTGGAAGTGGAAAAGTTTATGTCTCTAGCAGGGATTCTTGAATCTTCTTCTAGGACAGATTCAGTGGAAGGTCTCTCTGATGGAATATATAATCTTAAGCCTTCTATAATTCTGTGATCAGTATAGGATGGGATGTGGGTTTGAGTTGGAGGTGTGCTGCCTCTTGGTCTTGGTGGAACAAGTGGTGTTCTGGGAATCAAGCTTCTGCTTCTTATGAATCTACCCCTTGAGTCTCTTTCTCTACGCATATCATTGTTTTTGGGAGGTAAGAAACAAGGCTACCTAGTTACACTTCCCCAAAAACGATGCCAAAATTTCTGCTCAACTTAGTGTTCCTAAATTGATGTCATAAATTGTCACCCAGGGCTAGTAAATTGTTGAAGTGAAGTTCACTATATGTGCCTAGGTATCTTCTTCCTACTTCGTTGTGTTTAGTGTTTTTTTAGTGTTTTTGGTTTTGTCTTTTTGTGCTAAGAGGAAAAGAACTAAATTTTTGGCAAAGAGAAGTTATTGGTCACACTAAAACAGAGCAAAATATACTCTAAACAATGTATGGCACCTAAGAACATAAAATGCTAATTCACCAATTGCAAGGCTTGACAAGGAAAGTAACTCATAACATTGACTCAGTCCAATTCATTTCATTAGAGGTATGTTGGAACAACTTGAGAAAAGGATAATTTTGATGTAATGAGGTTCTTTTAAGTAAACAACAACTTACAATATCATAGAGAAAATCTCATCCATATTTAGAAATTTGTTGGAACACATTGAGAAAAGATTATCTGCAACACAGTAAGGAAATCTATGCTAATTTAACTTATGACTTTAAAATCAACCCATTCTGCAACTCAATATGTTACTATTAAGCCTCATTCAAGGGTTAGATATCTCTTGGAATAGCTTTGGAAAAAGGATGTTCGTAAAATTATGAGAAATTGCAAAATAGTCAAGACCTCAAAATGATATTACTATTTCTTGTTCATATGATAATGATGTGTTATCAGAGATTAAGAATAAGAGCAGTTTGTAAATAATGAAGGCCTTTAAGTCTAATTTAACAGGACTAGAATGCAATTAATAAAACTTGAAATGAAATGATCATAGTTGAACTAATACACAATTAGACTTCAAAATACTACAACTGGACTAAAATTCAATTAACCTCTGAAATACTACAGCTCTATCTCATTCAGTGTTAATGATATTTTGGAACAATTCATAAGAACAAGATTGACTGCACTATTCAATGTGAGTGAACATAAACAGGAAGTTTAGGAAATTGCCTAAATTAAGAATGAAACAGAGCTAAAGTCACTTATCTAAACAATATGCACAGAGCCTTTCGGATAATAGGGGCCCTCTACCATCGGATTGACACACGAATCTCCTCAATATTGCTTTATATCATGTATTAAATTTGCACTTCTTTCATTAAAGGAAAATGTTTCCAAAAATAGAGTATTACAATCTTGGACAACTTAACAACAAAACATCAACTAGCTACTGTCTCTCGGTTCCCCAAGTTATTTTTATAAACAAAATACATAACTGTCATTGAGAAGAAATAGGAATAGGTGTCTTTTTCAATCAAAATCAAATTAGAACTCATGTTGAGGCCTCGTACTTTGCTGAATACATCTGCAGAGTCCTTTTCCTGGTAGAAGTCTACTTCTTAGTTTTGGTTTCCTGCACGTGCATAACCACTTGCAGATTTTTGCTCAGACTCGTAGAGGGAAGTGAATGATGTAGGTGAGTTCTGGAATCCAACCATATGCATTTTTCCTTTAAGTGACACCTGTAACCTGTGTGAACATAAGATAGCTACGGAATATGTGACTAGCTACAGAATGGCTGCATTCTGTAGCTAAGTCTAGTAAAAAATCACTACAACAACAGGACCACAAAAGTTTAGTAAGTCAGTTATTGTATGCATTCTTAAAGTGACTTTAATCAATCATATTGATCTTTTAAGCCTATAATTGATAAAGGAAAAAGGAAATGAAGTGAAATTTGGTGAAATAAAAGAACATCTTTGGGGCTTAACAATGATGATCAATGGTAGAAGAGATTTTGTATTGTGCATGAAGTCAAATAGTGTGTGATCAGGAGAATCTAGGTGAATAATATATCAATTATTCAAATTTCTACATGGACAAAACATCATATCCAGATCTGTAAAATGTTGTAGAAATTTCTGAATATTATTTTACATTACAATAGATTAGATCTAAAACAAACATGGATCAACAATCTAATCCATGGATCACCAAAGTGAAAGGCAAAGCCCAACACCAGATATCTTTCATCAAAATTGGGATCAAAACACCCTTCAAAATATCTAATGAAAATAACGTAGTTCCTCAATAAAAACTAAATTTTAGCTTGAATAACATAGCTAGCCAGCTACCACGATACATATCTGAAGCACAAACAGGAGAGGCACTCTTCCAGGAGGTTAAAAGACACACTCCATGAGAAGAGGCTCCAATACAAGTTAGATCTCTCCAGATCTAGAATCCTACTTTCTGCAGCTTACAAAAGCAAGAAAACCCTCACTGGATATGTGCTGCAATTGGAAGTAGAGCTTGGACCAAAGCTTGATACTGGATCAAATCAGCAAATACTCCTCTAAGAATCCTCAAGGGAAGAGGTGAAATCCCCGCATAGGAACTCCAAGTGCTAAGCAACACAATTCTCTACTAAACAATAGAGAATAGTATTTGTCTAAATAGATAAGATACTCAGAAATATAATCAATCAAAAACCTTCTCTTACTTGCCTCCCCTTCCTTTTATAAGATTAAAGCCTTTGCAAACCCTAAACCACCTTGATGAGTTAGCTCCTTTCACATGAGGGGCCTCCTTCTAGAATTGTGTTTTCCCTTCATGAGATACATTGAACCTAGACATCATTGTAGATTTGGTCAAATTTGACCCAGTCTCACAGCTCAAACCCCTTTCACACTTGCAAGTGATTTATTTACATGGCCCTGATTTATCTTTGTTCACATGGGCATTGATTTATTCAGTCTTTTTAGTAGTTTTACATGTCCTCCTTTATTCATTTATTCATGCAATATAAAGTAAAAAAAAAATGAATATTCCTCTTAGATTAGGCTAAGTAGGAATATTACAGTCCTCCCCTCCAAAATGTTGCTCGTCCTTAAGCAACTGATAGGGTAGGAGCTGTAGTACTTCTCCTCCTCCATTGATTTCATCATCAAGGATCAAGTCCTCATCATAAGACAAGTGCTCATCAAGCCAATAAATAATTAAATGTTCCTCCAAGGTCAACATAAGCTGTGCATAGTCCATCCCACTAGGAGTGAAAAACTCTATAGAAATAAACATGGTTGGAGCAATACTCCATCTAAAACATGTATCATGAGGTACAGGTAGAAGTTCCAAACCATGTGGTATATACAAGCTGCCCATCTCTTGTCTATACAATCCCATAAAAAATACAACCATATCATCCAAGTATGGAAGCAGGATTACATATATGCAAACTGAAATCTGAACTTGAGGAGGTGGGTCAAAGTCCCACATGTGATTCCAGCGCAGTGCATCACCTACCTGCATGAGATCAAGGTGTGGTAAGTGGCATTCCCACCACACAATTGTTGCATGAGTCAACTTAACATGGCTGAAGATGTTAGGTAAGTTTGGTGCCTTTGGAAAGCACCCATCATGAGAAGGAATCTTCCTTTGCACAATAAGGGAGTGGCCAAGTTCAACATCTCTATTGGCCCACCAAAAACCATGGGACCCACATGATCTATCACTCCCTTTAGGAGTCATATCCTAAAAAAAATGGCAAAGGAATGTAATAAATCAGAAAACACAAATTTCTTGGCATGATCAAATCCTTTACCATCATAGTCCTTCATACACATGGAGTTGTGCATGAGCATTTCCATCCTCTCAAGCAAAGGAAGAGTTGGCTGAGATGACTCTTGCAAAGAGTCCATTGGCTGCCCCAATCCTCCATAGCTATTGCACTCTTGAAAGTGCTCATTTAATTCTTCTCTCATGCCTTCCCAATCAAAGCTTGTCATGATCAGGGTATAGACCCTAATTGAATGCATACGGATGAGGAATAATTCTTCATGTGCTCCTTGTAGGTTCTTCTACTTGAGCTTGGAAGCTCTAGCCAAGAAGATAAATGACTCGCCCTTGTACTAAGTAGCCCTCTTCTTGCTGCATGCCATATAGTATCATACTAGTGTGGAGATCTTTGGAATACTCTACAAGAAGTTGAGATTTCCAATACAGATCCACACTGCTCAACAACGACAGTGCTACTGATACATCCATGGAATTTCTTGTCATTTTTCTGATCTCATTTTTCACATTTCTCATGCCAAATTTGTTTGTTGGAAGGATGATCCTCCCATTATTCTCCTCCCTCAGTGCAGATTCAGAAAAGAGAGAGGGAGATAATGATGCAGGAAAAATATCCCCCACATACTTGAGTTATCCCAAGCCCTCCATCACTGTAACTTGGTCTCTCATTGCTCCAATCCTTCTTGGATATAGTTTTGGAGTAGCACTTTGTGAGGCTTTCCCCACAAGATCTGAATTTGATGGAATTCCCGGTGGCTTGCAACTAGATAAGAATGTCCCTTGAAGCATCCTCATGAACATGAGAGAAGGGACTGTGAGATCCTTGCTTCCACTGCGCAACTCCATCTCTGTTTTTTGTGTGGAAGTACTAGGTGCAGGATAAGTGTGCATGCCTTAAATAATTTGTGGTTTCCCACTCTTCACATCCACCCACTCCATCTGCAAAGATTTTCAATCAGTGGTAACCTTCCCCAAGGTAATCAACCATTGGACACCCAAAATGATGTTGGTGTCTGGTATGTCAACTACAAAGAAGTGATCTACCAGAGTGTAGGATCCCATAGTGATAGAGAGTGAGGGAACATGTTGCATGGTTCTATCTCCTGGGACCAACATAAAGAATCCCTCAAAAGTGTCAGTGGGGATTTCCCTCCTTTGTACAAGATGAGCATCAATAAAGTTGTGGGTTGCCCCACTGTCAATTAGGACATATACTCTCTGATTCATGATTGAACCTTGTACTCTTAAGGTCAAGTACTTAGGCACTCCTCTCAAATATGTAAGAGTCCCACTTATTGGATAAAATGCTCCCTTCCCATATTTGGATGGTGTTTTATCTTCCTCATCATCATCAGTGTTGTGACCCCTCTTAGGTTCATAATCCCCATCTTCCTCCTCAAAATATGAGAAGACTTCGATGTAGTGTTCTTTCTCAGTAGCACATCTATGTTCTAGTGCCCATGAATCTTGGCAAGTGAAACACAATCTCTTCTTTCTCAACACCCTCTTGAGTTCAATATCAAGAGGTTTCTTCAAAGAGCTCTCCTTGGAAGGAGCAAATTTTCCTTCCCCTTAGAAAAGTGAGGGGCTTTGCTCTGGAAAGTTGCCTTTGCTTTTGGAAAGGCATATTTGAGGTCTCTAGCACTCTCAATGGCATAGTGAAAAGTGATGGGCTTGGTTGATTTAACCAACCCATGCAAAGGTTCCTCCAGGGCATCGATGAACATGTAGACCCTCTTGGCTATAGATAGATCAGGGACCATGACTGATAATCTCAGAAACTCAGAGATATAGTTCTCTGCATCTCCTAATTTCTTCAGATTTGCAAGGCTTATGAAGGGTGCTTCAGGATCCTTCCTTTCAAACCTCTCCACCTGTATTCTAGTAAAATTATAATAGGTAGTCACATTGATATGTCCTAATGTAGACAACCCATGGAACCACAAATTGTGTGCTTCACCTTCAAAATGCAACACTGCAATCTTGATGGCTTCAATATCATGGGATTTTTTCAACTGAAAGTAAATATCCATTTTTCTACCCATGCCTTAACATAACTGGAGGATGATCCATCAAATTTGGGAAAAAATGATCTTCCCATTGAGTGGTCTATCTTGGTTATGAAAGAACCCACCATCTCTATACTACTGCCTTCGTCTTCTTCTATCCTTGAGGTGACAAAAATCTTGGAAAATCAAGTGATCCTTGAATCTCTAATTCTGAGAATCATACTCCACAAAGTAATCTTCAAGGGAAGCTTGCTCTTGTGGTCCTTCATTCTCCATAGCTAAGAAGGTAGGCATAGTGGAGCGTTGTGAAGCTTTTGGGA
Organism: Pinus albicaulis; assembly: GCA_034641835.2. Taxonomy (NCBI): domain Eukaryota; kingdom Viridiplantae; phylum Streptophyta; class Pinopsida; order Pinales; family Pinaceae; genus Pinus; species Pinus albicaulis. The sequence continues at coordinate 831,918,866 of CM076579.1, read as the reverse complement.
CTTGTGGCCAGTTCACTGTTTGACCAATCCAGTGATGAGAAATGTGAGGGCTTTCCCTCGGATTGAATATCCCAAGATATTCCCTCATTCTATCCAACCTTATCTCTTTGATATATTTTTCAAGATCTTGCATGGCCGCCAAAAGAGTTTTTGCAAACTCTTCTCCTTCTTTGTCACTTGCAGTCTCAGGGGCTTTACTCTTGTCTTGAAAATCAGTAGTGTAATCATACTTCTTGTGACTTCTGTTTAGATACCTCTTCTCCCTCTCAGTAATAGGTCCATCTTCTTATGAATGCAACATGGATGTGATGCTCCAAGGAAAGCACAGGTTGTGCCAAGAAAGGAGATCTGATACCAATGTAATATTCCAAATCTGGAATACCACAACAAGCATTTTGAAATAGCGCACTCTTGGGAGATTAATGCATAGAAATGAGTTTATAGCCCTTGTATCCCTTATATAATAAAATATGGAGTCTATATCCAAAATGGTAGCAAAAAAAATCAAACTAGGTGTGGTAAACAAATCTCCTTCCACCTAGTCTAGTTGAAAAACACCCTATAAGAGGGGCTGCAGCTATGCACAACAACTGCTTCAAAAATAATGAAGTATTGGATAGTATGAGCAAGAGGCCATAAAATATTATTAAATTCTAAGTATACAACATCAAATTATAATTACAATGAAGCTCTTTCAATATACAGTAGAATACAGGAGACAAGAGAGAAATAAATCTTTAGAAAAGAAGGTTGCAACACAAGTATAAAATGAGAAATGGCTCAATAGTGTTATTTTAAGGAGCTGCAACAGCTGAATATTACCACTTAGATCTAGGAAATATCTATGGATAAAACATCAGATCCATTTCAGATTTGGAAACTAGATAGTCTTATTCACATGGTCCCCTTAGGGTTTTGACCAAATCATGCATAAACAAGAGTAGATCTGAGTTTTAAGTTGCATTTTTGTAAAATGAGGTAGAAATTTCTGAATATGATTTTACATTACAATATATTAGATCTAAACAGAACATGGATCCGCAATCTAATCCATGGATCACCAAAGTGAAAGGCAAAGCCCAACACTAGAGATCTCCCATCAAAATTGGGATCAAAACACCCTGCAGAACCTCTAATGAAAATAATGCAGTTCCTCAATGAAAACTATGTTGTAGCTTGAATAACATAGATGGCTAGCTGCCAAGATACAGATCTAAAGAAAAAATAGGAGAGGCAATCTTCCAGGAGGTTAAAAGACACACTCCATGAGAAGAGGCTCCAATACAAGCTAGATCTCTCCAGATCTAGAATCCCACTTGCTGCAGCCTACAAAATCAAGAAAACCCTCACTGGATCTACATTGCAATTGGAAGTAGAGCTTGGCCCAAAGCCCGATAGTGGATCAAATCAGAAAATACTCCTCCAATAATCCTCAAGGGAAGAGGTGAAATCCCTGCATAGGAACTCCAAGTGCTAAGAAGCACAATTCTCTACTAAAAAATAGAGAATAGTATTTGTCTAAACAGACAAGATACTCAGAAATATAATCAATCAACAACCTTCTCTTGCTTCCCTCCGCTTCCTTTTATAAGATGAAAGCCTTTGCAAACCCTAAGCCACCTTGATGAGTTAGCTCCTTTCACATGAGGGGCCTCCCTCTAGAACTACACTGTCCCTTCATGAGATACATTAAACCTAGAAAACACTGTAGATTTGGTCAAGGTTGACCCAGTCTCACAGCTCAAACCCCTTTTACACTTGTAAGTGATTTATTTACATGGCCGTGATTTATCTTTGTTCACATGGGTATTGATTTTTTCAGCCTTTTCAGGAGTTTTACATGTCCTCCTTTATTCATTTATTCATGCAACAGAAAGTAAAAAAAAAATGAATATTCCTCTTATCTTAGGCTAAGTAGGAATATTACATTGCCATTATTGTAAATCACAGGGAACCGACATAGTGGCGACCATATTGGGGAGGAAAATGAGTAATAGATAACTTCAAAACTCAGAAAACCTCTTTCTTAAAATGAATCAAGTGTCTGCCAAAAGTGGTTCTTGATTGTTGATGGTGGACAACAACCAGTCCTATAAAAAAAGTAAAAATATTCCACCTGGTGACTCCACTGGTTTCCAGTAGACCTGATGACCCCATTTGTGGTCCAAAGACTCCACTGGGAAACTTATTTGAGCATTATAAAATCACAAAACCCAATTAAGAAAACTTTTTGGATTAAAAGTTTTCTTACACATATTAGTTTGTCTTTAAAAATACATATTTGGCTAAACTTTTCTTATCTTTGGGTCTAAATACTGGCTTCCAAAAGAATCCATACTAGATCCTTTCCTAACCCAAATCCTCCTACAATAGTTGATAATCCTGAAAACATTATTAGGATGTCTCTTTCATCTAAAAACCAAACGATTGTTAGACCAATCCACAGAGCAAGTTCAGTCCCTGAAAACCTTATAAACTTGCAGAATACCCGAGATGACTTGCCTCATATCAGATTCTTATCCAGAACTAAGTCACAAAGTGGTATAGATCAGATAGAATTTGAGCCTGTAAATTCACAACACACTAGCAGTAGAGAAGCCTCCCCTTCCACACCTCCTGATCTCCATTTCATTCACAACTTTGGTTTCTCTGATCCTAAATCTTCTCAACAGTACTTAGATGATCCTAGTACTTCTATTACATTCACCCACACATCCACAACTCAAACCACTTCATCTCATCATCAACCTCCTATCACAAATCCTCCACTTGTAAATCCCCCATTGTTTCCACAAGTCCATATCATGACAACATGGTAAACTCCCTTAGTCCTTCCTTTACCTTTAGTTGCTCTACCACAGGACTATTAGTCCAAGATTCCATTATATGATGCTAGTAGTTCTACTGCAGCTCAAAAACATGTGGATAGAATGAATGATTACTTTGACAGACAAGAAATAGATGATGAAACTGTAAAACTTAGGATGTTTGCTCAAAGTTTAGGGGGAGAAGCAAGAAAATGGTTCAAAGGCTTAACCCCTAACAGCATCAATGACCTTCTTGCTTTCCATCAATTATTCCTAAACAAATGGGAAGTCAAGAGAAATCCCCTTCAAATATTGTCAGAATAAAATGATATTAAAAGAAATAGTGGAGAGAGTGTTCACAATTATTGCACTAGATTTAATAGTGTTTATAATGCACTCCCTCCACAAATGAAACCACCACAAGGCTTAGCCTTAATAAAGTTTCCTGAAGTATTTGACACAGACATGTGTTATCAGTTAAGGGAAAGAATACCCCTCACATTAGAAGACATGCAGAAAGGGGCAGTAAGTGTAGAGGCTAACCTGAATGCCAGAAGGGCTAGATTGAAAGCAGAGAAAAAGGTTACCTACAAATATGAAGCAGGACCTTCCACAACAAACTCCAAAATTGATAATTTTGTTAGAATCATGGAGATGATGATGGAAAGGATAAACATGAATGAGAGATTTTATCCTAAAGAAAACCAAATAGCTCCTCAAAACAAAAATCAAAATTAGAATCATAAATTTAGAAGGAATCCCCCTCAGATTAGAAAAAGAGGCCCTGATCAACAAGTCAGACCTCATTTCCAATAGAATTATGCTGACGAAGATGAGCGAGTGATTGAATAAATAGAGGGAAATAACATAAAAATGTTGGGAACAAATGATGAGGATATTTTCTTCCTCACTAGGAAAGAACAAGTCATATATACACCTTATGAAGAAGAGAGCCTAGAGTCTGCAGACTACCAACAAGGATTTGAAAATTCTATAATAGAAGTACATAAACAGTATGAATTAAGGAGTAAAAATAACCAGGAAGTTCCGAAGAAAAGGACCTCTGAAATTTCTGCAAAGAACAACCCTGTAAATACTCCCACAAATACAATAGAAAACCATAAAACAATGGCTCAAGATTCTGATAAAAACAAAGGGAAAAACACTCAAATTCATAGCAAACATAATGGTGACCCTAGCAGCACTATCACCTCAGCTAATGCTCCTGATAAAACCATCCTAACTACTGTCCATAATAAAAATTAGAAAACTAATTTTGTTGAGAAAATAGTGACTAAAAAGGCTGAGTTAAACATTTCTAAAAATCATACTCCTTTTAGCATAGAAAGTGAAATTGCCAAAATTAAAATCTCTATTCCTCTCATAGAATTAGTCACACAAAATGTATATAAATCTCAACTGTTAAAAGCCTTGAACATAGGAGACTACAATGATTCTAATAACTTAAATGATGACAAACTTGAGCTTCTGTTTGGACCAGAAGTGGAAGGGAAATTTCAAGAAGGAGGTGTTCCTCCATTCTATGTCAGTCTCAACATCCATGATAAAATTTTGCATAATGCCATGCTTGATTTAGGACAATCACATAATCTCATGCCCAAAGTCATAATGGAAAGATTAGGCCTTGGGGTGACCAGGCCTTATAAAGATTTATACTCCTTCAACTCTAGCAGAGTTAAATGCCTAGGCCTAATAAAAGATATTTGTGTCAACTTAGCCCAAATCCCAACCAAAAGCTTAGTGATGGACATTGTAGTGGCTGATATACCTCCCAAATATGGAATGCTTCTTTCAAGATCTTGGTGTGCCAAGCTTCAAGGCACTATGCAGATGGATATGACTCATGCTACCATCCCTGTCTTTAGTCAACCCAGAAGACTATATAGGGAAACCCACATGAAATACATGGTGAGTATTCAAGAAAAACCAGAAAATTCCCCTCTTTATTCTACTCATGCAAACTTTGATTCATTCATTATTTACAATGATGAAATTCCTAATGAGCAATGATTAGAGAACGACATATCAACCAACATAGTGGCAACCATAGATGAGGAGGAAATGAAATAAAATTCATCCAAATAGTTTTCTAATTCAGAAAAACACAATGAACAAAATAAAGGTCATGAGCTACAAAAAAGTCATCAACATAGTGTCAACCATGATAATCAAACAAAAAATCCTCAATACAACAAAAACCTTGAGGAACAAGTTAAAAATCAACATAATGCAGACCCTCAAAAAGAACATAATGGCATTCAAGACAAACTAAAAAGAGAGGACAAAAATGAAATTAATGATAAATCTGAAACCAATCCTCTTTGGAGTATGAGTTTTGATGGATCCTGTAGTAAAAATGGTGCAGGAGAAAGCATATGGGTGCATAATACAAAGAATAACTATGCTGAATGCCATTCATACAGATTTTAATATTCCTACTTAGCCTAAGCTAAGAAGAATATTCATTTTTGTTTTACTTTATGTTGCATGAATAAATGAATAAAGGAGGACATGTAAAACTCCTGAAAAGACTGAATAAATCAATGCCCATGTGAACACAGATAAATCAGGTCCATGTATATAAATCACTTGCAGGTGTGAAAGGGGTTTGAGCTGTGAGACTGCGTCAACCTTTACCAAATCTATAGCATTGTCGAGGTTCAATGTATCTCATGAAGGTGTTGGGGTTCCCATGTTTTGGCCAGATTGGCAAGACCAAAATATGAGACAAGATTAGAACCGCTTTGGGGCCCTAGGATCTAGCCCTCCTGGACCCGCAGAGGGATCTCTCCATTAAAAAAAAGAATGATATATCTTTGAAGGTCAAATGAGATGTTAGGCTAGGTATGAAGAAAAAAGGGGGGGGTTTAAATGATTTGGTTGGCTGGTTGTTGGGTTGGTCATGAGATCATGGACTGAGAAAGTAATGAGAGGAAAGGAACAAAGTAGCAGGATGTTTTCAGAAAAGAGGATAGGTCAAGAAAGTACCATCCATTGGGCTATGGAATCATGAAAGGAGAATTACATGCAACAACTAGCCAAAGCTTTCAAAGGAAAGTCATCTACACTAAAGGATATTTAGATTAGATGGTGGGATGGAACAATAAGGATTGAAAGTGAAAGAAGAAAAGAAACCCAATTTCTGTCTATAGATCAGGTTAGAGGTCATTTAACTCCAGACCTGCTTGGACATACTCAAAGGCAGATCTCAAAGGAGGGAAAAAGGGGCAGCTTATAGATCGGACCAGAGGTCATTTAACTCCAGGTCAGCTTTAACGTGCTCCAAGGAAAAACAGAGACAAGTTTACAGAGAGATCTTAGAAAGGCCGCCTGGTCGCACAATGATCCTAGTGGATAGGGCTAACTCTAATCCTCAGTGTTCCCAAATCTTCTAGCTTAAACCCAACAAGAACATCTAAGGATAGATTCATTTAAACCATACATCAGCTAGCAGGCAATGACATCCACTACACTGGTTAAATTAACTGAAATCGACCCTTAGATAACACATAAGAAGAAAACATCTAAGGTAAGGAGAGTAGAAGCATAGGGTGCCTAACAAGGGAAAATCCTATGCCATATTTCTGATGTGAGCTAGTAGAACAATGAACAGCATGAAATTTAATAAACAAAGTAAGAAAGACATCACCAATAGTAATAGACCAGGATCCTATGAAATGTGCTTTGATTAATTGATGCAAAACCAGTCACATACACTAAGCTCAATCACTGTCATAGTCCAGACTTTCTCCTCCCAGCCTATTACATACAACTACTCTGCTACTCCTTCCCAAGACTTTTCTAACAGTGAGAATGAATCCCTCTAACAGCAATGGCAGCAGCCAAACGACAACGACCCAACAAAAACCCTTTACAATATGTTCTCAGGGATTTATTACAGGAGAATGGGAATAACAGGGGTAGATACAAATTAAATGTGTCCATTTAAGACAGAGTGATGGAAGAGTCCAAGCCCATTCTGCTTAATGGCAATCTGATTCGTTGTATGTACTCTGTAATTTTCTCTGGGAGACTCTGTCAGGCCAAGATTGACCTCTGGTATTTCCTTGGAGTTCTTTCAGGTGTCTAGAACTCTGCGCTGCCTTCTAAATCCAGTTAATTGGATTAAAGTCTGCGGGCCTTCTCCATACCTCCATTACTTCAGCTCTGACAATCTTAAATAAGCCTCTGTTCGTAACATTCATTTTAAGGGCTCGAAGAGGCATGGTAGGCATTGTAGGAATGCTGTACGTCTAGAGAAAACGTTATGCTGGCATTAGACACAGATAAGACTATTGCATGTGCGTTGGTCTTCAAACTGCGCCTTTCATTTTAATTGCGTGGTCAAACATTAATAATATCAACAATAACCTTAACCCCCTCTAAATCACTCCTGCTGATCCACTAGTAGATGCTGAAATTGCCTCTCCATGCTATTTGCACAATGAAATAAACTTGTTACAAAACCTGGGCAGTGGTGGCGCAGGCATGCTTTGGAAGCGTGTGGAAGCGGTGGTGGGGTAGTGGCTTTTCATTGAACAATAGTGACCAAATGCAACGAAATGGTGGAAATTATGAACAATAGGGTTTGGTGGTAGAATGCAGCGCAGAGCGTTAGATCACGAAAGCAGCTATATGAAAGTGGGTGGAACAACCATGAAATATAAGACTTTAGTGCAAAGTCTTAAACTTTGGACTTTGAACAAAATACAAAGAAATGTGAAGGAAATGCAATGCAATAAGATGAGGTGGGACCCAGTCGGAGGTGGAGGGCGATCAAATCTCGACCGTTAGATCTTAGACCCGATGGATTCAAGATCGAATCGGGCAATTGCAATTAGGGATCGGAGCGACGAGCTTGCGATTGATCGGGGATCGGAGTGACGGGTTTGCGATTGCGATTGGGTGGAGAAAGAGATGGTCGTTGGATCGGTGGGGAGATGAATGGCTAGGATTTGATTAGAGCAATCACAATCGGGGGGTGCAGAAGAGGGAATGTGATTGAACATCGCGATTGCGACGGAGCGATTAGTGCTCCGCCGTCGAATCTTCATGACAGATCAATGGCTTAAAATGCTTCGCGGGACTTATGAACAAAATATAATCGCGTCGGGGTTTTCAGCTGTAACAAAGGAAATGCACTCGCCTAATACTCCGATTGCAATTGGCTCCCAAGGCTTTAATTGCTTGGTCCCGGGTAACGGTTACGTGGGGAAGTGGTTGAAAGGGGCTGGCGGGAAAGGAGCTAAGCCCTATTATAAAGTGGAAAAGTGGGTTTTTTAGCCCATCTTTAATGTATTTCAAGGTTGGGAAAGGGTAACGACAGAGGAAGATAAGGGGAATAATGGGAAATTTAGCCAAACAAAAGGCAAGGGTAGAATTGAAAGGGGATTTTGGGGAGGTTTAGAGGGTTAAAAGGGAAATAGAAGGGGAGACAAGGGGGGAATAAAATAGAGACAAAGTGGGGTTGAAATAAGGGGAAAGGAGGCCTTTGGGCATTTCTTCACAAACAGAGAGGTTTTATAATGGAAATCAGCAGAGGGGACTTTATCAAATGACAAAAGGCACAAGGAGGCTTCAAGGACAATGTGTTTTCAGGGGAAATGCATTCCTTGAAGACTCAAGAACATTTTAGCCCCCTATTTTCCTGTCAAAAATTTACAGGGGGGCTAATAGTGGCTCCACATGGGGATGGCTTCTTCTTGAAGGAGCCAAGAATCTAGAAAATTATCTTTGGTGTAGGCCAGATGCTTGCTACTCAGCACATCCCTTTCTTTCTTTGGATCAACTGCCACAAATCATGAAGACATCATATCAGCAGTACAATTTCTTCCAAACAACTACCTACCCACACTATAGTCCTAACATTTTCTTCTGGGTGCATTTGGACTAGCAGACCCTTTACATCATCAATTTTTCATGAACAGGAAAATAAACCTATTCTACTTCTACCCTTATTACTCCATGAGACTAGATTAGACTGTTGGCCTCATAGCTTCTCTACCTAAACTACTATATGCTAGGATTAAACTATCTAGCAGACTTCTTCTCTACATTCTAAGACAGAAATTGAAAGCATTCAAGCTAGGATTAGACTGTCTGACTTGCTGGACTTTGCGGAAATTAAAACAACTAACTACATGCTCACAGACTGAGCTTTATTGAGCTTTCCCTACCTACCCTACTCTAACTGGAGATCTCTGATGCTCTAGGTGATAAAATAATGCCAATGCAGCCAGTCAAGTAATAGAAAAAAGGGGAAGAAGAACTGACTGCTCATCAGTGACAACCACAGGATGCTCTGCATGTGGATCTTCAAAACTGAGGTCACCAGCAGTGGTGGCCAATTCTGATGTACTTGGCTCTTGCAAAAGATTGATGCTTGAGGAGCTGGGCCAATCATGACCTCCATGTATTCTGCCACAGGATCAACAAAATCATGATGTAGAATTTTTTCCTCGAAGCCTACCATGAATGATAGGCTGTCTGCATCCTGGGCAGTTTCAATCACTACATCTGCAGTAAGGCCCTCGTAATCACACACCTCCTTTTCCTGGTTGGGAGTATTTTGAAGATGAGTGTCAACCAGGAATATCTTTTCTTCCACGGGATCAAGACAAAGATGTCTGTGGGAAAGAAGGTCTTGCTCATCTTCACTGCAGCCTGAGCTAGAGGGCTCATCATATTCAACCGTGCTGTCCTCTAGTAACGCAGGCTCGTTCTGCTGCAACGGATTGAACTCTGTGAAAAAATCAACATATTCTTGAGTGGGGGCTTCTTTGATAACCTTAATCCTTTTGGGATAAGGCTCCGGGTATTCGTTCCACCCCAGATTTTCTTCATCTATTTCCTCCTTGCCCTCTGCGCTGAAGAGCTGCTGGCTTCCATCCCCTTGGCAAGTATAACTGATGTTTGGATATAAAGCAGAGAGAAGATTCAATCATTCTTCATCTGATATTATGCTTTCAATGCTTTCTCCATTAGTATCATAGATGGAATGCATTGACTCATCGTTTTCTTTCATTTGATGGTCGTAATCTTCCTCCCACGAATCTACTGATGATGGCCCTGCAATCTCAGTTTCCCCTTGGAAAAGATTATCATTAGGCATACTAACATCAGAGGAATCATCATTATAAGCATTTTCATCCATAAAATCTTCAGGATTCTCAGCCATTCTTTCTTCGAAATAGTCTGCAAGTTCATTTTCTGATTCAAAATTATGTTCATCATACATGCTTTGCATGTAACTCATGTCTTACAGTGATCTGGTTTGTTCCTTTCGAGGACAAGGAGTAGGTATTTTCCAATCATCATTTTTGGTTTCGGCCTCATATTTTTTCTCTTTTATATTTAGCAAGGAGCTGGCAGTCTCTATTAGTCTTTCCAGCTTGTTCTCTAAAGAGATCTGCACCATTTGCTCTGTTCGGTCCTTCCTTGCTGCTCTTAATCTTTCCTCCCCGCACTTTATGTTGTATTCGACAGTGATTGCTATATTCTTCATTTCCTCCAGGCTCGAAGGTTCTCTTTCTCTTATATGAAATTCCACCTCGGGGTCGAAAGAGCTTGGATAGTGCAGTAGCACGCATCCCAAAGGTGGCTTTATATCAGAAGGTATAACATCACATACCTTATTAAACCTGCCTGAAAAATTCTGCACTGTCTCTCCTGGCTGCCTTCTCAAATTATGATATTACATGCGATTGAATGCTGCGATTGCGACAGAGCGATTAGCGCTCCATCATCAGATCTTCATGATAGATCAATGACTTAAAATGTGTCGCGGGACTTATGAACAAAATACAATCGCGTCGGGGTTTTCGGCTATAGCAAAGGAAATGCACCCGCCTGATACTCCGATTGAGATTGGCTCCCAAGGCTTTAAGCACTTCGTCCCGGGTAACGGTTACATGGGGAGGTGGTTGAAAGGGGCTGGCGGGAAAGGAGCTAAGCCCTATTATAAAGTGGAAAAGTGGGTTTTTTAGCCCATTTTTAATGTATTTCAAGGTTGGGAAAGGGTAACGATAGAGGAAGATAAGGGGAACAATGGGAAATTTAGCCAAACAAAAGGCAAGGGTAGAATTGAAAGGGGATTTTGGGGAGGTTTAGAGGGTAAAAAGGGAAATAGAAGGGGATACAAGGGGGGAATAAAATAGAGACTAAGTGGGGGTGAAATAAGGGGAAAGGAGGCCTTTGGGCATTTCTTCACAAACAGAGAGGTTTTATAATGGAAATCAGTAGAGGGGTCTTTATCAAAGGACAAAAGGCACAAGGAGGCTTCAAGGACAATGTGTTTTTAGGGGAAATGCATTCCTTGAAGACTCAATAACATTTTAGCCCCCTATTTTCTTGTCAAAAATTTACAGGGGGGCTAACAGAAGGGACAACATAGTTCTAGAATGAGGCCCCTCATGTGAAAGGAGCTAACTCATCAAGGTGGTTTAAGGTTTGCAAAGGCTTTCATCTTATAAAAGAAAGGGGAAGGCAGCGAGAGAAGGTTTTTGATTGATTATATTTCTAAGTATCTTGTCTACTTAGACAAATAATATTCTCTGTTGTTTAGTAGAGAATTGTGTTGCTTAGCACTTGGAGTCCCTATGTAGGGATTCCACCTCTTCCTTTGAGTATTATTGGAGGAGTGTTTTCTGATTTGATCCACTATCAAGCTTGATTCCAAGCTCTACTTCCAATTGCAGTGTAGATATATTGAGGGTTTGTCCACTTTTGCAAGCTACAACAAGTGGGATTCTAGATCTGTAGCGATTTAGCTTGTTTTGGGAGCCTCTTCTCATGGAGTGTGTATTTTAACCTCCTGGAAGAGTGCCTCTCCTATTTTTACTTTAGATATGTATCTTGGCAGTTTTCTAGCTATGTTATTCAAGCTACAGTGCATTTTTCATTGAGGAACTGCGTTATTTTCATATGAGATTATTCAGGGTGTTTTGATCCCGGTTTTGATGAGAGATCTCTGGTGCTGGGCTTTGCCTTTCACTTTGGTGATCCATGGATTAACTTGCTGATACAGGTTATGTTTAGATCTGATCTATTGTAATGTAAATTTATATTCAGAAATTGCTGTAGAATTTTACAGATCTACACTTATTTACGCATGATTTGGTCAAAACCCCAAGGGGATCTTGTAAATAAGACTATCTAGTTTCCAGATCTGAAATAGATTTGATTTTTTGTCCACAAATCTGTCCTAGATCTGAGTTTTAATATTCAGTTGTTGCAGCTCCTCAAAATAACTTTGTTGAGCCATTTCTGCATTTATATATGTGTTGCAGCCTTCTTTTCTGAAGATTTCTAGCTTTATTGTCTCGTGTATTTTATTGTATATTGAAAGAGCTTCATTATAATTGTGATTTGATACTGTATATTCATAAGTTAATCATATTTTATGGCATCCTTCTCATACTGTCCAAGACTACATTATTTCTGAAGAATTTTTTTGTGCATAGCTACAGCCCCTCTTGTAGGGTGTTTTTCAGCTAGACTAGGTGGTGGGAGATCTATTTACCACACATAGTTTGATTTGTTTTAGGTCCCCTTTTGGATCTAGACTCCAGATCTTCTAATCTAAGGGATCCAAGGGTTTTTAACTCATTTATGTGCATCGATCTCCCAGGACTATGTTATTTTAGTAGGCTTGCTGTAATATTCTAGATTTGGAATATTATAGTGGTATCAGAGCTCCTTTCTTGGCACAGCCTATGCTTTCCTTGGAGAATCACAGCCATGTTGCATTCAGAATAATATGAACCTCTTACTGAGAGGGAGAAGATATATTAGAACATAATTCACAAGAAGTATGATTACACTACTGATGATCAAGACAGGGTAAAGCCCCTGAGACTATAGGTGATAAATAAGGAGAAGAGTTTGCAAGAACTCTATTGGTGGCCATGCAAGATCTTTCCAGAGAGATCAAGGAGATGAGGGTGGATAGAATGATGCAATCTCTTGGGATATTTCATCCGAGAGAAGGCTCTCACATGTATCATCATGGGACTGGTCAACCAGTGAATCTGCAACAAGCCCCACAAGCTTCACAACGCTCCACTATGCCTACCTTCTTGGCTATGGATAATGAAGGACTGCAAGAGCAAGCTTCCATTGAATATTACTTTGTGGAGTATGATTATTAGAGTCTGAGATTCAATGACCACTTGGATTTCCAATATTTTTGTCACCTCAAGGACATAAGAAGACTGAGGCAGCAATATAGAGATGGTGGATTCTTTCATAATCAAAATAGACACCACTCTATGGGTAGATTATTTTTTCCCAAGTTTGATGGATCATCCTCCAATTCTGCCAAGGCATGGGTAGAAAAGCTAGATATTTACTTCCAGTTGAACAAATTCCTTGAGAATGAAGCCAACAAGATTGCAGTGCTACACTTTTAAGGTGAAGCACACAATTGGTGGTTCCATGGGTTGTCTACATTGGGACATATCAATGTGAATACCTATTATGATTTTACTAGAAAACTGGTGGATAGGTTTGACAGGAATGATCCTAAAGCACCCTTCATAATCCTTGCAAAGCTGAAGCAATCAGGGTATGCAGAGACTTATATCTCTTAGTTTCTCAGATTATCAGTGAGGGTCCCTAATCTATCTATAGCAAGGATATTCTACATGTTCATCGATGGCTTGGAGGAACCTTTGCATGGGTTGATTAAACCTACCAAGCCCATCACTTTGCATGATGCCATTGAGAGGGCTAGAGAACTCCAAGATGCCTTGCCAAAAGCAAAGGAAACTTTCCAAAGTAAGGCCCCTCACTTTTCTAAGGGGAAGGATAGAAACGCTGCTCCTCCCAAGGAGAGCTCTATGAAGAAACCTCTTGATATTGATCTCAGGAGGGAATTGAGGAAAAATAAACTGTGCTTCACTTGCCAAGAGTCATGGGTACTGGGACATAGATGTGATGCAGGGAAAGCACACTACATAGAATTCTTCTCAGATCTTGAGGAGGAAGATGAAGATGATGAACCTAGGAGGGGTCACGGCACTGATGATGATGAGAAATATCAAACACCATCCAGAGATGGGAAGAGAGCTTTTGCTCCAATAAGTGGGACTCTTGCATATTTGAGAGGAGTGCCTAAGTACTTGACCCTAAGGGTACAAGGTTCAGTCATGAATCAGAGAGTATCTATCCTAATTGATAGTGGGGCAACCCACAACTTCATTGATGCTCATATTGTGAAAAGGAAAGCAATCCCCACTGACACTTTTTAGGGATTTTTTGTTTTAGTCCCAGGAGATAGGACCATGCAATGCATGCAATATGTTCCATCACTCTCTATCACTATGGGATCCTACACTTTGGTGGATCACTTCTTTATAGTTGACATACCAGACACCAACATCATTTTGGGTGTCCAATGGTTGAATACCTTGGGGAAGGTTACCACTAATTGGAAAGATTTGCAAATGGAGTGGGTGGACTTGAAGAGTGGGAAACCATAAATGATTCAAGGCATGCACACTTATCCTTCACCTAGTACTTCCACATGAACAACAGAGATGGATTTTTGCAGTGGAAGCAGGGATCTCACAGTTTCTTCTCTCATGTTCATGAGGATGCTGCAAGGGACATTCTTATCTAATGGCAAGCCACCTGGAATTCCATCACATTTAGATATTTTGGGGAAAGCTCCACAAAGTGTTGCTCCAAATCTAGATCAAGGAAGGATTGGAGCAATGAGAGACCAAGTCATAGCATTAGAGGGCTTGGGACAACCCAAGTATGAGGGATATCTTCTTCCTGCATCACTATCTCCCTTTCTCTTTTCTAAATCTGCGTTGTGGGAGGAGAATAATGGGATGATAAGCCTTCCAACAAACAATTTTGGCATGAGTTATGTAAAAAATGAGATCAGCAACATGACAAGCACTTCCATGGATGTTTCAGCAGTGCTGTCATTTTTGAGCAGTGTGGATCTTTATTAGAAATCTCAACTGCTTGTAGAGTATTCCAAAGATCTTCACTGAGATATGATAGTATATGGCATGCAGCAAGAGGAGGGCTACTTATTCCAAGGGGGAGTCAACTATTATCATGGTAAGGTCTTCTTGGCTAGAGCTTCCAAGCTCAAGCAAAAGATCCTACAAGGAGCACATGAAGAATTCTTCCTCGGCCATATGTATTCAATGAAGATCTATACCCCAATCATGAAGAGTTTTGATTGGGAAGGCATGAGAGAGGACTTACATCAGTACTTTCAAGAGTGCAATAGCTATGGAGGATTGGGGCAGCCAATGGGCTCTTTGCAAGAGTCATCTCAACCAACTCTTCCTTTGCTCGAGAGGAGGGGAATGCTCATGCATAACTCCATGTATATGAAGGAATATGATGGTAAAGGATTTGATCATGGAAAGAAAGTTTTATTTTATGATTTATTACATTCATTTGCCATGTTTTTGTAGGATATGACTCCTAAATGGAGTGAGAGATCATGTGGATCTCATAGCTTGTTGGGGGCCAATAAAAATTCTAAACTTGGCCACTCCCTTGTTGTGCAAAGGGAGATTCCTTTTCATGATGAGTGCTTCCCAAAGGCACCAAACTTATGTATCATATTTAGCCATGTGAAGGTGACTCATGCAGCAAATGTGTGGTGGGAATGCCACTTGCCACACATGGATCTAATGAAGATAAGAGGTGCATTGCACTTGCATCACATGTGGGATTTTGACCCACCTCCTCAAGCTCAGATTTTAGTTTGCATATATGTAGCCTTGCTTCCATACTTGGATGATATAGTTGTAATGTTTATGGGATTGTACGGACAGAAGATGGGCAGCTTGTATGTACCACATTTCTTGGAAATTTTACCTATACTTCATGATACATGTCTTAGATGTAGCATTTCTTCAACCATGTTTATTTCTGATGAGTTTTTCGCTCCTGAAGGGATGGACTATGCACATATTATGTTGATCTTGGAGGAACAATTCATGATGTATTGGCTTGCTGAGCACTTGGCTTATGATGAAATCTTGATCCTTAATGATGCCATCAATGGAGGAGGAGAAGTACTACAGTACTTAACCTATCAGTTTCTTGAGGACAAGAAACATTTTGGAGGGGAGGACTGTAATATTCCTACTTAGCCTAAGCTAAAAGGAATATTCATTTTTGTTTTACTTTCTGTTGCATTAATAAATGAATAAAGGAGGACATGTAAAACTCCTAAAAATACTGAATAAATCAATGCCCATGTGAACACAGATAAATCAGGGCCATGTAAATAAATCACTTGCAGGTGTGAAAGGGGTTTGAGCTATGAGACTGCGTCAACCTTGACCAAATCTACAGCATTGTCTAGGTTCAATGTATCTCATGAAGGGACAACGCAGTTCTACAAGGAGGCCCCTCATGTGAAAGTAGCTAAATCATCAAGGTGGTTTAGGGTCTGCAAAAGATTTCATCTTATAAAAGAAAGGTGAAGGCAACAAGAGAAGGTTGTTGATTGATTATATTTCTGAGTATCTTGTTTTCTTAAACAAATACTATTCTCTGATGTTTAGTAGAGAATTGTGCTGCTAGCACTTGGAGTTCCTATACAGGGATTCCACCTCTTCATTTGAGGATTCTTGGAGGAGTGTTTGCTGATTTGATCCACTATTAGGCTTGAGGCCGAGCTATACTTCCAATTGCATCACAGATCCAGTGAGGGTTTGTCTGCTTTTGCAAGCTGCATCAACTCAGATTCTAGATCTGTAGAGATCTAGCTTGTTTTTGGAGCCTCTTCTCATGGAGTGTGTATTTTAACCTCCTGGAAGAGTGCCTCTCCTATTTGTACTTCAAATCTGTATCTTGGAAGTTGGCCATCTATGTTATTCAACCTACATTGCATTTTTCATTGAGGAACTGCGTTATTTCATATGATATTCTTTAGGGTGTTTTGATCCCAGTTTTGATGAGAGATCTCTAGTGCTGGGCTTTCCCTTCACTTTCGTGATCCATGGATTAGCTTGCTAATCCATGTTCTGTTTAGATCTGATCTATTGTAGTGTAAATTTATATTCATAAGTTACTACAACATTTTACAGATATGCAAATTAAAACTCATATCTACACTTGTTTATGCATGATTTCGTCAAAACCCTAAGGGGATCTTGTAAATAAAACTATCTAGTTTCCAAATCTGAAATAGATCTGATGTTTTGTCCATAGATCTATCCTAGATCTCGGTTGTAATATTCAGCTACTACAGCTCCTCAAAATAACACTATTGATCCATTTTTGCATTTATATATGTGTTGCAGCCTTCTTTTTTGAAGATTTCTGGCTCTATTGTCTCATGTATTTTATTGTATATTGAAAGAGCTTCATTATAATTCTGATTTGTTGTTGTATATTCATAATTTAATCCTATTTTATGGCCTCCTACTCATATTGTCCAAGACTATGTTATTTCTGAAGCAGTTTGTTGTGCATAGCTGCAGCCCCTCTTATAGGGTGTTTTTCAGCTAGACTAGGTGGTGGGAGATCTATTTACCATACCTAGTTTGATTTATTTTTGCTCCCCTTTTGGATCTATAATATAGATATGATGATCTAAGGGATACAAGGGTTTTAAACTCATTTCTGTGCATTAATCTCCCAAGAGTGAATTATTTCAGCAGGCTTTCTGTAATATTCCAGATTTGAAATATTACATAGACTAAATTTACAATGCACTAATAACATAACATAGTATGAAAAAATCCTCTTAGGACTACATTTATTGAAAAAATTATGAGACAAGAGGATAAATATTCATGGAGATTCAGAACTGATAATTAGGCAATTAAATGGAGAATACACTACCAAACATCGAAGATTGAGAGCCTATAGAGATGATGCTATGGACCTCCTAAAAACCCTTGCATAGTTTGAACTCACCTTTGTCCCTAGAAACCAAAATATCCTTGCCAATGGTTTGTCCTTTGCTTCTAGTACATTTCTTAGACCCCATGAAAACAAACAATACTCAATCCAAGTCAAATATAGACCAACAGTCCCAGATAATGAAAAATAGTGGCAATTTTTTGAAGGAGATAAACAAATAGAAGACTTCCTACAGTCCAGAAATGAGTTTGAAATGCCAAATTCAAAATCAGAGTATGATGAAGACTACCCTACTGAGGAAAAATAACTTTTTAAAGAAGAATAATCTCCTAAGATGGCTGATATAAATCTGTTAACCAAAGTACCCAAACATAAAATAGAGAACTACATAGATTTAGAAAAACAAGATCTAGAAGTGCTACATTCTTTCAATGAAAACTTGCCAAAGGGACTAGTGCCTCTAGAAGAATTTTGGACTTTAATGATGTTGCCAAAAATAAAAAAACAGAACCTACTGAAGCTAAAGTAGAAGAGTGTAACATAGGTAGTAAAGAAAGGCCTAAAATGATCAAATTATCTAAAACACTGCCAGCTCACATTAAACTGAAATACCTTGAGCTGTTTAGAGAATTTTCTGATGTGTTTTCTTGGAGTTATGAAGATTTAAAATCATATGATACATAAAAAACTCAGCATAATATACCCCTCAAAGAGAACCAGAAACCTTTCAGACAAAAACTACGCAGAATAAATCATGTGCAAATACCTCTGGTTGAGAAAGAAATCAAAAAAATGTACGATGCTAGAATTATTGTCCCTGTGAGATACTTAGAGTGGGTATCCAATCTTGTATTTGTAAGGAAGAAAATAGGAGAAATAAGGATTTCTATAGACTTCAGAAACTTAAACAAGGCCTCATTAAAAGAAAACTATCCCTTGCCCAAAATGGATCGCATATTACAAAGGGTAATAGGTTCAAAAAGAATTTCTTTGCTAGATGGCTTCTCAGGATACAACCAAGTATTGGTACATCTAGATGATCAACTTAAAACAGCTTTTACCACAACTTGGGGAACTTTCATGTATGTGAAAATGCCTTTTGGTTTAATGAATGCTAGTGCCACATTCTAGAGAGCCATGGATATTGATTTTTTAGAATGAATAGGTTACTTCATTGTGATTTACTTAGATGAAATAACTGTCTTTTCCAAAACAGATGAAGAACACCTATTACACATAAGAAAATTCTTTGAGAAATGCAGAAAATATGGTTTATCCTTAAACCCAAAGAAAACATTGTTTATTCTCCAAGAAGGAAAACTTCTTGGTCATATCATATCTGAAAAAGGGATAAAGATAGACCCAAAGAGGATTGAAGGTATATTGCAAATCAATCATCCTAGAAATATCAAGGAACTTCAATCTTTCATTGGAAAGATTAATTTCTTGCGAAGGTCCATACCCAACCTTGCTGAACTTAGAAATATTACAAACATGCTTAAAAGATAAATAGGAGTTAAATGGACCTTAGAAGCAAAGAAATCCTTTGAATTTCCAAAAAATGCACTTACACAAACACCAATTCTTATTAGTCCTAATTTTACTAAATATTTCTTCACATTCTCCTTTGCATCAGAACATACAGTGGTTGTTGTCCTATTATAGAAAAACATTAAAGGGACAAGAGTAGCCTATTACATTTTTTAGCAACGCATTAAGAGATACACCTTTGAAGTATAATATAATGGAAAAACAAGCCTTTGCCTTGGTAAAAGCCTTAAAAGACTTCAGATTTTACATTTTACACTCACACATCATAGCATTTGTGCCTCATTCAGTGGTAAAAGACATCTTGACATAAGATCCTGATGGCAAAAGAGGAAAGTGGATTGTTGTAATCCTAGAATATGACTTAGAAATTAAGCCCACTAAGCTCATAAAAGGTCAAGGACTAGCAAAACTTATGGCTGAAGCTAACTTACAAGCACTCGATATAAACATTTTAATGCATTAAATGAACAGGAGGATCTGGCAACTCCACTTATTGAAGATCATTTTCTAAATTCATATTGGTATGATGATTTTTTGTATGTGCTGCTCAATATTAATGTCCCTCCTGGGTTGTCTAAAACAAAGGCAAGGTTTTTAAAGTTAAAATATGTTAATTACTACATTTAAAATAAATTTTTTTATTGGAAAAATGCTAGTGGATTATTGCTTAAATGTTTTCCTAAGAATGATGCAGATAGGATCAAGCATGAATTTCATAAAGGAGAATGTGGAGGCCACCTCTGTTGGAAAAATACTATGAAAAAAATCGTTAGAGCTGGTTACTATTGGCCCACGCTCTTTCAAGATATCCACAAAATGGTCATTGCTTATCATAAATGTCAAATCTTTGAAGGCAAAAAAAAACTACTTCTCTTACCTCTACATCCAATCATTGTTGAAGATCCCTTTCAAAAATGGGGTCTGGAATTCATTGGGGAAATCCATCCTGCTTCATCTGCCCAACATAAGTGGATCCTCACAGCAACAGATTAATTTACGAAATGGATAGAAGCCATCCCTTCTAGGAATGCCACAAACTCAGTTATCATTAAATTCCTTGAAAACCATATTCTGTCTAGATTTGGCTATCCTAGGAAAACTATCACTGATAATACTGCTGCATTTGGATCCAAAAATATGGTTGGATTTTTCCACAAATATCAGATTACATTGGGTCATTCCACAGCTTATTATCCTCAAGGTAATGGGTTGGAAGAATCCTCAAACAAGAGTTTGGTAAACATCATCAAGAAGTTGCTGGAAGAAAATAAGAAATCATGGCACAACAAGCTAGTACATGCACTTTGGGCAGGAAGATTGACCACTAAAAATTCAATTGGAATGTCCCCTTATCAGCTATTTTATGGAGCAGATGCAATATTTCCAACCAGTTTAGGAGTGCCAATCATGAAGCTGATCCAAGAAGTATAGTCTGAAGAAGATGACATGATGAGAAGAATTAATCAGACTGTCCAGTTGCAGCAAACTAGAGAGGAAATATACAATAGAGCACAGTAAGTATAAGAAAACATCTAGAAGTTGTTTGATAAAAGAACAAAAGCAAGTGATTTTAACATTGGTGACAAGGTACTAAAATGGGATTCTAAGAGGGAAGATAAGGTAAAACATGGAAAGTTGAAAAATTTATGGAAAGGCCCTTATCTCATTCAGTCTGTTATAGGTAAAAATGCATTTTTTCTTTAGGATATGGATGGAACAAAACTTTTTGGAGGTCTTGTCAATGGCAGGATGCTCAAATATTATTTTTGTTAAAAAAATTAGTTCAATTTTTTTTTTATTCATTGTAAATAACATTTCTTGAAAGAAATTTTGAAAATAAAATACAAAAACAAAAGAAAAAGAGAAAAGTGGGTAGATAAAAAGAAAAAGGTACAACCCCATACCAAAAAGAGGAAAATCTGAAAGTGTGCAAGTCCAAATGCCACTACTTTGAGAAGAAACTATTATTCAGTCACACAGCCTAAGCATGACTGAATAAGTTTAAATATATTGTTGATAGGTTAGTGAAAAATATCTCCCAAAAAATATAAACTTGGTTTATCAGTAGAATATATTAGGAAATAAATAAAATGGATCTAAAAAGATCAAAATATGAACCAAGAAAGAAAGAAGGATGCTTATCAATTTCAGATCTTAAGCCTTCACAATTTTGTTTTAATTTTCTGCAAATAAAGTCTATGTGCAGCTTATACATAATGCCATAACCCCCATAGCAAATCAGAGTGTCTAATCCTGATTTGACTGTGTTTTAAATGTCCTGTTTTAGAAATAGAGAATACAAAATCTGTCAAATAGCCTAATCTTGACAGATAGCTAGAATAGGTAGAGAAATAAATGAGTTCGTAATTTTAATTTGAACTCATGGATGATATAAGGGTAGAAATAGATTAGTTTCCTCCTTTAAAATAAAAGAATAAAATGATGTAACAAGGGTTTTAAAGTCCAAGTGCACCCACTAAAAAAAATAATGTCAGGACAAGTAGGTTGTGTAGGTAGAAGTTTTGGAGAAAAATCATCTTGTTGTGATTCTACAAATCATCTTTTTAAGCAGCATGATCATCAAAGGAAAAGAGGAATTTAAAAAGCAAGAAACAAGGCAATGGTCTACTTTCCAGAGATTTATTCTCTAAGGTTCTTGACACCTCCAAGGAGCTGCCCTCCCCAAGTGGAGCCACTGTTAGCCATCTATAAATTTTGTTATACCTCATGATGGCTAAATAGGTTCCTTAGTTTTCAAGAAACAAACTTTACAAAAATTTTGTGAGTTCTTGAAACCTCACTGTGTTCAATATCTTCAAAAGAATCATGTCACTGATAAACTTCACTCGAAGCCTCTAAGTTACCCTGCCAAGACAAAAAGGAACTGTTTTTAAGCCATTTTCCATCATTCCATAAACTATTTCACCCACTTTTTCATCCATTTTTACCTATCCTAACCAATCATTTTTCCTCTAAATATCCCTTTTACCTCTTCATTTACCATCGTTTCCACCCAAAAATGCTTCCAAAACCCTTTAAAACCATGAAAAACTCTTTTTTCTTGGTTTAAATCCACTTATTTACCCTATCAGAACCCCTTAAAAAGATAAAAAAACTTTGGTTTAAGCCTTATTCCAAATATTTCTAAACATAAGGCCTTGAGCCCCTGTGGGCTTAAAACCTCAACCCTTTCTTCATATAACCAAAGCCTATGACTGTTGGCTAAAGCTTAAACCCCTTTTTCATTCTCGCCCCTGGTCATTCACTTTCTCCACTTAACCTTTCACCGCACCTTACCTTTAGCCCATTTGTCTTATTTTTCTCCCACGACTATGTTTTCCCTCAATATGATCTGGGCCATTGATCATCTTGATAAAATGGCCATCGGGCTTCTTTCCTTCCCATTTCCATTTCCTGAAACTCCTTCACCAATTCATCTCCCAAATCAATCTTGACTGTTAATCATCTTGATCCAACGACGACCATCTATTCTCCCTTATCCCTTCTCCCGATCTCATTTTCCACCATGCATTCTCGCGAGCAGATCTTAACCGTCAAATCCACAGATCCAATGGCCATTTCTGATCCCTGGTTCTAAAACTCGCCCGATAGTCATTTCACTACCCAACAAAACAGATGGCGCCATTCGCTGGCCCACCTTCCACTAACCTTTCGCCAGCTCATTTTCCGCCTACCACCTATCCCCACTTCTCCTCTGGTCGAGCACCTTGTCCCATCGCACTTCCTCTCTGCCATTGATTTGGCTTCCCCAGATCCAACGGTCCCAATCCATTATTGCACCTGATTCTCCAAAAATAGTTAACGTGCATTTTCAATGTGAAATGGGTTGTTTTTCAGGGATAGGTTTCAACACCTATATGGTGCCACGTTTGTTGAAGCCAATACTACTTACCACCTGGCCTCCACATGAATACTACCTCAGTACTACCCCAAAACCACCTGCTTCCCATTTTCGCACCAGATTCAAATTTAAATGCTATTCCGCCTAGTTACGCCTATGGAATCCTCTCATCCATGCATTTTTCTCCCTTTTCTACCACTCCATAGCCATCCCGAGGCTCTGAAAGAAGTTTACCCACAAGTGCAGGTTTTATTATCATTTTTTGTGTTTTAGTTGCAGGTTTAATGGTGGCCTTAAGTTTGGAGGCCCTCCCATAGCCATATACCAGTGGTAAAAGCCCGGGATGACGATCCTTGGTTCCAAGATGTAGAAAGGGAGATTCAAGGTCCAATTTTCAATGATTGATTAGTGCCTCATGAACACCAGTCGAGTAATGAAACCCTCCAACATAGAGAAAATCCACCTGTACACAAAAGAAAAATAATGAAGATCAGTGAAGATTAAATGTTAATGTCAAAATTCAGAATATCAAGGACTTAACCAACATGTTTCGAGGATAAAGACACATTTTAAGGGCAAATGATTAAAGATAAAACAGTCAGCAAAGTGACAGAGACAAAATATGATAAAGAAATGTCAAAAAGCATTATCAAAGGCCTAATAAAAATTTTAAATACATAATCAGATAGATTAGCAAGAAGGAATGCTTCAAATGACAAATCACTGAAGAAATTACTCCTCCAAAAGACTAAAAATTCCACCTATAGGCCTAATTTTCCTCAAAAGACACATAAAGTTATTACAGTCAGAGATATTTCCAATATACAACTCAAAAGTTATTGCCTGCCTACCAAATAAGCCTGAAGTTCAACAAAATAAACTAAGTAGTTCAAAGAGTTAATGTAATATTCATTATGCAGAGTTAGTCTTAAATACATTTTTGCCTTGGCCCTTGCATGGTCTCAAAGGTAAAAAAAATTTACTCTGTCATTTAGGAAACATTTAAGGACCCATTATTCACCCCACCTCCTCATTTCATCTATAAATATCATATAAGGAGCTCATTGTAAGTGTTGGTTGGATTATCATTGAAGTGTAAGATATTTGCTGAAGATGTTGAGGTGCTATTGAGTAGTTGAAGAATACTACGTTGAGAAGGGAAATTTTGAGTTGTAAAGACCTACTGGACTTGAAGTATGTAATTGGTTTGAACATCAATAATACTAGTTGATTCATGGCATCTTGGTCTATGTTAATGGTGATGTTTTTCTTCTCTGTATTTATCTTTCCTTATGTTTTACATGCTGTCCATTTTCTCTGGTAAAGAACAAAAAATTTAGAGGAGGATTTACTGTCAAAGTACCATATTTATGTCTGAAAGATTTATCTTTATGTTTTCCTCTACTAAGTTCTAATCGGAGAATTCTTAATTTCCCTCCTATTTTATCCAACTTGTTGTTTTAAGAATGATTCAATAGAGTATAACCAGGGAGAAAGGTTGGTAAGCCCATGTCTGTCTAAGTACAACTTAAGATATTGTTTTAAAAGATCTTCTTCAAAGCTTGCTAAGTAGAGCCTAAACCAGGGAAGTCTATGGTTATCCATGTCCTCTAGTCAATCTTTAACAATTGCTTTGAAATATCCCTTGAGAGTATGCCACAAGTAGGCTAGATTCACAGTTTCTATGTGATCTTAGGCTATTTTCTTTGTTCTCTTATATGTTTTCTCCTTTCTGAAAGTAGGCTTAGGATTACTGGATTGTTTTCTTAAAAAATTTCTTTATTATAATTCTTCCCAAAGAAGTCTATGGTTTTCCCTGTCCTTTGGCTTGCTTCAAACAGTTACTTTGAAAGGCTTTTCTTATTTAGTGGAGTTAATAGATTCTTAATTGATTATTAGCTTTGCTTATTTCACAATACCTTAATGTTTCATATAAAAATTCAATCTAAAATATCCTTTGATATATATGACTTTCCCTATGCAAACCCTTGAAGAATTGTTATGCAATTAAATCCTCTTGTGACTCCATAGCCGAATGGGTTAATATTGTTTCATGACCTATCTTTTTAGCCAAAACATTCTTTCAATTTACTCTCACCTTCACCCTTCAACTCACCTCTTCATTTAATGATATCCATCCCAACCAAACAAACAAGCTCCTAAGAGATTCATAACTAGCCTAATATCTTAAACAAAGCATAAAGATATATCTTCCAAATACACTTATATAGAGAGATCCCTCTCTGGATCTAGGAAGGCTAGGTCCTAGGATTCCAAAGTGGTTCTGATGTGGCCCCCTGTAGCGTTTATTCTTTCCATTCTTACAAATCATAGGGAGCCAACAGCAGTAGTCCCTGAACACCCTTGGTCAGAATATTACACCCTCATGCACAAGCCACCATGACATTCATAGCCATTTTATACCCACCCTGGAAGTCCTACCAACTCCAGGGATTTCCCATAAAAAATAACTATGACTGCCGTCAAGCTGCTTAATACACTCTGACCTTGGGCCACTGAATCCCCACCATTAGTTTTCAGTCAGCCCTTGCCAACATGCCTATGTTAAACTCATCACATCCAGGTCCTTGACCCCTCATGTCAGTCACCCCCCATTTAGTTGAGGCTTCCTTTTTTTCGACTTCAACACCTATTTTCCAAAAAGGAATAGGCACCTTGGATTACCCCTATCCATAAAAGGGGAATCCACAGGTGGCACTATGGGGGACATCATTTCCCACAAATTTCATCGATCCTCTTGAAATTTGACTACAAAAAAATCTTTCATTTCAAGATGGTATCGTACCTTACAACAATTGCACTTTGATCAAATTCGTTGAAGACCCATGCCTTCATAAGCGTTTCTTTCAGCAATTCTTACATAAGAAGGTCCCAGTCAGTACCTATGCGTACAATGCACAGCTATATGCCATACCAAGTTTACACATATGGGTACCACATTCCACCTATTGTAAAAGACAAAATTCCCCAGAGGGCATCAACAGTCATTATCATCAACCACTACATCACTACCATATTAGTGACACAGACAGAACATGTATCTGTCAAAAAGATATGTTTAACTAGCCACACCATCACGAGCATGGGACATGCTCGCCTCGTAGAAAATGTGTATATGTATTATATTTGCTTACAGGGGTCCCATAGGACATGGTTATTCTTTGAACCAGTGCAAGGTGTTTCCAATTCTGAGCTTCACATAGGTTTCTCTCTCTCTCTCTACGCACGATATACATAAAAGAAACTATAATGTATTTCGGCTATACATTTCTTCCTAGACCTCACACATTAGAAGGCAATTGTTAAAACTCTGTTGTAGCCACTACAACACCCTCCAAAACTTCACCCCTTTAAAATTTTTGAGCCCCCAACCTTTTGTAAAGATATAGTCTAATCCAGGTCAACTCTTTTAAAATGCCAAGTCGTGAAGTGGTAGAACTGATTAAACTTAATTTTTGCAACCCTGCGACCTTGCGACCCCTAGGTCAAAAATTTGCAAGGTCGCATGTAAGTCCAAAACCTAAGAATTGCGACCATGCGACCATGCGACCTTGCGACTCCCAGGTCGCAAGGTTGCACATATCATCGACCTGACCTAATTTGTGACCTCGTGACCATCATTAATTGATTGCATGTGCGACCCCTTTATAAACAAAAGGGTCACGTGGGTTACATTTGACCTATGTGACAGAGAAAGAAAATGTCTGTAAGAAGCCAACTGGAGCAAATTTTTCCCAAGCAAGTTTCCTAATCCTCCTGTTGTATCCTTTTTGATTAATTTTTGCCAATCCTCCCCCTGCCCCTGGCATATTTATCCCTGCCTTGGCCCCATTCAAGCTCCCTGCCAACCCTATCTAGGATTTAACTTTCTCCCTCATGAAATATACCATATTTTCTTTTTCTCTGAAGCCACTCTTCCCCAATGAAGGTCTCAAGCACCTTTCCTAACATGCCTAGGGAAAACATTAAGGCCCAGATGTGCTTTTTATAATTCGTGTATGTGTTATTTTTCCTTTTCCCTTCCCCAAAAGCCTTAATCGTCGCATAACCCTTGAGAAGGACCTAGCGTGACCCTATGACCCTGCGACTTGGTTGGTGAGTCGCAAATTTGCCAAGTTTCTTAGCACCTAACATCAACTCCCATGCAACCCCGCAACCTAGTGACCCAGCGACCTAGTCGTAGGTCGCCAAGTCACGTTTCTCTAAGAAATCGCATCGACGCAACCTAGTGACCTAGCGACCTAGTGACCTAGTCACAAGTTTACAAGTCATCAAGTCATCTTTCCCTTGAAACAGTGAACTCGGGCGAACTAGAGACCCAGTGACCTGGTCGTAGGGTCGCCAGGTCACAAGTCTATTCATTTCCTTGGATAATAGTTAGCAAAGGTAGTAGCAACCTAAATATTTATAATTATGACATATGTCCTATCATGGGACTGTTTCATGAATATGCCAGGGAACATTGAAGCTGAGGTAGAGTGTGTGTCCATCTCTTCGACCTCAAGCGATATGGGGCCTTTGAAAATTTGAAAGAGAAACAAGAGTCTTGAAATCGAAATATCAGAAGAAGAAATGCCTCCTTCCCCTCCCCCTATCTACGGAGACACTTCCTGTGTTCTTGGAAAAGGGGACAAGATGAGTTGAAACCAAGTATAATAGGAATTCACAAAGCCTGAGTTTCCAAAAGATCTTCCAGACCGGTATGTGTATGTCCAGGTCAAGAGGTCTAAAATCCACTATGGAGGCACCCATCCACCTGTATTTTTGTGTGCAGAGATTGTTGAATGTATCCTTCAAAAATTCGACTCTAGGATGTGGTTTATCCACGATCACTTGGGGAAAACATTCGCTAACCTAAGGGTAGAATATGTGGAAATATACTATGCACTTCCCCTCCGAGAAGAGACCTTGAACACTGATTGGGCATCCACTCATGCAGTACTCGTAGCAGAAAATTTGAAGGGTGGTGGGAGGACCCCAAAAAGTTTAGGTTTAAGAAATATTAGGAATATATGACCGAGGGTCTAAGGAAAGTTTAAAAGCTAGTGCCAGCAATGCTATGTAGGATGTACGACCAACCAAATGATGCTATGTTCAATGGTGCTTGGATTCCCCTCATGTAGGTTTTTAGTACATATGGTACCCATTTCAACTGGGCTAGCCTCATAATAGTAGCCCTCAGGTCAAACATTGATGCGGTACAGGCACCCGATGAGGGATGCGCATCTGAGTTTTATATGGATTCTTACCTTTTGGATGCAATATGTGCTAGGCGTCATTTTGAAGGATGGGTGCACAACTAGGATGTGGAGCATGGCGGAGCTATCCAGAAGGTGTTACAGGTGTTCTGAGCCTCCAAGTACAAATAGGATATAGATTCAATATCACACAACTTCATCCCCGCACTCTACGTAAATTTGTTTGGTAAGGATGCCCCATGCATGTCGAAGTGAGCCATGGAGACAATAACCCAGGTGGCCAACTGGTTTCTCGTTATAGATAGCACTTTCATTAGGGTTTTTGGATTGTACATGGCGCCCCACACACTACCCTAGTTCATCACTGATAAATTGCTCCTGTAGGAAGTATGTTACCAGATGACGAGCGGGTTTTCCAAATTTCTTAGCAAGGGCAAGAAAAAACCATGGCCAACTCTCCCACTCACTATTGGCACCTACACGGTCAGAGATTTTAGGGAAGTAGAAGAAAAGGCTGAGGAACCCAAGGGTTTTAATTATCCACCCATATCACACTGGACATATGATCTTGAAAGAATCATCACCACGCATTGCAAATGGGCCAAATTCAAATGGAGTTTCCAGCACACAGAGTGTAGACTGAGGATCAAATAATGAACAAGTACAACAAGGATAGGGAGGCTTCTACAAAAGAATAAACTAATCAAGATGAATAATATGATCGGACTTTAGAGGAAAGAATCAACACGCTAGGAGGAGCCTCATCTTCCAAAGCCAAGAAACAAAGTATTGATGCAGGCAGTAATCTTCCCAAATAGCAACAGGAACGAAGAGACAAAGAGGATAAGGCACAACAAGAAGCCAAGGAGAAGGCAAAAGAAGAGGAATTTAAAATAAATCAAAATTCCCTACATAAGAAAAGTGAAGGGGATAAGCGGAAGAAACAACTGAGGGAAGAGCAGAAGAAACCCGTAGAAAAAAGGAAGAAGAGGAAAAAAATATGAGAGAAGAGGAAGAGAAGAAAGAGGCTGAGTACAAGCTAAAACAAGAGCAGGAAAAAGCAGAGGCTGAGCACAAGCTAAAAGAGGAGCAGGACAAAGTAGAATCTGAGCGCAAGCTAAAGGAACAACAACACAAGGTAGAAGATGAGTGCCAGTTAAAAGAAAAACATGATAAAGCAGAAGCTGAGCTAAGGAGAAAGGAGGAAGAAAGTCAGAAATAAAGCAAATATTCCTCCAAGGAAGCAGAAGGCAACAAGACAACTCCTCCAGAAATAGGGAAACAGATAAAGCTGCCACACATCAAAGTGCCTCAGACAACCCCTATGGCCAATGTGCATTTTACTCTTTCAGAACTTGGCACCTCCGAGGAACAGGAAGATGAAGTCTTGGATATGACAAGGCTAACCTTTGACCAGTTCACACACAAGATCATACAAGAAAAGAGAATATGTCTAGCGCAGAATCCTTCCACACCTGTCATGGCCACAATGGAAAAGGATATAGTCTTGGATACCAGGACCAATCTAATTATGATTGCATCGGTTGGTACCTCCTTTGCAACATCCATAGAGGAAAACATTATCAAAATGAGCAGAGAGATTCCATCTTTAAAAAATAGGCTACAAATTTCTGAACAAAGAGCAGCTCAGGTTGAACAGGATAAGAAAGTGCTAGAGGAAGAAGTTTAGAGGCTACATTTCACAAGCGCCCAAGCCAACGACTTGCCACACACCATTCAAAGGGAGTTAGGAATTCTAGAAACCATTATGAAACAAGTATATGAATAGATGTTCACAATAAAACAGACAGTCGCTCCATTATTGAAAGCACAAGCGGAAACCAAAAGGAGGCTTGCACAACTAAAGGAGGCTTCTACTGCTTTGGATAATATGCTAAAATGGTCAAGCATATACCCATAGGCCCCTGACACTCTACCTAGGAAGGACTAGGTTTGCAGCCATAATGACAAGGTTCAGATTCGAATGAAGATACAGTCCAAAGAAAAGTTGGTCAAGGATCTAGAAAAGGTAATGTCTTCATATGAGCATCTGATTAGTGGCATTGATTCAATGGAAGAAACTCACCACATCCCTTCTCTGGGTATGTTTGACACTGAGAAAACAAGAGAAGAGGTTTCTCAGTACATCCAAACATTCCTACAACCCATGAGACAAGAAGCTACCTCTCAAGATATCCTAGCCTCATAGGAAAACTCTATTATGTTCGTCGTCACTCCGGTCTAAATCTACACCAAGTTGGCTTCACTATCAAATCAGATCGTAGTGAAAAGGTGCACCTTAATCCCAGATGTTCTTGAGTGCTTCCATAAATTAAAGGAACATAATCCCTTGGTCACTCCAGTTGCTGCTGATTACCAAGCATGGAAAACGTATCTCAAAGATCAACAACCAGTAGATGTGCCAGACCTTGCAATCACATAGTTGCTTCCTTGACCAAGGAATAAGTAGGAGTTCGCAGGTTGCAATAGGCAGAAGGTCACAGGTCGCAACAAGCAGGAGGCTGTAGGTCACACCAGTATCTGAGTCGCAAGTTGCAAATGTCTCTCGGGTCATAGAGTATGTCAACAGTTAGGAATGCAAAAAGTCAGGGACACTAAAGGGTCAATTTTGTTCTATAAATACTCCCTCTGGGAATTGTAAAGGATCTTTTTTTTGGGACTCCAAAGGAGCAAAGAGAATTGTATAGCATTGGACACATATTTCTTATAATG
This sequence comes from Pinus albicaulis, assembly GCA_034641835.2. Classification (NCBI taxonomy): domain Eukaryota; kingdom Viridiplantae; phylum Streptophyta; class Pinopsida; order Pinales; family Pinaceae; genus Pinus; species Pinus albicaulis. Next base: position 831,887,823 of record CM076579.1, on the reverse strand, counting down.
AATACAACAAAACTTTTGATTCCACTCTTGGATCTAAAGAGGACTTGTTTGTTAACATTATGAGTATTCTATCTCATGTATCAGATATCTTTTTGATTAACTGATCTTTTTTTTCTGCTTATATCATTCATAAGTTTCAGCTCACTTAAATGTGTTAATGGTATAGGGTTACTTAATTTGGAAGATGTTAGAAATTTTTTTATTAACATTATCTTATCTTTTTTAACACTTAACGAATTGAAGGGTGTTTTGACCATAAAGAACTATTTCTTTTGTGGTTTGAATAGCTTTACAAGCATGAGCCTAATGATGTGTTGCTAACAGCATTTCCTTTGGTCACATGCTTTAAATCTCTTTGGTATTTATAGTGTTTTACGTTCATTGGGACTCATCAACCATTTGTCTTATATTATTCAAATAATTGTATGTTCATAAGTATACAGGGGGACTCATCAATCATTTGTCTTGTATTATTCAAATAATTGTATGTTCATAAGTATACAGGGCTTGTTTGTGTTCGAGAAAATGAATATTCAGTGGTATTCAGACCCACACCTTGGATAGGATCCCTATCACACACGGTTTAGAGTATAATCTGGACTTTATACCGGGGAGATCCCTTACTGTTGGCTGGAAATTTCGTTCCATCAACATATTTGGTGCTAGATGGAGGGCCTGAATGGCAAGCTCTCGACACAAAAGTAACATCCTGTTGCAAACCCAGCAGGGGGAGATCATGTATGAAAATACTGGTCCTCTTCCCTTTGAAAATTCCCTAGAAGAAGAACCCCGTTACTATGAGATCACCTCAGACCAGTTGAGGGCCCTACGACCAATCACCCATGATCTCATCAGAGGCTTGCAAAATTTCATGTCCACCAGTTCCCTGGTCAACCCTCGAACTCCCGCAGCTAACCAGACTCACCAGGGAGCCCTATTCAATTCCATACCTCAGCTGGTAGGTCTCATGATAGGATATTATGCAGATGCAGTTGAACGTAATTCAGAAAAACCCCCCAATGGTCCCCAAGGGATTGAAGGAGGTGGCCCTAAAATCACTGAAACCCAACCTGACCTACCTTTGAATGATGATACTCAAGCAAATAACTAGCATGGAGGAGCGACTGGGAGGGGTTGGGGAAACAAGGGCCACAGAGATATAGGCCATGTGAAAGGTTGAAATATGGGCCACCCTCACCACAACCTAAACAAAAATATATTCCCTTTCCTTTATAACTAGAGAAACATCAAGAATGTAGGGAACCATGGGAGGATCCAATACATGCACTCTCACCATGAGGGAGAGGTCTCGGGATCTGGCATGGGAAGTGAGTCTGAAAGCTAAATGGGGCATATATACATACCACGCCACTAGAAAGCTAGGAATGTACAACTACTGGCTTGGATGGTGCAGTCTCCCCTACGTCTCCACGGTCCCCTCCATGACATGCCCCGACACCTTGAGAAGCACCTCCCTAAGTTTGACCCCGAGAAGGGTACGCTGGGCGAAGACCACATAAGAAAATTCTACTTGGCTTTGCAGATGATGAGAGTGTAGTATGATGATGTAGCATGCCATCTCTTTCCTCATACCTTAGAAAATAAAGCTGCTACATGGTTCTAGTCTCTACCTGTTTCTTCCATTTCTTCCTGGGAGAAATTTCGTTGTACCTTCCTCTAAAAGATTTCGGAAGACAAAAATCCTTCTATGCTCCTCACAGATCTTAGTACTTTGAAATGCCATAAGAAAGATAAATTCAAAGACTTCAATCAGTGCTTCACTACTATATTGAACAAATTCCCTCCGAACATGGCCCTAGATGATTCCATCACCATTGGCTACTACACAAGGGCTCTCCCTCAAGATATTGTCGTGTTCGTAAAACGAGAAGCTAGAGATACCCTAGCAGAAAATTACACCACTGCCCTTGCTATCGAAAAAGACATGCTATCCATAGGTGCCATTGACCATGATGGCCAGGATGATCCAAATCCAGCCACGAAGAGAGCCCAATCCTCAACTCATAAGTCTAAAGACAAAGACAAAGACCCTTTCGACTTCAAAAGTATCACAAAGTCTCTCAAGTTATTAACGAACGAAGTATCTAATTTAAAGAGGAATAACAATGAATCTACCTCAGGTACCAAAACACAAAAACCTTTTTGTATAAAGAATAATCCCACTGTCAACCGGCCTCCATCAAACTCGAGTGTTGGCCTCAACGTTGAATAAATCGGAAAGGATAATTTCTGTTCTTTCCATCAAGCCTCACACTAGGATAAAACTTTCCCCTAGTGGTTAAATAGCATGACCGCTATGGTGAATAAAATTTTATAAGATCAGACCCCTAGGATTTAGAGGAGGAGGATATTTCAGATAACGAGGAAGCATCTCCCCCGAATGAGGATATGGGTTCCACTGTCCTTACCTTGGAGGTGATCTGTGGGGAAAGTCCCTCTTCCACCACTGATAAACTTGGCCGACAACCCTAAATACAAACACCCTTGAAACTATAGCTTAAGGAGCAAAGACTCAGCCCCTGAACTATCCTTTGAGGAAAAAAGAAAATCTTTCTTAAGAAAAATCCTTCCACCAAACATAGAGGACCAAACCACAACTCTCGATAAATCTAGCCCGACCAATGCCCGAGTAAAAGAAAAGGATAGATCATCATCAGGTTCTCTGAAGGCCTCCACCGAACCTTCTCACACCCAGATTCTGGGTATAACATTATCAAGGATATGAAGAAAATGTGGGCCAATATTTCGCTCTATGAACTTGCTCGCATTTCTAATCAGCGAGATCTTATCCTCAAAGTGTTTTCCAACCACCGGCAGCCAAACCCGTGAGTATCACATCTTCCAAAGCTGCTGCAAGTCCCTAGTCTATCGTGAATCCTGTTAATGAAAACTCCAAGGGATCCACACCCCCTTTCCTCCTATCCTTCAAGATCTTCAACTTCAATGTCCACAACTTCCTCATCGATTCTGGTGCATCTACAAATGTTATGCCCTTGTCTATATGCAAGAAGTTAAACATCCACCCTGAGAAAACTGGCGCTAGGATCATTCATCTCCATAGATCTCAGGTTCCCACAATAGGTGAGTTGAATAACATCATCATCGACTTATCCTATGACTCTAGGGTGCTTTAGTGCATAGACATGGTGAACGTCGACATCCCCGAAGCTTATGATCTTATTTTGAGCAGATATTGGTCTAGCAAGCTGCAAGGATACTTTGCCACTGATTGGTCCCACCTGTGGCTCCCATATAAAAGCAGGAACAGTCAAATATGGGTTGAAAGCAAACCTTACATGAAACACACGGTGACTGAACTGGACATAACTAATGAACCCGTTAGTTTCTCATAGGAAGAACTCGACATGTGTTTCTTGGAATCCATGTTTGGGCGCTACCAAACACCCTAATCTCCGGTCACTCAAGACGTCCAGTTAGAAATTTTTTTGGTCACTGACAACCACTCTGCCTCAATGAAAGATCCACTAGAAGCCACTCCCCTAAGTATGTCTCCTATGTTCTAAAATATCCTTGTGAAATCAGAAGATGAAATTTGGACCTTTTACTACAACATTTCCAAAACCCATGATGGGGCTGGTGCATGTTGTATTCTGTTGGACCCTCAAAAGAAAAAAATTATAATCTCCTGTCAGTTAGAGTTCCAGCGCATGAATAATACAATCGAGTATGAAGCACTGATTCTCTGGCTCAAAAAATCCATAGATCTTAAAGTCAGTTGTTTAAAGGTAGTTGTAGATTCTCAGATTATCACCCGTCAGGTACGTAACACCATCATTTTCTTGTCTCCGTATTTTAAAAGTTATCAACAAAAGGTATGGTGTTTAATTTCTACTTTTGATGCTTTCGGTATTAAATCCATACTTAGAATGCACAATGCAGCTGCTGATACACTTGCCAATGCTGCTGCTAGGCTCACCCCACTTAGATATGGATTTTCTATTGAAATTATTTACAAGCCATCTATACCAGACAATGTCACTAATTTTCACGTTTTTAATGATGATCAACAGGTACTATATTTCATGCTCAATACAAATGTGTTCAAGGACGTAGTTCTAGAAGACGAGGATCATGACCAGACCTTGCAAAGGGAACATGAGGATCATAACTTAAATCCCATACCCAAAGGGATTGTGTCGCTTGAAAAGTTATTTGATTTACAGAACCATTTTCGAGGACCTCCCAACACGAGAGAACATAGTTCCATGTTAGTGCACCAAAAAATAAACCTCCAGACAGAGAAGGAACCCAAATCCATCAACCTCGATAATGAATGCAGCCCTCAAGAGAGGCAATATTTCACTGAGTTATTCAAGAAATACTGAGATGTGTTTTCCTAGACATATGATGAGTTGCAAACCTATGACACGCAAATCATTCAGCACGTGATACCCATGAAAGGAGTGAAACCATTCTAGCAGAAGCTAAGAAAAATACACCCTACTTTAGAGTCGATGATCCAAAAGGAACTAAAGAAACTCTTGGATGCGTGTATATTTTTCAAATTCCGCCATTCAACCTGGGTGTCAAATTTGGTTCCAGTCCGTAAGAAATCTGGAAAAACCCGTTTATGCGTAGACTTCCAAAATTTGAACAGAGCTTCAGACAAGGACAACTACCCGGTGCCCCCTATGGAGTAGATACTTCAAGCAGTATCAGGGTTGGAAATGTTCTCATTATTAGATGGTTTTTTAGGTTACAACCAAGTACTAGTGGCTGATCCCGACTGGTTGAAAACCACATTCATAACTAAATGGTGGACATTCGTGTTCATAAACATGCCCTTTGGCTTGATCAATGCTGGGGAAACCTTCCAAAGAGACATGGACATTGCTTTCTAGGGCCTAATGGGGCAAAGCATGGTAGTGTACCTTGACGATGTCACCGTATTTCTAAAGCATAGGTGTGACCATTTGCGCCACCTCAAGAAGATTTTTGAAAGGCCCCGAAAATATGGGATCTCACTCAATCCAAAGAAAATCATTTTCACCGTCTCCGAAGGAAATCTGTTAGGAAAAATCATAACCTGGGACGGTATAGTAGTGGATCCAAAACGTGCAAAAGTCATCGCCTAGATTCCTCCCCCAAGCAACAAGAAGGCCATGCAGTCTTTCCTCATGAAAATCAACTTCGTGCGAAAATTTATATCAGACTTCATCCAAATAGTCAAACCTCTGCAAGGTATGATCAAGAATAATGCAAGCTTCAAATGGAATTCTCTTGAGAAATAAGCATTCAATAACATCAAGAGGGCCATCGTTGAAGCACCTTCTCTTCATAGTCCAAACTTCAAAAAAGGCTTTATCTTGTACACCTTCACCTCAGACTCATCTCTCGCATCCGTCATCACTCAGAAAGATGCCAGCAATGATGAACGACCCATATCATTCATGAGCAAAAGTTTGTAATTTGTCGAGCTAAATTATCCTGATATTGATAAGCAAGCCTAGGTAGTGTACAAAGCAGTCAAACAATTCATGCCATATATCTTGAAGAATCACGTCATAGTGTTTGTACCTCACCCAACGGTTAGCTCACTTTTTGTGCAACAGGAGCTAGGTGAGAGATGAGGAAGCTGGATGATGTGCCTTCAAGAGTATGACCTGGAATTCAAGTCGGCATACACTATTAGGGGCCAAGGGCTATGACAAATGGTTGCTGAAGTCGCAGACCCGTGAGGTAGCAAAGAGGAGTGTTGGGATCATGAAATTGACATGTATCAAACTGATGATATACATCGGTAGAATACCTCCTCATGGTACGTCAATATTCATCAATATCTGAGCCGCAGTATCATGGACCCCGCCTTAAATGCCCAACATAAATGTGCAATAAGACTAAAATTTTCATCCTATCAACTGGTGCAGGGTAAGTTGTTCTGTAAGCACCAAAATGGGGTTCTGCTACGCTATTTGGAACATGAGGAGGAACAGAAAGTCTTGACAGAACTTCATGATGGTTCGGCCAGTGGGCACTATGCAGGGGACACGACCACTCACAAGATCATGCGTGTCGTTTTCTATTGGCCCGCTCTATTCAAGGATGCACACACTTATGTTCAGAAATTTCTCCAATTTCAAAAATTCGCCAACAAGGAAACATAGCCATCTGCTCCATTGCAATCCATCGTGGTGTAGGAACATTTTTAATAGTGGGGAGTTGACGTGATTAGAGAAGTTTTTCCACACTCTTCCAAACAACATAGATACATCCTCACTGATACATACTACTTCACAAGGTGGGTTGAAGCAATACCGTTGTGTCAAATCAATGATCAAGAGGAAATGGATTTCATTACTCAACACATCATGACCAGGTTTGGTGTTCCAACCTCTGTTTTTTTTATAACGCAACTTATTTTTCATCGCTTAAATTATATGAATTTTCTCTAGAAAATGGTATAGTGCTCAAACACTCCGCCAACTATTACTGCCAAAGAAATGGGTTAGCTGAGTCAACCAATAAGAACCTCATCTGTATCATAAAAAAGACTCTGCTATCCCAACAACAAAATTGGCATAACGCACTCCACAATTCCCTATGGGCTAATCGGGTCACACCCAAATATTCTTTGGGCGCCTCCCCATTTTTTCTTATGTACGAAAAAGAGGCTATCCTTCCTCCCAAATTTTCTCTTCCAACCCATAAATTATCTCAAGAAACTCATGGCACTCCTTGCCCTACCTTATAGGCTCGAATAAACACATCATTGAAACTAGAGGAGGATAGGCTAAAAACCTGGGAAAAAATTTCCATCCACCAGAGTGAGATAAAACGATGTTTCGATAAGAAGTCCACTGGAAATAAGGTTTTTGAAGTAGGTGACCTTGTCCTCAAATGGGACAAAGCCCACTAATATAAAGGGAAACACTCCAAAATCCAGGGCCTGTGGACTGGTCCCTTCCAAAACAAAGAAAAGGTCAACCCCCACACTTACAGGCTATAGACCCTTGAAGGTAGGATTGAGGTCCTCCCGGTAAATGGGCATGACATTAAACACTATTTCACCTGATAGCCCCCAGGGGCTGTCATCATACCTTGTACCATAGTTTTTTTCTCTTTTTTTGTTTTTTTTTGTTTTTTGTTTTCAATAAATCTCTTGTTTCAAGCAAGCTCTTGGTAAACCTTTCATTTCAGCACCTCGAGTTAGAGGAGAGATGTAGAAGTTACTCAATTGGAATGTGGGTTGGGATCTATGCTGGTGAAGAATCACTCCTGGAACGCAAAAGTAGCACGAGCTTGCCTATGATGGACACCCAATGTGGAAAGCATGAACAAGTCCCAGGAACCAAGCGCATGTAGCTTACCTAGTATGCTAGCTCAAGGGACTGCTGTACCAAAAAAATCTTTGGTGAAATCGGTCACTAGATGGAAAGGGAATAGATCAAACCTCAGGTGTCGAAAGGATATTTAGGAAAACCCAAAAGTCCTCATATAAACCAGGAGCAGCCTCTCTTGCAAGAAAAATAAGTCGGGATGCCTCATCTGCCCAGGGAATACCTGCCGCCATTGAATAAGTGCCTTGAGCATAGTCAAATAAGTGCCTTTTTCACATTTAAATAAGTGAAATTATCACATGAATAAAGGGTATAGGATTGAGAAAGGCTTCCTGTGCAGAGAGGCGATGTGACGACTCTACCGGGGTATTGACCAGGTTTGCTGGAAGCGGAGCAACGTCCTTGACTCCTAGGTAGTGACTCCGTTGGGACCATCAAGTTCGCAGGAAGCAGAGCAAAATAATGAGGACAAAGTCACTATACTAGATCCTGGAAATCCTTGAAGTTACTCCAACCTTTCCATTTGGTCTCCAGGAATGAAAACATTGTGAACCAACACCCTGGGGCATGCAAATGGTTAAAGCTAACATGCAAGCTCCAAGGATGAAAGTGGTGGGACCCATGAAGTGAAAGGAAGAACATGCTAAGCCCCCCGCCTCCCTCAAGATGAAGCACTGATAGAGATCTTGAGCCCTACCAGTGAATTTCCATTTGTTGGAGCCGCTACAACACCCTCCAAATTTTTGGCCCTTTTAAATTTTTGAGCCCCTAACCTTTTGTAAAGATAGAGTCTAATCTAGGTCGACCCTTTCAAAATTCCAAGTCACAAAGTCGCAAAACTGATTAAACCTAATTTTTTGCAACCCTGCGACCTTGTGACCCCCAGGTTGCAAAGTTGCAAGGTCGCATGTAATTCCAAAACCTAAGAATTGTGACCATGCGACCGTATGACCTTGTGACCCCCAGGTTGCTAGGTCGCAAGGTAGCAAGGTTGCACATCTCATCAACCTGACCTAATTTGCGACCCAACGGCCTTCATTAGTTGACCACACTTGAAACCCATTTATAAATAAAAGGGTTGCATGGGTCGCATTCGACCTGCATGACAGAGCAAGAAAACACCTCTGACAAGCCATCTGGAGCATTTTTTTCCCAGGTAAGATGAGTAATCCTCCTTCTATTTCCTTTTTGATTAATTTTTGCCAATCCTCCCCTTTCCCTTGGGTTATTTATCCCTACCTTGGCCCCATTCAAGCTCCCTTCCATCCCTATCCAATATTTACTTTTCTCCCTGATGACATATACCCTCTGTTCTTTTTCTATAAAGTCACTCTTCCCCAATGATGGTCTGAAGCACCTTTCCTAACATGCCTAGGGAAAACATCAAGGCCCAAATGTGCTTTTTATCATTTGTGTATGTGTTTTTCTCCTTTTCCATTCCTTGAAAGCCTTAATCACTGCATAACCCTTGAGAAGGCCCTAGCACGACCCCGCGACCCCATGACATGGTCACTGAGTTGCGAAGTCGCCAAGTCGCTCAGCACCTAACATCATCTCCCCCGCGACCCCATGACCTAGCGACCCAGCAACCTAGTCGTAGGTCACAAAGTCACATTTCTCTGAGAAATCTCATCGATACAACCTAGCGACCTAGCGAACCAGCGACCTTGTCGCAAGTCACCAAGTCACCAAGTCACATTTCCCTTGAAAGAGTGAACCGATGCAACCTAGTGACCTAGCGACCTGGTCGCATGGTCGCCAAGTTTCAGGTCTATTCATTTACTTGGTTAATAGTTATCAAAGGTAGAAGAAACCTAAATATTTATAATTATCACATCCATATTATCATGGGGTTATTTCATGAATATGCTAGAGAACATCGAAGCTGAGCTAGAGTGTGTGTCCATCTCTTTGGCCTCAAGTGATATGGGGCCTCTGGCAATTCAAAAGAGAAACAAGAGGCCTGAAATGAAAATCTCAGAAGAATAAATTCCTCCTTCCCCTCCCCCTATCTATGGATACACTTCCTGTGTGCTTGGAAAAGGGGACAAGATGAGTTGGTATCAAGTATATCAGGAATTCACAAAGCCTGAGTTCCCACAAGATCTTCCAGATCGACAGGTGTACGTCCAGGTCAAGAGGTCTAAACTCCACTACGTAGGTGCCCATCCACCTGTATTTCCATGTGAAGATATTTTTTAATGGATCCTTCAAAAGTTCGACTCAAGGATGTGGGTTATCCACGATCACTCAGGGAAAACATTTTCTAACCTAAGGGGACAAGATATGGAAGTATACTATGCACCTTCCCCCTGAGAACATACCTTCAACACTGATTTGGCATCCAATCATGTAGTACCCATAGTAGAAACTTTGAAGGGGTGGTCAGAAGAACCCAAAAAATTTAAGTTTAAGAAAGATCAGGAATATAAGATCAAGGGTCTAAGGAAAGTTTACAAGTTGGTGGCAACAATGTTATGTAGGATGTACGGCTGACCAGATGCCACTATGTTTAATGGTGCTTGGATTCCCCTCATGTACATCATCACTACATATGGTACCTATTTCAATTGGGCCAACCTAATAATAACAGCCCTCAAGTCAAACATTGATGTGGAATAGGCACCCAATGAAGGATGCACATATGAGGCTTATATAGCTTCTTACCTTTTGGACACAATATGTGCAAGCTGTCATTTTGAAGGATGGGCACACAACTGGGATGTGGAGCACGACGGAACTATCCATAAGGAGTTACAGGTGTTTTGGGCCTCCAAGTACAAAAAAGATATAGATTCAATCTCACACAACTTCATCCCTGCACTATATAGAAAGCTGTTTGGTAAGGATGCCCCGTGCATGTCCAAGTGAGCCATGGAGACAATAACCCAGGTGGCCAACTGGTTTCCTGTTATAGATAGCACTTTCATCAATGTTTTCAGATCGTATAAGGTGCCCCATGTGCTACCCCAGTTCATCCCTAATAAATTTCTCCTGTAGGAAGTATGTTACCATATGACGAGCGGGTTTTCCAAAGTTCTCATGAAGGGAAATAAAAATTCATGGCCAACTCTCCCACTCAGTATCAATGCCTATGTTAGCCACCTATAAAAATTTTCATATCAAAAGGTGGCTAAATAATTTTTGAAGCCTTCAAGAAACACGTTTTATTGCTAAAAATGTTATCTCTTGAAGACTTGTGAAGACATCATGCCCTTTGATTAAATATTCACTGCTATTCCCATTTCAAACTCTGAAATTATGCTGATTTCATAGAGGAAAGACCGCCGCAAAACGCCATTTTCCCCTTCCTTTCATTCCAAACTAACCTTCATTTTTACCCCTTCATTCCACATGAATTCCCTCTATTTTCCATTTTCCCCCTTTTCCCCTTCATAAGATCCTCTTTACAAAGTTTAAAACTCATTTTTAAACTTTGCCAAAACCCCCAAATCCATAAAAAACTGTGAAAAATTTCATAAAAAGTTTTTTACTACAGGATTAAGCCCCTTTGGGATAAGTTCTAAACCACTTCCCCACCATATGCCCAGGCGCTGGAACCAAGCGCTAAACCCTCTAGCGCTTATCGCATAAGAGAAATCAGAGTGCGCAAGTCTATTTGCCATGTTAAAGCCTCCGATGCGATTAAGCCCTTTGTTTATAAACCCCTGATCTTATTGTTTTTTCATATAACCACATAGCCTGCATTCGGCGCTAAGCATTGTTTAAATCCCATCTTCGATGCATATTTCCCTTTGTTAAATTCATAAACCCACCTTTTCCTAAGTTTGGTCTAAACCCACCAAAGTAATGTTTTTTTTTTAACATAAATGGGTAGATTGAAAAGCCCCGCATCAAAGTTCCGATATGATTAAGCCCCATTTGTATAAACTCCTGCCCTCCGCTTTACTCCATATAACTTATGCATGGGACCAAGAGTTAAAGTCCCGAAGCGCTAATTGCATTGGAGAATTAAAATGGGTAGATTGAAAGACTAGCACCGAAGTTCCGATGCGATTGACCCTTATACATATAAGCCCTGGGCCTATCGCATTTCATATAAACCAATGGTCCCGTAGATGGGCGCCAAAGAATTTCTTATATATAACCCGCCCAAGCCATAAAATTTTTGCATTTCATAAAATTTTGGGTTTTGTTAAGTATTAAAGGTTTTTCTGCTGGCGCATGTTTTAAAACAGTATCCGTCATTGATCTTAAGCCGATCAAATGGTCCGCGCAAGATCCCATTTCAAGTTTTTGTCAAGAGCATTTGTTCCCCCTTCTGATTGGAATTCCCTGATGGATCCCCTGCCGTTGGATCTATCCGCCATATCTTCGATCCAACGGCCCATATTTTTTCCAATCATAAACCTTTCTTCCACCTTTGAGCCCCTCTGATTCACTCCCACTGTCAATCTGAGCCTCAGATCGAAGGCTAGCACTAAATCGCATCGGCACCATTCGAAGTTCTTCCCCAATGATCACATGGCTCTGATTGCATCTGGATCATCCACGTATCTAGATCAGACAGTCCAGAATGTGTCTCCCAACTTTGGTTTAAATTTATGCACCCCCCTTCATAATGTTTTGGACCAAATCCTGATCATTGATCTCTGCAGATCAACGGTCCTCCTTCACCCTTTCTCCGCCTGTATATTATTTTGTTCAAACCCCAGTTCAATTCTAACCATTGATCCTATACATCTAACAATTCTTATTAATGCCGACAGGCCTACCTCCTGTGGGTCCTGCCTTCCTCAGTTTTTGATCCCAGCCGTCCATCCTTGATCCAACAGCCCAGATTGAAACCACCCATCTTCCTTCAACCCACACATCTTGCCTATATCACATTCTCTCCCCCACCGTTAGATCTGAGGCCCCAGATCTAATGGCTGACATTCTATATCGCGTAACTTTTATTGTGAAGGTTAATTTCCTGAGGGTTGTGCGATATAACTATTTTTGAGAAGCCACGTGTCAGGCGGGAACACATATCGTATTCAAAAAGGAAAAACCGCCTCGCTGCCTTTTCATTGCGCGAAACCCGTGGTTTTCATCCCCAAAACCATTTTCCCTCTTTTCCATTGTGTTTCTTCATGCATGCCTCCCACCGTTGATCTCTATAGATCAACGGCTCTGATCTAATTTGGCCTTATGCCATTACCCTCCACCCCTTCCAAATATTTTCAACGTGCAATCTCTGTTGTTGATCTCATGTCCTGGTCTCATCCGATGGCCCACGATCATCCCAAACCCCCAACTTTATTTTTAACCATTTTCCTCTGCCAAAGGGTTTTAAACCCCATTTCTTCTATTTTTCAAATAATGTGACCCCTTCACACTGTTAATTCACAACCAAGCCCGACCGTTGATTTTCTTGGTCAAATCATAGATCAACGTCTCCGATATCTTTTTCACCACTCATTCATCAAACAGCTTCCCTTTGACCTTCGCATGTAGATCACCACTGTTGGATGATGCCATCCAACAGCCACGCTCCTAACCATGGACTCCTAAGAAGTTTTACCTCATAAACGCAAGATTTATTAACTTTTGTTGTTTTTGCAGGTTTCAAATGTTTTTCTCCATTATAATAAAGGAAATGAGAGTCGAGGGTGATGATCCTCCAGACTTTCATTTATCAAAGGGAAATTACTACAGAGGGTTTAGTGCCATGCTTTGTCTATGCTTCACGGGAATTAATGCCATATGAACCCTTTGTAGAACCTGCACATCAAAAACACACAGTAAATTAAATCAAAACAAAATAGTATCAGTGTTGAAGACTTAAACATAGCAGAAACAGAGGATTGAAGACCATTTTCATAGTTTTGGAGGATTACAGCTAATATAAAAAATCAAAAGCCTAATCCTCTGAATTAAAACATAATTAAAGACAAATCAAACATTTATCAGTCAAAAAGTGCCTCCAATGCCACATCAGAGGCCAATTAATTCCTCTTAGCTACTATATTTCCACCTATAGCCTCAAAGCATTCAAACAGAGGCCGAATTATGATCAAAAAATCAGATATTTGCCTTAACGCAGCCACATAGTTAAATCTTCTAGAGAAATTTAATGCAAAAATATCAGCAGAGTTATTACTACATGAAACAAAGCCTTAAAGTCAACAAAAGCTCCCACCAAGCTTAATTCTTAAATGTAAAACAAATAATATAGACAGAACATTTGTAAACTTCTCCATTGAGCCCCTCAAAGGCCGAGAAGCATTAATTCTGTATTAATTGACCCAGGAGATCTTTTATCATATCCCTCCTCCTCTTTTCTTCTATAAATACTCCTGTAGAAGATGAGAAAATGTTGGTTGCTGAACTTTGAAATATACTTGTGTTCGAATTTTCTACCTGTAAATAGTGTTCAAAGGATCTTGAAGCTCTGTTTGTGATAGAATAGTTAGGCTGAGAAGTGAATATGGTTGTTGAATTGAAACATTGGAGTTAAAGCTGTAACTGGTTTGAAGCATCAATACAAACTGATTTATGGGATCCTGGTCTATGTCAATGGTGATGTTATTTCTTATTGTAAATCATTATTTTATTTCTATTTTCACTTTTTACATCTTCTCTGATAAAGAACAACAAGCATAGAGTTAGGATTTACTGTATATCAGTACCCTTCTCTGACTGATAAGCTTTATCTACATGTTTTCTTCCAATTTGTGTTATTTAGGAATGATTTAATTTAGTTTCAAGAAGTTGGGAATGTTGGCGTTCCCTTGTCCTACTGTCTAAGCTAATTGTTAATCTTGAATGTTATTTTCGGTTTATGTTAAGTAGAGATGAACTGAAGAAATTATGGTGAGCCCTGTCCTTTAGTTTTATCCCCAAAAACTATCTGAAAGTTTCCCTAAGAGTGTTTTTAAAGCAGGATAGGTTCAAAGTCCTTACCTGTTCTTATACTATTCTTCGTTAACATATGTGTTTTCCCTTGTGTTTAATATGTTTTATATTGAAGGTGTATCAAACGCTGGCTAGTTTCAAAGTACTTACCAGATCTTAGATTACTTTTATGTCTTTCTTAAGTGTATGCCAAAAGCAGGATAGTTTCAAAGTACTTACCTGATCTTAGGCTACTCTTTGTTCTTCATTTGTTTAATTCCCCTTCTTGTTGTAAAATTTCATTCCATAAAATCAACTTTAAAGATATCCTTAGACATAGATGACTTGCGCCATGGACCACTCTTGAACCTTGTTGTTCCAATTAAACCCTATTATGACTCCATAGCCCAATGGACTAAAACCAACGTTATATCTATATTTTTAGCCAAAGCTTGTTCTGATTGCTTGCAACTTCACACCTTTGAAACTCTTTCCATTTAGAATAAATCCATCTTTACACTTATTGGAGAGATCCCTCTCCAGATTCAGGAGGGCTAGATCCTAGAATCCCAAAGTGGTTGAAATAGTGTTCTCCCTGTAGTTGGACTTTTCCAATCTTGCTAATTACAGGGAGCTAACACCTTCTGGCGACTCCACTGGGGAGTTGAGTTATTTTCTTGTTGGATACTTTAAATATCTCAAAAACCCCTTTACTCACTAAACATTTGCCATATTGGCCAGCTGAGCCACCATCAATAACATCTTTTGGCAACTCCACTAGGGAGCTGAGTTGAATTTTCATCTTAAGTTCCCTTAAACACTTCATAAAACCTTGTGAGTAAAAAGAAACCTTCTCAAGCACTACCAAACCAGTGGTAATCATGATGAAACTTGTTTGAATCAGAGACAAACTAGGAAAACCCTAGGATTCTCATAAGAATTTATCTAACCTTGAAGGATCATCTCGCTTAGCCATAAGAGTAGACTGTCTTTGTCTCATAATTGTAGCTATGTTTTGAAATAGATTGAGGACACTCTTAACAACCAATAGGACTGAAAAATAACTCAGAAAACTCAAAAATATTCAAATTGGTATTTAATAAACATGGTGGTGGACCATAAAACCTTTTACCTCCAAAAGAGCTAAAAACTTCCACTTGGAAACTCCACAATCCTTAATAGACCTTAAGACTCCACTGGGAAGAATCATTATCATTTTAATTTCATTCAAACTCAGTTAGAGGACTGTAGGATTAAAATTTGTGTAAAATAGATTAGTTGACCTCTTAAAGACTATCATATCTGGTAGAAATTTTCTTGTTTAGTTGGGTCTAAACACACAGCATAATGGCTCCTACAAAGATTCATACTAGAGCCTACCCTAACCCAAACCCACCTGAGATAGTTGATAACCCAGAAATTATCCTTAGGAAGTCTCCCAAGATAAAATCTTCAATTGTTTTCAGATCACCCTTGAGAGTTAATTCAACTCCTGAAAATCTTGCAGCTCTGCAACAATCACAAGTAGACTCAAGAAATCCATTTAGAACTAGGTCTCTTGATGATTTAGATCAACTATATTCTGAGACTTCACTTTCATCCCCTGAAACAAGTGAACATCCTGGTAGAAGAGAAACAACACCACCTGATTTACATTTCCTTTCCAATTTAGGTGTCTCTCATCCAAGATCAGCTCAGCAATCTATTCCTGGTCCATCCACATCTGTTCATCATACATCCATTGTCCAAACCACTCCACTTCAACCCACTTTTTCTCTTGTAAATCCACCTCCACCACATATCATGGCAGCATGGTATGCTCCCTTAGTCCTTCATGTACCATTAGTCAATCTTCCACAGGATTATCAGTCCAAAATACCATTATATGATGCTAGTAATGCTACTACTGTATCACAACATGTGGATAATATGAATGACTACTTTGATAGAAATTAAATTGATGATGAATCTGTCAAACTAAGACGATTTGCTCAAAGTCTGGGGGGATAAGTAAGAAAATGGTTTAAAGGCTTAGCCCCCCATAGTATCAATGATCTCCAAGCCTTCCATTAGACATTCTCAAACAAATGGGAAGTAAAGAAGAATGCTCTCCAAATCCTTTCTGATTACAAGAACCCCCACAAAAACACTGGGGAAAGTGTACAAGCTTACTACACTAGATTTAACAGTGTGTATAATGCACTTCCCCTAGATCTAAAACCTCCATAAGGCTCGACATTAAATAAGTTTTCTGAAGGGTTTGACCCTGAAATGGCCTATCAGATGAGGGAAAGAGACCCTCTAACTGTCGAAGATATGCAAAAGGGGCTCTTGCTATGGAAGTTAACTTGATGGAGAAAAGAGCAAGAATGAAGAATGAGAAGAGAGTATCCTTCATAGAGGAATCCACACCTTCTACTTCAAGTTAAAATATGGAAAGAATGATGGAGGAGATGATGAAGAAAATGAGCATTCTTGAGAGAGCACAAGCAAGTCAAAACCAAACTGCTCCTCAAAATATAAACTAGAACCAGAATCAGAATTTTAGAAGAAATAAACCTCCAAATAGACCTAGGGAAGATGATCAACAGATCACTCCTCCGTTTCATCAAAATTATTAAGTGAGGTTGAGGAAACAGATGAGAAAATAGAGGAAGATGATATCAACATGCTAGGAGTAGATAATGATGAATTTGAGATTCATTATGATAGAAAAAAAGGTCTTTACACACCCTATGATGACAAAAGAGATGATGATGAAAGTTATTATCAAGACATGGAAAATGTTATCATAGAGTCTCAAAGAGAATATGACCTTAGAAGTAAAACCAATCAAAAAACTCCCAACAACAAAACCTCTAATAAATATTCACAAAACAACACTGTAAACAAACCCAAAATTGTAAAATAGAAAGACAAAGAACTGGCTGGAAATTCTAATAAAGGTAAAGAGAAAGGCACTCAAAAAAATGAAAAATAGAGTACAGACCTTAGCAGTACTAACACTTCAGCTAGTACTCCTGTGAAAACAATTTTGGAAAATGTAAATAGAAAAAATCGGCAGACTGAATTTGCTGATAAGGTGGCAGTTAACAAGGCTGAGACAAGCACTTCAAAGAATCAAATTCCTTTAAGCCTGGAGCAGGAAATTTCCAAAATTAAAATCTCTACTCCTTTCTCTGAAATAGCTTTCCAAAATGTATAGAAGACCCAAATTTTGAGGGCTTTAAACATATAGATAATAATGACACAATCAATCTAAACGATTACCAACCAGAGCTCATTTTTGGTCCTAAGATTGAAAGTAGCTATCAAGAGGGGCCTGTTCCTCCCTTTTATG
This sequence comes from Pinus albicaulis, assembly GCA_034641835.2. Taxonomy (NCBI): domain Eukaryota; kingdom Viridiplantae; phylum Streptophyta; class Pinopsida; order Pinales; family Pinaceae; genus Pinus; species Pinus albicaulis. The sequence continues at coordinate 831,870,324 of CM076579.1, read as the reverse complement.
TAAGTTTAAATGTTCATGACAAGATTTTTCACAATGCCATGCATGATTCCGAGGCCTCTCATGATTTAATGCCCAAAGCTGTGATGGAGAGCCTGGGTCTAGAAATCACCAGACCTTATAAAGACCTTTACTCCTTCGACTCAAGCAGAGTAAAATGTTTAAGATTAATCAAAGACCTCTACATTAATTTAGCCCAGATTCTAGCCAAATGTTTGGTCATGGATATTATTGTGGCTGATGTGCCCCCAAAGTATGGAATGTTGTTATCTATGTCTTGGGGGGATAAGTTACAAGGGAATATGTAGATGGACATGACCTATGTGACCATCCCTCTGTTTAATCAATCAAGAAGACTTTACAGGGAGTCACATATGCAGTACATGGTAACTATTCAAAATAGACATCAAAACTCTCCTCTATATTCTATAAATACATGCCTCAATTCTTTTATCTTGTTTAACGATGAAATATTCAGTGAACAAGTCACTTTAAATGAATTAATGGTCGATAGAGAGGAAGAGGTGAGAAACACATAAGTGTCAAAACAGTCTGTTGAACCTTTAAACCACATCAAACCAAACACAGGACTTGATCTACAAATCACGCATTTGTCGATATTTAACCTTGAGATTCAAGAAAGCATCCCTCAATGCAGTGAAAAATCTGAGGAGTTAAAACAAATTCAACCAAGTGCTGATATTCATGAATAATCAGAAAGCATATTAGTTGAAAAGGATAGTAATCAAACGAAGGAGCCTAAAACTAGTCCTCTATGGAGTATGAAATTTGATGGGTCCTGCACTAGAACCAATGCTAGTGAAGGTGTCTGGATTTGCAACACTGAAAACAACCACACAGAGAGAATTTCCTGTAGATTAAACTTCCAGTGTTCAAATAACATAGCGGAATAAGAATCCCTGCTTTTAGGCTTACATTTGTTGAAAAAGTTAGGAGCCAGAAGAATTAAAGTGTATGGGGATTCAGTATTAATCATTAGGCAGGTCAACGGGGAATACAATGCGAATCACCCAAGACTTAGGGCCTATCGAAACGATGTAATGGATATTTTGAAAACTTTTGAGGAATCCCAGTTGATTTTTGTCCCAAGAAAAAGTGATATTGGAGCCCACAGCTTAGCTTTTGTAGCTAGAACTTGCTTAACGCCATATGAAACCAAATAATGCACAACTCAGATTAAATTTAGACCAAGCGTTCTTGATAACAAAAAGTATTGGCAAGTGTTTTATGGAGAAAAATAAATAGAAGACTTCATGCAATTTAGAAATGAATTTGAACTACACATTTCAGATTCAGATTATGAAACAGACTGCAACAGTGAAGAAAATTTTCTTGGTAAAGAAGAACCATCTCATGAGCTTGCCGATATAGATCTATTGTCAAGAAAACTTGAAAAAACAACAGGGATGATTGTAGTGATAGAAAAAAAGGAGTTAGAGACCTTGCAGTCTAAAAATCAAAGTTTTCCCAAGGGTCTGGCCCCTTTAGAAGAGTTGTTTTATTTTAACGATGTGGCCAAGAAGCCAAAACTAGAACCTGTTAGGTCTCTGTAATAAGCAAGATTGGCAAAAGTACGATCACAGAGTTAACATCGTTCAACCAACTTTGGGATTCTAGGATCTAGCCCTCCTGAATCCGGAGAGGGATCTCTCCAATATGTACAAATATGGATATTGTCTTTGAAGTTTAGGGTAATGATATTAGGCTAGTTATGAAGTCCAAGAGTTTTGTTTGGTTTTTTCGGATGGTTGAACATAGTTACTGTCTGAGGCGGAAAGATCTATATGCAAACGGGTTCAAAGGTGAGAAGTTGCAAGCAGAAGAGTAAGCTTTGATCAAAAAGAAAGATGATGGCAAGTTTTCAATCCATTGGGCTATGGAGTCATAAGAGGATTTAATTGGAACAATCGGGTTCAAGAGTGGTCTATGGGGCAAGTCATCTATGCCTAAGGATCTTTTAAAGTTTTATTTATGGAATGGAGTGATACAATAAGAAACGGAAATGACAGATGCAGAACAAAGAGTAGCCTAGGATCTGGTAAGTACTTTGAAACTAGCCAGCCTTTGACCAGGCACTTAAGAGAAACATAGAAGCAAACTAGGATCTGGTAAGTACTTTGAAACTATCCAGCCTTTGATACACTTCTAATAGAGAAAACATATAAAAACATAGGGAAGCACAAAGATAACACATAATGGTCTAAGATCTGATAAGTACTTCGAAACTAGTCAGCTTTTAACACATCCCAACGGAAATAATCAAATATTTGAGCAAATAAGAAAGGGACTCAGGGCTGACCTTAATTTCCTCAATTCATCTTCACACAATATATATTGAAAGTAACATTTAAAAATAACATTCAGCTGTGACAAAAATATGAGGGAACGCCAACATCCCTGTACTTAGACCTAACTAAGCTGTTTCAAATGTAATTGCTTTGTGCTTTTGGGGAGAAAACATTAAAATAAAATAGCCAAATGCTGCAGAAGGTTACCGATATACAAAGAGTCCCAAATTGCTTAAACTGTTTTTATAGAAAATGAAACAAACTCGAAACGTAATCCGAAAATACAAGCGTTGAGAATAACATCACCATCGCATAGACCGTATCCCAGAAGAATCACTGTATTGATGCTTCAAACCAAGCATAATCTTCGTATCCAAAGGTTTTAAGTCATCACTCTTCATAACTTAATTCCATCTCGTTGATACAAGCAACAGCCTGAAGAGCCGCTTGTAGAGCTATAAAAAGGGTCTTTTCACCCCACTACTCCACATTAATATGTCAATCCTGTGAGCGTTTTTGTTAGTCTTGCAAGAGTTTGTTCAAATGAGGTTACCACTACTGATAAACTAGCAATGCTAGTAGTACAGTGTTTAAAGATACAAGAGTAAATGAATGCTGGTCTATAACTAAGTTACTTCAAAAGAATAAATCACATATTCAGAAAACTCGGCAGCTTATCAGTCAAGGGTTCGGCAGCGATAACCCATCCCTTTGGAAACCGATGGAAAGGAAATTAGAGCATAGACCATGGGTCTGGGAGCTAGACAGTGAATGCCAAAGCTCACTACAGCCTTATATCGTCTCTCACACCAAAACAACAAATGCGAGTGAATGGAACAGCAGATAGTAAAATAGAACAGCAAATAAAGAATTGAACAACAAATCTAGAATGGAATGGAACAGCAATCGAACAACTAAGTCTCACGAGTCGTAACCAAACTTAATCTATTAACCCAAATGCACTCTTCGCAATAAAATAAAAATATTTCACTCTTAAGGAAAATTAAGCAGAACACACTAATGGAACAGCAATAACTATTGATAAATTATGGAACAGCACTAGTAAATCATATACGCACACAACACGCTGAAATAGTAATATGATCAATCTTAATTAATAGGGATACGACTGTGCTTCAAAATAGAACAACATTATTTCTGAATCCAATAATCATGAAGAACACAACTTCATATGAATCTATGACATGAATGTTTAGTACAAAAGCTCTGTAACAGAACAGTAAGAATATTCGGTTAAGACTAATAACATGCAATCAACTCTGAAAGGATCAGTAACATAATGCAGAGTCAATACACAATTCTATCTGTAAAAACCTTAATGATTTAATCTTAACAGAGCATGTAATAGCGACTTATAAAGCATATCAGATTACCGAATAGCAATGATAATCAAACCACGCAGAAATCAAAACGTAGTGATACAGAAGCAAGTGTCCTCCGGGGCCGGGCCCTTAGCCTCCAAGGGTACACCGCCTTAAGTTAATCCAGACGCAGAAATGAGATAATCACCAAGCTTATATTAATGCATAAGACAAAAGTACAATGAACCAGTTCTCAACGAGACTCGATGATCAAAGTTGATTTTTAACAGAAAATTACATAAGAATTATATATATCAAGCTAACAGTGCTGCCTCTTTATATAAAGGTGACGGTGGAGATGTCCAAGTAACAAGATAAATAAAGCGACGATGGGCCGGGATCAAAGATTCGAGGATTCGCCAAAATGTTAATCCTTCCTCTTTTCTTTTCATTCTCCAGGGTTTCTTCTCTCCTTTTTAGATGATTGCTATGATGCTTAGCCTTGTTTTGTTAGTTCCTCAGAAAGTTATAGTTATCCATCTTTATCTTCTTTACAGACAGAAACTCCTCGTTTTCACCTTTTCCTGCACAGAAAAATAACAATTATCAGCGGTTAAGTCTTGCATATCAACTCTCATATGTTTTGTTATAATTATTTATCATTTTCCAAATTCATGATACGAAAAGGTTTACAAATTCTACTAAAAAGCCACTGAAATGATCATAAAAAACATACCTTTTTAGTACTCCACACACCCCCCTGCTTACCTTGTTTCATGTCCTCATGAAAACATTGTAGTTGACATGCAAGGCAGTGAGAGAATAGACTAGAGAAGGAGTCTCATGCGGAGGCCTACAGCCATGATGAGTGACTATATAGTCAAAGAACTGACCTGTTTGCCCCTCAGGCACCTCATACAGGGCTTGATATCCAGGTGCAGGGTACCAAATAATTGGACTGCGAAATCTATATCCTAACCAGGATGGCCCTGCTTTCAAAATGCTCTCCATAGAGGTTCAAACGGTTGGCAGCTAATTCAAAATTCTCATACTTAAACGGTTCTTTGAGCTGGATGTTTGGATTAGAGATTTGGTACCGAAATTTGGCTACATTAATGGCGAGGTCTTTGATGGAAAGAAAATATTCTAAACTTTCTCAAATGAGTGCCTCATGCATGGGTCCTAACGTTTCAATGACACCCGGAGTCCTCATGAGGTTTCTAAGTGCTTTCCACAACTGCACTGGTTTCCTAGGCTCAGCCCTTACCCATAAATCTAGGCCATTTTCCTGCCTCTAGAAAGTATCATAGGCTTTGAGCCACTTAATCTGATTAACCCCGAATGAAATGAATGCTTGTAATTGGATGTCTCCAACAAGAGGGCCAGGGTTCAACTCAGTCTCCTGATCTAGCATGAGGTTATGCAAATAAAGTTCACACAGCAATCTCTGGACCTTCACCCCATAATGTTTACAACAATCTATAAAGTCATTGACAGTGTTGATTTGTATAGGGGCGCCTGCTTTAATAGCTTTTATTTTTAATTGTAAATACCTCGTTCTAGTAAAAACAAAGCATAGTTTTTAGCAGGTGCCCTACATGCTAAAACGTCATTGTATAAAGAACACATGGTATCCATCTGCTTGATAACAGTATCTAGTCTACGGGTTACCTGTGCAACTTCCTCTTGTTCCTTTCGCCACCCTTCAAAGGCTTGGCTTTTGGATTGATTGACGTTCCTTAGTTGCTGCTGTAACTCTTCATATTTTTCTCGGGGGACCGTTTGTTCTCTAAGTTGTTCGGCTTCTTGCTGGGCTTGCTTCATCATCTTATGCAATGTTTTTGTCTTCGGATCTTTTTTCCATAGGTCAGCGGAGGCCGGGAGTTTTACCTGAACTTTCTTATTATGCTGTTTGGAGTTCAGAACCCTTAGTACCCCTGAGGGTGGTGCCTCTGTCTGGATTTTCTTGTCACTGGTCCTCATATCATCCCTTTCTATTTTAACACAAATATCAGTCTGTTGCTCAACATCATTTGGAACGGCAGCTGGATTTTCAGCAGGGTTTTGAGCAGCAGGGCGATTGTTGGTCCTTCGGCTTTTTGCCTTGCGGGATTTTACTGGAGTGGCCCTCTTTTTCTTCCCTGCGGTCTTTCTTACCCTCTGGTTTGCTTTCAGAATTCTAATTTGCTTTCTGAGCTGGGTTATTGTATTCAATAATTTCTGTCGTTCCTTTCGCAATTCCTTAATTTCCAGCGTTTCATTAGAAGGAACAGCAGGTTGTCTGCTGCGGTTTGGACAATGACTAGTTTCTGGATCTTTCTCTTGGGGTGCTTCCTGTTGACCGGATCTTTCTGGCTGTTAAGGTGGAACATGTGGCTGGTTCTAGTCTCAACTACTGAACAGCTTGCTTTCTACTCCTTTTGCATGTGATTTTTCAGATGTGTTTTCTTCTTGGGGTTTGTCGTGGAGGTCTAATGGACTAGAAGGTTGGCCATACTTACCCATATTGGCCATGACTGCGGCCAATTCATCTTCTCCCACTGGGTCTTGTGGTCTTCTCTGCTGACTCTTTCTCTCTGTTTGGTTGTTAAACCTTTGTTTATTTTCGAATGCTCAATTTTCAGCCTCCATTTTCCTCTTCGGATTTCGGCTTCCTCGGCCTCTCCTTTCTTTTCTCCTTCGGCTGTTCTTCTTCTACTTCTATTAGAGGATTGCTCGTCTCGGTTACCAACTTGTGGTTGGTGGTGCTCACTGAGGCTTGCCACAACCCTTATTATGAGCTGCTTGAGAACGTTTGCAGGCCACCTAAAACATTCGAAAGGTGTATGGTCCAGCTGCCCAACCTGCCTATTTTAAGTGTATCTCTGGTCGTTCCGATGCACTAGCAACATGTTTCCGTTGTACTAATTCTCTGCGTTTTGCCGGACGTTCTGGTGTGCTTGTAGAATGTTTACGTTTTGGGGATGGTGCTGTCAATCCCCCCTTAATCATTGCAATCAGCTCTTCCCAGCTGCTCTGCTGCTGGGTGAGACCATGACTAACTACTAATCGTATTAACCCATGGTGACTAACGACTGACTCTACATGCTGTGCCTTCTTTATACTTTGTGCAGCATCATGTAGTAATGAGTTCAGAAGTGCAGGTATATTTACAGAGCATTTCTGCTTTAAAACAGCTAAGAGTTTAAGATGTCGTGGTCTTACCACGTCTTTCCTTCCTTCGCAGGTGATGTAGCTCTGCACTGTTCTTGCTAATTCCATCCAGGGTTCTCCTAGGGTTGCTGGCAGAACTCCCTTTCCCTTAATTGTCAAGCTCTGGCCTTCGTCCTGGAAAATTTCCATGATCTTCTGTAATCGTTCCTTCTTTAATGTCCATACTGGTCCGGTGGCTGGTAGTCCCGAAACTTCTGCAATTATGTCATCGGTGACCGCTATCCGCTTCCCCCTTACTGTGGAGTGATCATCCTGCAGGTTCTGCAAAAATTCCATCGCTACTGTTTCATTAAATCCCACGGGCGACGGAGATAATTCGGCCATCTGCTCTTTCCGGATCTCCGGGCGACGACGGAGATTGTCAACTTCGAGTTCGCTTGAATTTCCCTTCCTCCCATGGTTCTGGTGGATTCTCTATGGAACAGCAAGCTTGCTTACAGATCATGGAAAGCCTGAGAGAGGTGATAGTACGGGATTTTTGGAAAACCTGAGTATGTGAAGGAAAAAACAAAGTCATCTGACAAAATGGATTATGAACAACAACTTGTGTAAAAATAGAAATGTCATGCCGTTAAGGCATGCCATACCGTCGTACACTATCTTTCCCGAATAGTGAGCTGACACGTAATTTAGGGAATAATGAGGTTAACCTCCCCCCCGCAATGTGATAGGCTGTCCCAGCCATCAAATAAAGGAGCAGCACCCGATCTGCAACCGAGTCATAAAGGAACATCGTATGAAATTATGCCATGTTTAGAAAGACAACGAATTACCGAAATCGAGGCAGAGAGTTAATCGCGTATTACGTAAGAGGCTGCTGTGATATGATATGAGGCTGGTGGATAGGACGTCTGTCATACTTGCCAAATCTCAAGTGGTCATGGTCACTTCCTTTGCCATGATTGGTGATAATAAATGTTCATGCGATGTATAAATCGGGAAATAATATATGATTAGTTACTAGGATATAAGAAACAAAAGAGTATTAGTATCTTACCCATTGGTGTAACCAATGTGACTTCAATACCATTAACAGTGCTCTGCTACCGACAGGTGTCCATAACCTTGGCAGAGTTGTTTTTTTCACCCTTGGAACCATGATCCTTTGTGTATACTTGGGAATGTTGTTATGTCAAAGTGTAGACCATTATGCTGGCTTGGTGACCAGTTAACCATAATTCCATTCACGAGGAAGGAGCGAAAAGTGGGCAGGCCGGCTCGTGATGAGACCTCCTGTTCCAAGGTTCGATTATTTTGATATACCTTTTGGAACATATCCCTGGTGTGGTGGCCATAGTGGGAATGCCACTTCACTTCCATCCTCATGATCATGGTAGGCTGGCTCTCGATGAGACCCCCTATCCTACATTTGACATCTCACATATCATGTTCAGATATATTTTTTCATAGTGTACTTTTCCTTATTTATACACAAAGGGTGGTTCAACACTCCTTAAGAGTAGGAATCGTGGAAGAAGTCTTATTATCTCAATAGGAAGATATAAGCCCTTTGCTCTTATTTCTAAATACTAATCAAAGAGGGTTAAAGAAATCAGCATGATAAAGATAACCAATCAGGACAAAATTAGTAAAACAATGACAACAAAAGATAAGAAATAAATATGTCCTTCCTTTTGTTTTCTTACTAATGCAGAGCCTTATAAATATAGCGATTTATGATTTGCGGATTTCGGTATGTTGTGATTTTATATTCATTGCACAAGTACATAGCTGTATCTTAAAGACTAGAAAGAATACGGGCAAGAAGCATCCTCAATTTAGATCAGAAAAAGGAATAAGTTGTTTCACAAGGAGAGCAAAAGTATGCTAATGATGTTCCTTTGGAAAAAAATAATAACAGAAAGGATGATAGATAGCAAAAATGCAAATGTTTGTTCCTTTGAAAAGACGACAAAAATAAAAATACTATAAAAACACTCAAAATGCCGTTCCTTTGAAAAAGGAATTCATGACAACAAAATGTTGTTCTGAAAAAAAAGGAAACGACAGCAACTAAAAATATTAATTTCCTTTAGAAAAGAATATTAAAGTAAAAATGCCGTTCCTTTTGAAAAGGAACAGCAAAAACACGCAAATGCCATTCTTTTAGAAACAGAACGGCAAAAATCAAAATTTTGAGAAAGAAAAAGAACAGCAAAAAAAATGACAAGAAAACATTTAGTTCAAACATATGTACAAGAACGACTCAAAGGCAAGAACTTATGTACAAATTGTAAAAAGAAATGAATTCCTTAATGAATTACAGGTGAGGAAGATTTCTCTTCCTCTCCTAAAATCTCCATATCAGTGTCTCGACGTAGCTGCTGGCAGAAGGATTCCTGAGTGAGTGGTTTGCGATAGAGACGAACTCGGTGGCCATTTACTTTGAATGCATATCCAGAACCGTCAATGGTAATTAGAGTAAGGGTTCCGTTGTCATGCACCTTCTGGATTTCGTATGGTCCCAACCATCGAGTCTGAAGTTTTCCAGGGAAGTCCTGAAACCGAGAGTCGTATAACAGAGCCCAGTCTCCCTCGTGGAAGACTTTGTTTTTGATGAGCGCATCATGCCATTTAGCTCGTTGCTGTTGAATCAATGATGTATTTTGTAGTGCAGAGAGCCTAATTTCGTCTAATTCATTGATCTGCTGTAGTCGATTGATTTGTGCCTCGCTTAGATCTAGGCCAACTTCCTGTGTTGTCCATAATGTTTGGATTTCGAATTCTATGGGAAAAATGGGTTGTTTTCCAAACACTAATTGATAAGGTGAGTAACCGGTGGTGCTCCTCCATGTGGTTCGATAGGCCCAGAGTGCTTCAGGTAGTCGGGTAGCCCAATCACGCCTATGTGACGCAATGGTTTTCGTTAGGATTGATTCTATTATCTTATTGCTACTTTCTACCTGCCCATTCGCCCGTGGGTGATATGGAGTAGTGATTTTATGCTGGACGTGATAATTGTTGAGTGTTGCAGCTAATTTATGCCCAACAAATTGTGGTCCTCCATCTGTAATTATTTCCCTGGGAAGGCCATAACGTACAAATAGATGGAACAGGAACTGTATGACAGAGTCCTCTGTGGCTCTTGGCAATGCTTCTGCCTCAACCCATTTGGTGACATATTCTGTTGCCACCAAGATATATGTTTTCTGATTTGATGATGGTTTGATGGGTCCAACGAAATCAAGAGCCCATCGCTCGAATGGTTCAATGACTAACTGTGGTTTCAGAGGCATCTCATCAGCTTGACCAGGTCGTCCTGCTCGCTGGCAGCTGTCACAGGCTTGGACAAATTTCTTTGCATCTTTGAAAATCGTAGGCCAGTAATATCCTGTCTGCAATACTTTATGTCCAGTTCTATGCTCAGCGAAGTGTCCACCACACGGTCCATCGTGACAGGCTTTTAGGATGTCAAAGATTTCATCTTCTCGAACACATCGCCTGATATGCATGTCTGCCCCTGTGTGAAACAAATAGCCCCCAATCCACGAGAATCGAGCACTCTTCTGAACAATCTTCTTGCGCTCATTAGGGGTTAAGTGTTTTGGTAGTTTACCTACTGCGAGGTAATTGGCAACATCAGCATACCAGGGTGTTTGAACAGCAACAGCAAACAGGTGCTCATCCGGAAATTGATCTTCAACTGCTGCTGCATCGATTGGTTTTTGTATCCTCGAAATAAAATTGGCTACAGGGTTTTCTTTGCCAGGCCGATCCTTGATTGTGATATCGAATTCCTGCAATAAAATCAACCATCTAGTTACTCTGGCATTTGTGACAGGCTTATTTGCTAAATATTTTATGGCAGAATGGTCTGTATACAAGATAACAGGATAGCCTGTAATATAATGTCTAAACTTATTGATAGCATGTATTACAGCTAGGAATTATTTTTCAGTAACAGTGTAATTTAATTCAACAGGGGATAAATTTTTGCTGATGTAATAGATAGCATATGGTTTTTTATCCTTTTCCTACCCAAGGACTACACCAATAGCTGTATCTGAGGCATCAGATGATATCTGGAACGGTAGGTCCCAGTTTGGTCCTCGAAGGACTGGGGCTGTGGATACGAGCTTCTTTAGATCCTCGAAAGCACGGTCACATTTTTCTGTCCAAAGAAAATCAACGTTACCAGTTAGTGCATATAAAGGAGCAGCAATGTGCGAATAATGTTCTATAAATCGCCTATAATAACCAGAAAATCCAAGAAAGCTACGTACCTCTGTTTGAGTAGTAGGAGTGGGAATGAGCAAAAGTATTTGGATTTTGGCCGGGTCTACCTGAATGCCGGCTACTGAAACATAATGTCCTAGGATAAGTCCTTCAGTCATCATCATGAAACATTTTTCGTGGCTTAAGCAAAGCCTGGTAGTAATGCAGCGTTGTAGGACTTTTTCTAGGGTATCTAGTGCTGGATCAAAATCATCTCCATATGGTGTAAAGTCATCCATGTAAACTTCAAGTCCATCATTTATTAAATCTGCAAAAATGCTAAGGATAGCCCTTTGGAATGTGGCAGGAGCATTACATAGGCCAAAAGGTAGAACTCGATAGGCAAATGTTCCGCAGGGACAAGTAAAAGTAGTTTTATCCTGGTCTTCAGGGGCAATTTGAATCTGATTGTATCCACTGAAACCATCCAGGAAAGAAAAGAATTTCTTTCCTGCTAAAGTATCTAATACTTGGTCTATGAATGGGAGAGGAAAATGATCTTTTTGTGTTGCCTTATTTAGTTCCCTATAATCCACACAGATTCTCCATTTTCCATTCTTTTTTGGTACCACCACAAGTGGAGAGACCCATTTACTATCAGAAATAGGATAGATAAAATTGACATCTAAAAGTTTCTGAAGTTCAGCTTTTACCACATCCTTTAGATGGGGATTAAGTCTCCTTTGCGGCTGACGAACAGGTCTGGCATCTTTTTCTATATAAATGTGGTGTGTACATAATTGGGGATCGATTCCTTTCATATCAGGGTAATCCCATGCAAATGCTTCTTGATATTTTGTTAACAGATGGATGAGCTTTGTTTCTTGTTCAGGCGTGAGATTGGCATTGATGTTTAAAGTTTTTCCCAGTGCAATTTCCACAGTTTTACTATTTTCAACAGAAGTAACAGGTATCGTTTGGTCATGCGTATCTTTCAGAGGATTTTCCTCCAATTCATTATCAAACGCTGCTTCTATCATGTGACACGGTGTGTGAGATTCAGTTTGACTAATGAAATTATTAATGGCATCATCTTCTGTTTGGTCTTTAAAATCAAGTGCCTCTTGTATAGTTAATGGAGATCTGATGTTATCAGTAAGGTATGATACATGGTGCTTATTAGTTTTGATTATTGTGACACTTGGCTGCGCTGGAGGATATAGAACTAAATTTTTGCTATTCGGTCCTCTGGTTATGGTCATATTTCCCTACCGGCAGCCAATGTAGGCATCGGCAGTGGCAAGCCAAGGTCTACCTAAAATTAGCGGGTGTCCATCAAGTCGGGTTTTTGGATTAATTATCAGGAAATCGGTTGGATACTCCCAGGAATCTACAGAGACCATGACATCATGTAGAGTACCCTCTCGTCTAACCACAGATCGGTCAGCTAATTCTAACAAAGTAGAGGTGGGTTCTACAGATGTAATGCCGAGCTTTTTGCAAGTAGTGGTTGTTAAAATATTAATTGCAGCTCCTAGATCAACTAAGGCATTAGACAGGGTCTAACCATAAATTTGAACAGTTATAATTGGATTTCCTGGGTCTTCATATTTAATGGGTGTTTCTTTCCCAGATAATAAGTCAGATAAAGTACCGACTACTTGGACTCTTGGATTATTTGTTATATTCCTCCTTGGTTTCTTTATGCACAACTCTTTGATAGTTTTTGCGTATATAAGAATGTCTTGAATGGCTTGGAGGAATGGGATTTTTATGTACAGATTTTGTAATTCTCCCAGAATGTCAAAGTCAGGATATTGTATGGGTCGAGGTATGACTAATCGTTCTGGGAACGGAGGAGAGGATGTGGTTGCTTGGTTATGAGTCTGCTGCTTATTTACGTCCTCTCGTTGCAACTGATGTTCTCTTGGTAACTGATCTTCAATATGAACTGTTTTATCTCCCTCAGTTTCAATTATACGTCCAGATCTTAACTGAAGATCATTGCACTCCCTCAGGTCGGGTCCTATTTCTGGTGATTCTATGATTTGGATAGATTGGACCGGTCTGTTATTTGGATTGGGATTGGGTTGGGCTGGGAGTTGCGGTCTCAGATTAGACTGGGGATTTTGTTGTAATGCTGGCAGAGTAGGTTGAGGGAGCGGAATAGTTCCAGCTGGCTGGTGCATCGGTCTTTGCCAGCTTGTCTGCCAAGGTGAACTTTGTGAAGTAGGGGGAGTCCATTATGAAGGATATGGGCCATTTTGCCAATATGGTGGAGTGTAAGGGAAATTCGGCCAACCAGATTGGCTTGTTTGATTCAGCCATGGGTTTGAAGAAGGAAACGATTGTGGTGACCAGTTTGAAAATGGGGATTGAGATTGATTTTTCCACATACTATATTGTTGAGCATTATACTGTGGACGTTGAAAAAAATAGGTTGAGTCTGGAAACATACCAGATTGTCTCGGCTGCCACTGGCGACGCTGGTTGATTAAGTACACCGATTCTGGTTCTTCTTCCGCTTCCTTATATACCGCTTTCAATCCAGGAAGTGAGGGGCAGCTCTCCGTAAGGTGATCTTTTGTACAGATGGCGCATGTTTGGACTGTATCCAGTGGACATTCCTTGTGGCTATGTTTTTTCCGGCATCGGGGGCAGAAGATCGCCAAATTCTGTTCTGCCTCCATCTGCTTCTGTTTAGCCTGCACAATATCAAGTTGTGTAGTTAGTGTCCCCAGAATATCAGTTTTGAAATTTTCTAATAAATTTCCAATTTCTGCACGTGTTACTCCTTCTGTTGATACTTTTTTATCTCTTGCAAACCGATCGTATTCTGTTGGTTTTATTCTTGTGATGCCTCTCGAACTCCTGATACATAAATCAATGATGTCAACAAAATTCTCTTGATAAATATCCCCTTTTCCCATAATGTTTAATGTTTCAATCCATTATTCCTTCATGCCCCTTATTAATGCATTTTTTAACACATTATCAGGTAAAGGTAGCGATGCATAAGGAGATCTTTGTAGATTGTACTGAAAACGTTCCACATACTCCTCCAATGTCTCATTTGGTCTGGTTGTCATTTGGAATATTTCGTCTTTTAATTCTCTAGATCTACAATAATCCTGATATTTTTTTAAGAAGGATTCTTTCATTTGATCCCAATTGTTGATAACCCCGCCACCTAGTCCCATAAACCATCTTAAAGCAGCCCCTTTTAATGTAGAGGGAAATAATTTCAATTTCTGGGGATCGGTGGTGTAATGATACCCCCTGCATAACACATCGAATTCGAATAAAAATGCATCCGGATCTTCTGATGTGAGACCGTGAAATGTAGGGATATGCTGAAGAGGGATAGCTTTCATGGGTGCATTTGCTGCAGAATCCACTATAGGATATTGTAATGTAGAGGTTTGAGCATTTGGCTGGTTCTGAGCCATGGGATTGAATATATGCCAACAACCTTCTGGGATATCTAAGAGGGTATTCCTAGGTTTAGAGGGAATGGTTTTGACAGGGATAGTTTTAATAGCACTTCCCTTATCTGGAATAATAAGAATACCTGATGTCTGAGGAGATTGGATTCCTTCAACAATGATTTTCGCAGCGCTCCCCTTATCTGGGCTGTTTAATGGCTGATTTGTTCCAATAGGATATTTTGGTTCCTTGGTTTCCCCTGTTTCTCCTTCTCCTTCACAGAAGTTGCTGGAATTCCCTTCCTGCAATAGTTCTGGAGTAGAATTTTCAATTTCTTGAAAGTCCTGTTCTTCAGTTTGACTATGCACCTCAGCAAAGGCTACATATGGTGATCCTGTGGCCTGAAGGGAACTAGTAGGTTGTTTAGAAATGATTTTCCTGGGGCCTACTGATGGCTGAGATTCTGTTTTCTTATAGATTTCATCTATGAAGGTCGTTCGACCAAGGGTCATCGACCCCTTAGCTTTTTCAGGCTTGGATGGAGGTTTGATATTCTTTTCTGGTCTTTTCTGCTTAGTCATGCACTCAAATGAACTACTAAATTCTATTCAAACAAAGCAAAAACAAATATTTTAGGAAAGCGGACAGTGGAGCAGGTCTTTTACATGCTCCGCACGTAGGTTCTTACCTTCCGTTTTTAAGATCCAACTCTTCCCTAGCAGGTTCGTACACTACTCTGAAAAAGACAAATGGCTACACTCTTTCCCCGGCAACGGCACCAAAATGTAGAGCTATAAAAAGGGTCTTTTTCACCTCTAATTACCTCACATTAATATGTCAATCCGGGAGCGTTTTGTTATTCCAAAGAGTGTCTCAGTCTGAGGCTATCACTTGTCAGAGTAATGCTAGTAGTACAGTGTTTAAAGATACAAGAGTAAACGGATGCTGGTCTATAACTAAGTTACTTCAAAAGAATAAATCACATATTCAGAAAACTCGGCAGCTTATCAGTCAAGGGTTCGGCAGCGATAACCCATCCCTTTGGAAACCGATGGAAAGGAAATTAGAGCATAGACCATGGGTCTGGGAGCTAGCCAGTGAATTCCAAAGCTCACTACAGCCTTAGATAGTCTCTCACACCAAAACAACAAATGCGAGTGAATGGAACAGCAGATAGTAAAATAGAACAACAAATAAAGAATTGAACAGCAAATCTAGAATGGAATGGAACAGCAATCGAACAACTAAGTCTCGCGAGTCGTAACCAAACTTAATCTATTAACCCAAATGCACTCTTCACAATCAAATAACAATCTTTCACTCTTAAGGCAAATTAAGCAGAACACACTAATGGAACAGCAATAACTATTGATAAATTATGGAACAACACTAGTAAATCATATACGCACCCAACACGCTGAAATAGTAATCTGATCAATCTTAATTAACAGGGATACGACTGTGCTTCCAAATAGAACAACATTATTTCTGAATCCAATAATCATGAAGAACACAACTTCATATGAATCTATGACATGAATGTTTAGTACAAAAGCTCTGTAACAGAACAGTAAGAATATTCGGTTAAGACTAATAACATGCAATCAACTCTGAAAGGATCAGTAACATAATGCAGAGTCAATACACAATTCTATCTATAAAAACCTTAATGATTTAATCTTAACAGAGCATGTAATAGCAACTTATAAAGCATATTAGATTACCGAATAACAACGATAAGCAAACCACGCAGAAATCAAATCGTAGTGATACAGAAGCAAGTGTCCTCCGGGGCCGGGCCCTTAGCCTCCAAGGATACACCGCCTTAAGTTAATCCAGACGTAGAAATGAGATAATCACCAAGCTTATATTAATGCATAAGACAAAATTACAATGAACCAGTTCTCAACGAGACTCGATTATCAAAGTTGATTTTTAACAGAAAATTACATTAGAAGTATATATCCCAAGCTAACAGTGCTGTCCCTTTATATAAAGGTGACAGCGGAGATGTCCAAGTAACAAGATAAATAAAGCAGCGATCCCTCAGGATCAAAGATCCTGAGGGATTCGCCAAACTGTTAATCCTTCCTCTTTTCTTTTCTTCTCCGCCGAGCTGGTGTCTTCTCCTCCTTTTCCGGGCCGATTTGCTTTGATTTTCTTAGCCTTGTTTGCATTCGGTTCCCCTTCAAAGGGACAACAATTATCTCGTCTTTATCATTTCCTTTGGAACAGCAACTCCTCGTTTTCACCTTTTCCTGCACAGAAAAATAACAATTATCAACGGTTAAGTCTTGCATATCAACTCTCACATGTTTTGTTATAATTATTTATCATTTTCCAAATTCATGATGCAAAAAGGTTTACAAATTCTACTAAAAAGCCACTGAAATGATCATCAAAAGCATACCTTTTTAGTACTCCACACCAGTGAAATCCTATCTACAATCAAGAATCTTTAGCTCAGTGACAAAATAATGCTTCAGCAATTTACATTGACAACCAACCAATCCAACCCTTCACTCATCTTCTACTAAAGTATTTATAGAAGGATGAGGAGGTGAGATCTGATGAAAAGATCTCAAATACAATTAATGCAGAATTAATGTCTTCCTGGCCCTTGGAGGCTCAATGAAGAAATCATACAGGTGTTCCACTGCATTAATGGGTTTATACTTATGAAGTAAGCTCGGAGGGAGATTTTGTTGACCTTTGAGGCTCTGTGTGGTGTTAAGGTTATTCTGCGAACATTCTTTCATTAAATTCCTGGCAGAAGTAACTCTTCGGATGTTTCGAGGCAGAGATCTGATCTTGTCCAATAAATTCAGCCTCTGATTGAGCTTTTTGAGGCAATAGGTGGCGCTTTAGTTGGTGGGAAGAATCAATTTTCTTCCATCTGTGGTGGTGAAGGGTTTCCTGATGAAACACTTTAGTTTTTTCCTTTAATCTGTGTCTGAGAGCGGGGATTAGGCATTAGATAACTGTCTTAGCCTTAATCCCCACAAATCTGTCCACTAATCTGTTGTTCTGGTTCATTTCTGGTCTTCAAACTCTGATACCCTTTTTCTTCGTTTATTTTCACGGTTTCTTCATTGTGCAGGGCGGGGCAGACAGGAAAAGGCATCAATGCCGGTGGAAACATTGAAGGGACGTGGAAATTAACTCTGTAAGTGATTTCCTTGGATAAACCGAAACATAGAGGATCGTCACCCTCCTAGTCCGAAATTTCCATTAAAAACACAAACAAATGACCTTAACCCTGAAAAATACAAAAAACACGTAAAAAATCCAATTTATAGGCCAATCTGCTTTGGGGAATGTGCGGAGGAATGCGGGCCGTTGGATGGCATCATCCAACGGCTGAGATTAAATCTGGACGGTCATGGAAAAGTTGAAGAAAGATTAAATCGGGACCGTCCATCTGTAGAAATCGACGGTCGGGATCGGGCAACGGGAAGTCAGCAGGAGAATGTCTGACCCGGTGATGGAATCAGGAGGACGAATAATAGTCGTCGATCTGCAGAGATCGACGACAGGGATTGAGTTTTGGATGCGCGATGGAAGGTTTAACGGGCACGCATGTCCGTTAACGGACGAGCAAGTGGGGCGATCGACAGCCGTCGGATAGGAGGGCCCAGATCGGACGGTGGAGGTGGATTCCGCCGCGTGGTCCTGGTACGAAGATTAGCGCGCAAAAAGAGGTGATGGCATGACGGTTTTGAAACAACGGCGGGGACACGTGTCGGCCAGTGTATGGAATCGCTGGCCGACAGGAGAAAACCACCCTGGCTCAGAAGGCGGTGCAGAATGAAAAATCGGCGGTTTCTGGAAAATGGCGCAGAGGAGGGGGGGTCCACCAGGTGGGATGTGATCCGCTCCATCGAATCTGGGGAGCAGATCAATGGTTCAGATTGATCGCGGCAAAAAAACACGTGACTTTAAATATTTTCCAATAAACTTTAGAAAATGGGTTTTCGGGTTTTTCAAAAGGGAAAAGGGGGTCTTTTTGGTTTAGCGCCTAAGGCCTGAACAGTGAGTCTCGGCGCTCGGGTATATGGAGGAAAACGGTCCAGGGGTTTAACCGGATAGGGCTAAAATGCCAAATGCACATAAAGTATGCCTTTTATATGATTTTCAAATGTTTTAAGAGGGGTAATCAAGGTTCGAATAAGATCAAAAGTGAGTTTTTAACCTTAGGGAACGGATTTTATGAAGGGATAGAGGGAAAACATATGAATTGTAGGGATTTCATGGGAGAAAGGAACAATGGAGAATGAGGCAAGTTGGAAGAAAGGGAAAGAAAAAAGGGAGTGCAGCAGTACTTGACTTGGATTTTTGTAGGATATCAGAGGTTTGGAGAAGGAAACAGGTATGAAGATTTAACCAGCCACATGAGTTTCACCAAAAGACTTCAAGCACCAACAATATCAGGACTGAATTTGTTTCTTGAAGGCTGCAAAAAATATTTAGCCACCAGCTGACATGATAGGAAAAATATAGGTGGCTAACAGCGGCTCCACTTGCGGATGGTGCCTTCTTGAAGGTATCAAGAATTCAGACTTGATTTCTCTGGGATGCTGACTGGTGCCTGACCCATTGCTTGCTCTTTCTTTTCTCCGAAAAATAATATGAGTCATGAAATAAACATGAATTTCATCAATACCACCTTCTACCTACCCAATCCTATTGATCTAACATTTTTTTTATATCAGAGTGCACTTGGATTGGCAAACTCTATTCACAACATTTTATTCCTTTGAAAGCAGGAGATCTAATCTATTTCTACTCCTTATTTCTCCCTGAACTCAGATTAAACAGTTGGGCTCAAATATTTCTCTACCTAGTCTACTGTCTGTTGGGATTAAACAGTCCAACAAACTTTCATTCTCTAAATTCTACAACAGAAATTTAAAAATGGTCAAGTCAAGATTGAGTTGTTTGACTTGCTGTGATCCATGGCATAAGAACAAGCTGCACATAGATTATTATTTGCAGAAAATTAAAATAAAAATTGGAAGGCTTAAGATCTGAAAGTTTCTCATCATGGACTTTTCTTATTTTCATAGCTCTGTTTTGGCTTTTGTTTGAGCTGTCTCTTCCTTGATATCTGATTCAGATTTTGGGCAAATTAGAACCAGTTTTTCTCTTTTATGACTCAGAAAATAAAACAGTTTTGAGTCGTCTTTCTTTGGAAACTTTGGTTCAAATTTTGAGTTTGTTTGAACCTTCATTTCTATCCTAATCTATCTACTGAGAAGCCAAGATTGAACAGTTTGGCAAATCGAATTCACTATCCTATCAGCAAAAAATTCAAAGCTAATTTGTCAACATTAAACCGTTTGACTAACTAAAAGTGTGTTTTGAGGAGTGGCATTTGAGCTTGCACACTTTCAGATTTGTTTCTCTTTTGGCATGGGGCTTTGCCTTTCTTGTTTTCATTTCTGCCCTCTTTTCATTTTTTCTCTATTTTTGTATTTTTTGATTTTTCATAACTTTGAATGCAATGGTGGATGAAATGTTTACGATGGAAAAGGTAAAAAGGCTTCAAAACATAAAAATGGATCAAGAGAATTAATGCTTAAGGACCCTGCCATTGACAGGACCCCCAAACAATTCTGTTCCATCTAGCTCTTGTAAGAAGAATGAATAAGGGCCAAGCCATAGATTGTCAAATTTACCATGCTTTCCCTTCTCTTCCCTTCTTGAGTCCCATTTCAAAACTTTGTCCCCAATTTTGAAACTGCTGGCCTTCGTTCTTCAATCAAAAATCTTCTTGACACTGTCTTGCTTCTGCAATGCTTTGTTATAAACCTCCTCTCTGATTTGCTGAAGATGAATGGTCTGATTTATCCTTCTGATTATGTCATTTTCTTCAGTCTACAACTCTTTAATTAACTTCATAACTGGTACACCAAGACTGTTAGGAAAAATTGCATCTGTACCATACACAAGCTAGAAGGGTGACATACCAATAGATTTCTTCAAAGTTAATCTGTCAGCCCAAATTGCATGGATCAGCTTTGTGTGCCAAGACTTCTTATTGTCTTCCAACTGTTTCTTGATTATGTTCACCAAGATTTTGTTGGAAGATTCTGCAAGTTCGTTACCTTGAGCGTAATAGGCTGTGGAGTGTCCCAATGTTATCTGATACTTGTGACAGAATTCAACCAATTTCTTTGATCCAAACGCTGCTGCATTATCTGTGATGATCTTGGTCGGACAGCCAAATCTGGAGAGGAGGTTAGTCTCCATAAATTTTATGATAACGGAATCATTGGCCTGCCTACAAGGGATGGCTTCTATCCATTTAGTGAAGTATTCTGTGGCAGTAAGAATCCACCTATGCTGGGCAGAAGATGGTGGATGGATTTCTCCTATGAAGTCAAGTCCCCATTTTTGAAAAGGGGCTTCAACAGTGATTGGATGCAGAGGAAGGGGTAGCAGTTTTCTCTTGCCTTCAAATACTTGGCATTTATGGCAAGTAGTGGTCATCTTATGTTTATCAGGAAAAAGAGTGGGCCAATAGAAACCAACCCTCAAAATTTTGTTGGCTGTTGACTTCCAGTACAAATGGCCTCCACACTCTCCTTCATGGAATTCCTGCTTAATCTTTTCTGCATCAAACTCAGGCAAACATTTAAGCAATATTCCACTTGCATTTCTCCAATAAAGACATTTATCAATAATGCAATAATTTACAGCCTTTAATTTTAGAAATCTTGCCTTTGTTTTTGATAAACCAGGAGGTGTATTCAGATTAAGCAACACATAAACAATATCAGTATACCAAGGAGAATTCACAAAATGGTCTTCAACAATGGGAGTAGAGAATTCTTCTTGGTTATCCAAAGCATTAATCATGTTAATATCGAGAACTTCACAATTTGATTCAGCCATTAATCTAGCTAGACCTTGGCCTTTGATGAGCTTAGTGGGTCTTATCTCTAAATCATATTCAAGAATAACAGCAATCCACTTACCTCTCTTACCATCTGGGTCCTGAGTCAGAATGTCTTTAACAACTGAATTTGGGACAAAGGCAATAATATGTGAGTGAAAAATGTATACTCTGAAGTCTTTCAAATATTTTACCAAAGAAAAAGCGTGTTTCTCCATAATGTTGTACTTCAAAGGGGCATCCCTCAATGCCTTACTAAAGAATGCAATAGGCTGCTCTTGTCCTTGTGGGTTTTTCTATAAAAGGATAGCAGCTATGGTATGTTCCGATGCAAATGAGAAGATATAAAAATCCTTTGAAAAATCAGGACTTATGAGAACTGGTGTCTTGGTCAACGCTTGTTTCACCAGCTCAAAAGATGTCTTTGCTTCCAGGGTCCATTTTATCCCTTGCTCCTTCTTCAACATGTTTGTGATATTCCTAAGGAGCTCAGCCAAGTTAGGGATGAACCTTCTCAAAAAGTTTATCTTCCCAATGAAAGACTGCAACTCTTTGATGTTTCGAGGATGAGAGATTTGCAATATGTCCTCAATCCTCATGGGATCAATCTTTATACTCTCCTCTGAAATGATGTGCCCAAGAATTTTACCTTCTTGGAGACCAAATAAAGTCTTTTTAGGGTTTAAGGATATCCCAAACTTTCTGCACTTCTCGAAAAATTTTCTCAAATGTTCTAAGTGTTGTTCATCTGTTTTTGAAAACACAGTTACATCATCAAGATAGATAATGATGAAGAAGCCCAATTCTTCCGAGAATGCTATGTCCATGGCTCTCTGAAAGGTTGCTCCAGCATTCATTAGACCAAAATGCATTTTCACATACATGAAGGTGCCCCAGGGTGTAGTAAAAGTTGTCTTCAATTGATCATCAGGGTGGACTACAGCTTGATTATACCCTGAATAGCCATCTAGCAAAGAAATTCTTTTAGACCCCACCACCCTTTGTAAAATATGATCCATCTTGGGCAAAGGGTAATTGTCCTTTAATGAAGCTTTGTTTAAATTTCTAAAGTCTATACAAAGCCTGATTTCTCCAATATTCTTCCTAACAGACACTAGATTAGATACCCACTCAGAATATCTAATAGGGACAATAATACCAGCATCGTGCATCTTCATGATTTCCTTCTTAACTAATGGTAACTGGACAGGGTTTATTCTGCGCAGTTTCTGTTTGAATGGTTTCTGGTTTTCTTTAAGAGGGATTTTGTGTTGTATTATTTCAGTGTCATAGGATTTAAGATCTTCATAACTCCATGCGAAAACATCAGAAAATTCTTTGAACAGCTCTAGGTATTTGAGTTTAATGTGAGATGGAAAGGTTTTGGATAGTTTGATCATTTTCGGTTTTTCCTCGCTGCCTATATTACATTCCTCGACCTCAGTTTCTACAGGTTCCAGTTTGGGTTTGTTTGCCACATCATTAAAATCAAACAGTTCTTCTAGAGGGGCCAAACCCTTGGGCAAACTATCATCCTTGGAATGCAGAGTTTCCAACTATTCTATTTCAGATTCTGCACTCAATTCTGTTTGGTTTGTAAGTTTGCTAGTCTGAAGGTTAATATCTACAAGCTCAGGAGAAGGTTCTTCCTCACCAAGAAAATTTTCTTCACTGTAGTCTGTATCGTATTCTGAATCTGAACTATGGAGTTCAAACTCATTTCTGAATTGCATGAAGTCTTCTATTTGTTTATCTCCATCAAACACCTGCCAATATTTGTTGTTATCTAGGATAGCTGGTTTGAATTTAATCTGAAATGTGTCATCATATATCATTGGGCGGGTTCTAGCAGTAAAGGCTAAATTGTGGGCTGCAATATTCCTTTTCCTTGGGACAAAATTCAGGTTGGACTCCTCAAATGTTTTCAAAAGATCCATGACATCATTCCGGTAGGCCCTAAGTCTGGGGTGATTTTCATTATACTCCCTATTGACTTGCCTAACGATTAATTCAGAATCCCCATATACATTAATTCTTTTGGCACCTAGATTTTTCAAGAGATGCAAGCCTAAGAGAAGGGATTCATATTCTGCTATGTTGTTGGAACACTGAAAGTTTAATTTACATGAAATACACTCTGTATGATTGTTTTCAGTGTTATTAATCTAGACACCTGCACCAGCATTTGTTCTGGTGCATGACCCATCAAAATACATAGTCCAGAGAGGAACATTTTCAGCTTTATCAGTTTGGTGCATGTCCTTTGCATGACTTGACTCCTCAATTTTTTCATCGGGTTGAGGATTGTCTTCTTGACTGTCAAGTTTTAAGTTTAATGGATTGATGACTTGCAGTTCAAGACCTGTGTTTAGTTTGCTAGGATTTTCAAATACAATAGACTGTTTCAGCAGTTCAGTGTTGTGTTCCTTTTCCTCCGTTTCAACCATTAATTCTGTTGAAATGATTTTTTCTGTAAGTGTTTCATCATTAAACATGATAAAAGAATCAAGGCTCATACTAATAGCATACAGAGGAGAGTTTTGAGGCCGGTCTTGACTTGTCACTGTGTATTGCATGTGTGACTCCTTGTAAAGTCTTCTAGTCTAATTGAAAACATGGATAGTCGCATAGGTCATGTCCATTTGCATGGTCCCCTGTAACTTAGCCCCCCCAAGATCTCGATAAAAGCATTCCGTACTTTGGGGGTACATCAGCCACAACAATATCCATAACTAAGCATTTGGCTGGAATCTGGGCTAAGTTAACATAGAGATCTTTTATTAATCCTAGACATTTAACTCTACTTGAGTCAAAGGAGTACAAGTCTTTGTAAGGTCTGGTAATTTCAAGACCCAAGCTTTCCATTACAACTTTTGGCATTAAATTATGGGAAGCGCCTGAGTCATGCATAGCATTGTGTAGAATTTTGTCATGAATGTTTAGACTAACATAGAAGGGCGGGACAGGTCCCTCTTGAAACTTACCTTCAATCTTTGGACCAAAAATAAGCTCTGGTTGGTCGTCACTAAGATTGTATCCTCATTTTCTTCTATGTTTAAAGCCTTCAAAATTTTGGACCTATATACATGTTGGGCAACTAACTCAGTCAAAGGAACAGAAATTTTGATTTTTGAGATTTCTTGTTCCAGGCTTAAAGGAACTTGATTCTTTAAAGCATTGATTTCAGCCTTGTTCACTGCCATTTTATCGACAACAACAACTTGCTGATTTGTTTTATCTACACTTGCTACGGTGGTTGTAATAGGAGTACTCGCTGAAGGGCTAGTACTACTGATGCTTGCACTCTATTTTTCAAGATTTTGAGTGTCTTTCTCTTTACCTCTACTAGAATTATCAGCCACTATTTTGTCCTTTTGTTTGACTATTTTAGGCTTGGTTGCAGTGTTTTTTTGAGAAGGCTTGTCAGAGGTTTTGTTGTTGGGGGTTTGTTGATTAGATTTACTTCTCAGTTCATATTCCTTTGAAGGTTCTATGACAACATTTTCCATGTTTTGATAATAATTTTCATTATCATCTCTTTTGTCATTGTAAGGTGTATAAAGACCTTGTTTCCTATCATAATGAACCTCAAAGCTATCATCATCTACCCCAAATAAGTTTATACCATTATCCTCTGTTATTTCATCTGTTTCCTCAATCTCACTTAAATAGTTTTGATGAAAGGGAGGAGTGATCTGCTGATCATCTTCCCTAGGTCTGTTTAAAGGTTGATTCCTTCTAACATTCTAATTCTGGTTTTGGTTTCTGTTTTGAGGAGTGTTTTGATTTAGACTTGCTTGCGCTCTCTCTAGAATGCTCATTTTCTTCATCATTTCTTCCATCATTCTCTCCATTTTTGAGCTTGAAGTAGTAGGAGCAGATTCCTCTCTGAACGATACCCTCTTTTCAGCTTTCATTCTTGCTCTCTTCTCCATAAGGTTAACTTCCACAGAAAGGGCACCTATTTGCATATCTTCAAGGGTTGCAAAAACTCTTTCTCTGAGTGAATATGTCATATCAGGATCAAACCCTTCAGGAATTTTTTTTAGAACTGAGCCCTGAGGAGGTTTTAGTTTAGGGGAAAGTGCATTATACACACTGTTAAACCTGGTACAATAAGCTTGTACACTTTCCCCAGGTTTCCTATGGAGATTGTTATAGTCGGCAAGGACTTGGAGAGGATTCTTCCTCACTTCCCATTTGTTTAAAAATGTTTGATGGAAGCCTTGGAGATCATTAATACTATGGGGGGCTAAAACTTTAAACCATTTTCTTGCTTCTCCCCCCAAACTTTGAGAAAATAGTCTAAGCTTGACAGAATCATCATCAATTTCATTTCTGTCAAAGTAGTCATTCATCTTGTCCACATGTTGAGATGCTGTTATAGTATTGCTTGCATCATACAATGGAATTTTGGACTGATAGTCCTGTGGAAGGTTGACTAATGGTACAGGAAGGACTAAGGGAGCATACCATGCTGCCATGATAGGTGGTGGGGGCGGATTTACAAGAGGTGGGGTGGGCTGAAACGAAGTGGTTTGAATAGTGGATGGAGGATGAACAGAAGTGGATGGAACAACAATAGATTTCTGAGCTAATTTTGGGTGAGAGGCACCTAAGTTAAGAAGAAAGTGTAAATCAGGAGGTGTTGATTCTCTATTCCCATGGTGTTCACTTGTTTCGGGAGATGAAAGTGAAGGATCAGAATCTAGCTGATCTAAATCACCAAATGACCTAGTCCTAAACAGGTTTAAGAAGTCAGTTTGTGATTTCTGTAGAGCTAAAAGATTTTCAGGGACTGAATTAGCTCTTAAGTGAGATCTAAAAATAGTTGAGGATTCTATCTTAGGAGACTTCCTAAGGATACTTTCTGAGTTATCAACTATCTTAGGTGGATCAGGGTCAGGATGGGCTCTAATGTGAATCTTTCTAGGAGCCACTATGGTATGTTTTTAGACCCAAATAAACAAGAAAAGTTCAACCAGATATGAAAATCTTTGAAAGGTCAACTAATCTGTTTTCTCAATTCTCATCCTACATCCTTTTAACTAAGTTTGAAGGATATTACAATGATGAGGGCTCTTCCCAGTGGAGTCTTAAGGTCTGTTCAGGATTGTGGAGTCGCCAGGTGGAAAGTCTAGAGTGTTTTCACAGGGGTACACTGTCCACCACAGTGTTTGTGAAACCTTCCTTTTCAAGGATATCTCAAAACACAACAAACTCTAACCAGAGATTGACTGGGAGGGCATTCACCAGATATGTCACCTCTAAAAGAGGATGAGATCCGGAGGCTACCTAGCCCTTTCCAAACTCTTTCTTAAGAGTATAGAGTAAAACACATCAAAAGTGTAAACAAGATATCAAAAACTAGTGTTTTACTACCAATCTAAAATGTTTTTGGTATTTTCTAAATTGTTTTTATTTGTGGTTTAGAAGAATGTCCTAACTTTGCCTCAAAAATTAGCTACGGTTATGGGGCAAAGACAACCCACTCTTATGGCTAAGCTAGCTGATTTTCCAAGGTTAGATAAAAACTTAAGGGAATCCTAATGTTGACCTAGTTTGTCACTGATTCAAACAAGTTTCATCATGATTACTATTTCTTGGTAGTGCTTGAAAAGGATGCTTTTTACTCTCAAGGTCTTATGAAGATTCTGGGTTCGATCCCCAGCGGAGTCGCCAGAAATGTTAGGTCTCTGTAATAAGCAAGATTGGAAAAAGTCCAATCACAGAGTTAACATTGTTTCAACCAACTTTGGGATTCTAGGATCTAGCCCTCCTGAATCCGGAGAGGGATCTCTCCAATATTT
The DNA here is from genome assembly GCA_034641835.2 of Pinus albicaulis. Taxonomy (NCBI): domain Eukaryota; kingdom Viridiplantae; phylum Streptophyta; class Pinopsida; order Pinales; family Pinaceae; genus Pinus; species Pinus albicaulis. The sequence goes on along the minus strand of CM076579.1, from coordinate 831,843,194 downwards.
ACAAAGATGGATATTTTCTTTGAAGTTTAGGGTAATGATATTAGGCTAGTTATGAAGTCTAAGAGTTTTTTTTGGTTTTTTCGGATGGTTGAACATAGTTGCTGTCTGAGGCAGAAAAGATCTATATGAAAAAGGGTTCCAAGGTGAGAAGTTTCAAGCAGAAGAGTAAGCTTTGATAAAAAATAAAGATGATGGCAAGTTTTCAATCCATTGGGCTATGGAGTCATAAGAGGATTTAATTGGAACAATTGGGTTCAAGAGTGGTCTATGGGGCAAGTCATCTATGCCTAAGGATATTTTAAAGTTTGATTTATGGAATGGATTGATACAATAAGAAAGGGAAATGATAGACGCAGAAAAAGGAACAGCCCAAGATCTGGTAAGTACTTTGAAACTAGCCAACCTTTGACCAGGCACTTAAGAGAAACATAGAAGAAAACTAGGATCTGGTAATTACTTTGAAACTATCCAGCCTTTGATACACTTCTAATAGAGAAAACATATAAAAACATAGGTAAGCACAAATATAACACAGAATGGTCTAAGATATGATAAGTACTTCGAAACTAGTCAGCTTTTAACACATCCCAAGGGAAACAATCAAATATTTGAGCAAATAAGAAAGGGACTCAAGGCTGACCTTAATTTCCTCAATTCATCTTCACACAATATATATTGAAAGTAACATTTAAAAATAACATTCAGCTGTGACAAAAAGATGAGGGAACGCCAGCATCCCTGTACTTAGACTGAATTAAGTAATTTCCAAATAACACAGTTTGGAGAAAACATTAAAATAAAGGTTTTTCAGCCAGAGAAGGTTACTGATATATAGTAGGTCCTAACCCTGTTTAAAATATTCTTTATAGTGGAAAATAAAACAAACTGAAAACAAAACCGAAATACAAGTTACAGTGAGAATAACATCACCATCAGCATAGACCAGGATCCCATAAATCAGCTTGTATTAATGCTTCAAACCAGTTACAATCTTCAGATCTAGTGTTTTAAGTCATCTTTCTTCATAACCTAACCTATCTGTTACAAGCAGAGTTCCAAGAGCCAGTGAAATCCTATCTACAATCAAGAATCTTTAGCTCAATGACAAAACAATGCTTCAGCAATTTACATTGACAACCAACCAATCCAACCCTTCACTCATCTTCTATGGAAGTATTTATAGAAGGATGAGGAGGTGAGATCTGATGAAAAGATCTCAAATACAATTAATGCAGAATTAATGTCTTCCTGGCCCTTGGAGGCTCGATAAAGAAATCATACAGGTGTTCCACTGCATTAATTGGTTTATACTTATGAAGTAAGCTCGGAGGGAGCTTTTGTTGACCTTTGAGGCTCTGTGTGGTGTTAAGGTTATTCTGCGGACATTCTTTCATTAAATTCCTAGCAGAAGTAACTCTTCGGCTGTTTCGAGGCAGAGATCTGATCTTGTTCAATAAATTCAGCCTCTGATTGAGCTTTTTGAGGCAGTAGGTGGCGCTTTAGTTGGTGGGAAGAATCAATTTGCTTCCATCTGTGGCGGTGAAGGGTTTCCTGATGAAACACTTTAGTTTTTTCCTTTAATCTGTGTCTAAGAGTGGGGATTAGGCATTAGATAATTGTCTTAGCCTTAATCCCCACAAATCTGTCCACTAATCTGTTGTTCTGGTTCATTTCTGGTCTTCAAACTTCTATACCCTTTTTCTGCATTTATTTTCATGGTTTCTTCATTGTGCAGGGCGGCGCAGACAGGAAAAGGCATCAATGCCGGTGGAAACATTGAAGGGACGTGGAAATTAACTCTGTAAGTGATTTCATTGGAGAAATCGAAACGTAGAGGATCATCACCCTCCTGGTCCAAAATTTCCATTAAAAACACGAACAAATGACCTTAACCCTGCAAAATACAAAAAACACATAAAAAATCCAATTTATAGGCCAATCTGCTTTGGGGAATGTGCGGAGGAACGCAGGTTGTTGGATGGCATCATCCAACGGCTGAGATTAAATCTGGACGATCGTGGAAAAGTTGAAGAAAGATTAAATGGAGACCGTCTATCTATAGAAATTGAGGGTCGGGATCGGGCAACGGGAAGTCAACGGGAGAATGTATGACCTGGTGATGGAATCAGGAGGACGAATAATAGTCGTCAATCTATAGAGATCGACGGCGGGGATTGATTTTTGGACGCTCGATGGACGATTTAACAGGCGCGCATGTCTGTTAATGGTCGAGCAAGTGGGGCGATCGATAGCCGTTGGATAGGAGGGCCCAGATCGGACGGTGGAGGTGGATTCCACTGCGTGGTCCTGGTACGAATATTAGCGCGCGGAAAGAGTTCATGGCACGGCGGTTTTGAAATAGCGGCGGGGACACGTGTTGGCCAGCGTATGGAATCGCTGGCCGACGGGAGAAAACAACCCTGGCTCGGAAGGCGGTGCGGAATGAAAAACCGGTGATTTCAGGAAAATGGCGCGGAGGAAGGGGGGTCCACCAGGTGGGGTGTGCTCCGCTCCGTCGGATCTGGGGAGCAGATCGACGGTTCAGATTTATCGTGGCAAACAAACACATGACTTTAAATATTTTCCATTAAATTTTAGAAAATGGGTTTTCTGGTTTTTCAAAAGGGAAAGGGGTGTCTTTTTGGTTTAGCGCCTAAGGCCTGAACAGTGAGTCTCGGTGCTCGGGTATATGGAGGAAAACGGTCCAAGGGTTTAACCGGAGAGGGCTAAAATGCAAAATGCACATAAAATATGCCTTTTATATGATTTTCCAATGTTTTAAGAGGGGTAATCAAGGTTCGAATAAGATCAAAAGTGAGTTTTTAACCTTAGGGAACGAATTTTATGAAGGGATAGAGGGAAAACATATGAATTGTAGGGATTTCATGGGAGAAAGGAACAATGGAGAATGAGGCAAGTTGGAAGAAAGGGAAAGAAAAAAGGGAATGCAGCAGTACTTGACTTGGATTTTTGTAGGATATCAGAGGTTTAGAGAAGGAAACAGGTATGAATATTTAACCAGCCACATGAGTCTCACCAAAAGACTTCAAGCACCAACAATTTCAGGACTGAATTTGTTTCTTGAAGGCTGCAAAAAAATATTTAGCCACCAGCTGACATGATAGGAAAAATATAGGTGGCTAACAGAACCTGTAGAGACTGAAGTGGAAGAGTGTAATATAGGCAGTGAATTTAAACCGAACACGATTAAACTGTCTAAGACTTTACCAAATCACATTAAACTAAAATACATAGAGTTGTTTAAAGAATTTTCTGATGTTTTTGCATGGAGTTATGAGGATCTGAAATCCTATGACATTGATATAATTTAGCACAAAATCCCTCTCAAGGAAAACCAAAAGCCATTCAAACAAAAACTGCGTAGAATAAACCTTGTTAATTTTCCTTCGGTTGAGAAGGGGATCAAGAAAATGTATGAAGCTGGTATTATTGTCCCTATTAGATATTTTGAGTGGGTTTCTAATCTGGTGTCGGTTAGGAAGAAAATAGGAGAGATTAGGCTTTTTATAGACTTTAGAGATTGAAACAAAGCTTCACTCAAGGAAAACTACCCTTTACCCAATATGGACCATATATTACAAAGGGTAGTTGGTTCAAAAAGAATTTCTTTGCTTGATGGCTATTCAGGGTACAATCAGGTTTTAGTCCACCTTGATGATCAACTAAAAACAACGTTTCCTACACCTTGGGGCACTTTCATGTATGTGAAAATGCCCTTTGGTCTAATGAATGCTAGTGCAACTTTTCATAGAGCCATGGACATAGCATTCTCAGAAGAACTGGGCTACTTCATAATTATATACCTCGATGATATTACTGTCTTTTCAAAGACAGATGAAGAGCACTTGGAACATTTGAGAAAAGTTTTTGAGAAATGAAGAAAGTTTGGGATATCTTTAAACCCTAGGAAAACACTATTTGGGCTTCAAGAAGGTAAACTCCTTGGGTACATTATTTCTGAGGAGGGTATAAAGATAGACCCAAAAAGGATTGAGGCCATATTGCAAATCTCTCATCCTCAAAACATCAAGGAGTTATAATATTTCATTGGAAAGATTAACTTTTTGAGAAGGTTCATCCCCAACTTGGCTGAGCTCCTTAAAAATATTAGAAACATGCTGAAGAAGGAGCAAGGGGTAAAATGGACCTTGGAAGCAAAGAAAGTCCTTTGAGTTGATGAAACAAGCATTAACCAAAACACCGGTTCTAATAAGTCCTGATTTTTCAAAAGATTTTTATATTTTTTCATTTGCATCATAACATACAATAGTTGTTGTCCTTTTACAGAAAAACCCACAAGGGCAAGAGCAGCCTATTGCATTCTTTAGCAAGGCATTGAAGGATTCTCCTTTGAAGTATAACATTATGGAAAAGCAAGCCTTTGCTTTGGTTAAGGATTTAAAATACTTCAGGTTATACATCTTGCACTCACACATCATTACTTTTGTCCCAAATTCAGTTGTGAAAGACATTCTAACACAGGAACCAGATGGTAAGAGAGGTAAGTGGATTTCTGTCATTCTTGAATATGATTTAGAGATATAGCCCACTAAACTCATCAAGGCCAAGGTCTAGCGAGGTTGATGGCTAAATCAAATTTTGAAGTTCTTGATATTAATATGATAAATGCTTTGGATGATCAAGAGAAAATATCAACTCCCATTGTTGAAGATCATTTTATGAATTCCTCTTGGTATGCTGATATTCTTTATGTTTTGTTTAATTTGAGCACACCTCTTGGTTTATCGAAAACAAAGGCAAGGTTTCTAAAGTTAAAAGATGTAAACTATTGCATTATAGATAAATGTCTTTATTGGGAAAATTCAAGTGGTATATTGCTTAAATGTTTGCCTGAGTATGATCCAGAGAAGGTTAAGCATGAGTTCCATTAAGGGGAGTGTGGAGGCCATTTGTACTGGAAAAAAACAACCAACAAAATTATGAGGGCTGGTTACTAATGGCCTACTCTTTTTCTTGATGTTCATAAGATGATAATTGCCTGTCATAAATGCCAACTTTTTGAAGGCAAAAGGAAGCTTCTACCCTTACCTCTGCATCCAATCACTGTTGAAGCTCCATTTCAACAGTGGGGACCTGACTTCATAGGAGAAATCCACCACCATCCTCTGCCCAACATAGATGGATTCTCACTGCCACAAACTACTTCACTAAATAGATAGAAGACATCCCTTGTAGGCAAGCCAATGATTCTGTCATTATAAAATTCATGGAGACTAACATTCTCTCTAGATTTGGCTGTCCTACCAAGATCACCACTGATAATGCAACAACATTTGGATCAAAGAAGATGGTTGAATTCTGTTACAAATATCAGATAACATTGGGTCATTCCATGGCCTATTACCCTCAAGGTAATGGACTTGCAGAATCCTCAAAAAATATTTTAGTGAACATAATAAAGAAGTTGTTGGAGGACAACAAGAAGTCTTGGCGCACAAAGCTTGTTCATGCACTTTGGGCTAACAGATTGACATTAAAGAAATCTATTGGTATGTCACCCTACCAGCTTGTGTATGGTACTGATGCAATTTTTCCTACCAGCCTTGGTGTATCAGTTATGAATTTGATTCAAGAGGTTCAGTCTGAAGATAATGACATGATCAGAAGGATAAATCAAACTATTCACCTTCAGCAAACTAGAAAGGAGGTTTATAACAAAGCATTGCAAAAGAAAGACAACATCAAAGATTTTTTTGATAGAAGAAAAAAGGCCAACAGTTTTAATGTTGGGGACAAATTTTTAAAGTGGGACTCAAGGAGGGAAGACAAGGGCAAGCACAGAAAATTTGACAACTTATGGCTTGGCCCTTACCTCATTCATTCAACTTTTGGTAATAATGCCTTTTTCTTACAAGAGTTGAATGGAGCAGAATTGTTTGGGGGTCCTGTCAATGGCAAGATGCTTAAACATTACTTCTCTTGATCCTATTATGTTCTGAAAGCCTCTTTATATTTTTTCCATTATAAATATTTCATCCATCATTGCATTCAAAGTTAGAAAAATCAAAATACAAAAACAGTGAAAGAAATAAAAGAGGGCATATTGTAAAAACAATAAAGGTACATCCCCATACCAAAAAGAGAAACAAATATGAAAGTGTGCAAGCTTAAATGCCACTCCTGAAAAACACACTCCTAATTAGTCATACAGCCTAATATTGACTAATTAGTTTTAAATTTACTGCTGATAGGATAGTGAATTCAATTTGCCAAATAGTTTAATCTTGGCTTATCAATAGATAGATTAGGAGAGAAATTAAAGGTTCAAACATGCTCAAAATATGAACCTAAGTTTCCAAACAAGAATGACTCAAATCTATTTAAATTTCTGCGTCAAAACAGATGAATAACTGGTTCTAATCAGCTCAAAATCTGAACCAGGGAAACAAAGAAAGAACAGCTCAAATAAAATTCAAAACAAAGATGGAAAAAGATGAAGGAAGTGCTTTGAACTTTCAGATCTCAAGACTTCCATTTTGATTTAATTTTCTGCAAAATAATATGTATGTGTAGGCTTTTTTTATGCCATCGATCAGCATCAAATTAAACTGTTCAATCCTGACTTGTATGCTTTTAAATTTCTGTTTTAGAAATTAGAGAATAAGAATTTGTTAGACTGTTTAATCCTAACAGATTGGTAGATTAGGTAGATAAGAATATGGACTCAAATGTTTAATCTGAGTTCATGGAGAAACAAGCAGTAGAATTAGATTAGATTTTTTTTCTTTCAAAAGAATAAAATGTTGTAAAAAGAGTTTGCCAATCCAAGTGCACTGTAAAGAAGAAAAAATGTTAGATCAGTAGGATTGGGTAGGTAGAGAGCTTGTGTTGATGAAGATCCATTGTTTTACATGGCTGCTAACATGTTTTCAGAGCAAAAGAAGATCATCCAAGTAAGAAACATGGAAAATTTTAGGGGCTAATATTCGCAGGTGGGCTAATTTTCCATGGTTTTTTAAAAAAAAAGGTTCGCCAATTTCCATTTTTTTATAAAAATGATTCGCCCAAATTTTACAATATAAAATTATTTTATGTTAAAAATAGCCAACATTATATAGACAATATATATAATATCATTATAATTTTTAATAATTTTACAAATACATCAATAAAAATTTTATATTTTACATATTATGGACTAGTGAGATTCGCCAATTTTTTAAACTTCAAGATAATTTTCCATTCTTAAAATTATCCCTGGTACTAAGAAAGTTGTAGCCCAATGGATAATGCACTGTTCAGCCTCCAGAGAATGCAAGTCTGAAGTTCTTGATGCCTTCAAGAAGGCACCATCCCCAAGTGGAGCCATTGTTAGCCACCTATAAAAAATTTTATATCAAAAGGTGGCTAAATCATTTTTTGATCCTTCAAGAAATAAGTTTCATTGCTAAACATGTTATCTCTTGAAGACTTGTGAAGACATCATGCCCTTTGATTAAATATTCATTGTTGTTCCCATTTCAAACTTTGAAATTCTGCTGATTTAATAGAGGAAAGACTGCTGCAAAACACCATTTTTCCCTTCCTTTCATTCCAAACTAACCTTCATTTTTACCCCTTCATTCCACATGGATTCCCTCTATTTTCCATTTTCCCCTTTTCCCCTTCATAAGATCCTCTTTACAAAATTTAAAACTCATTTTTAAACTTTTCCGAAACCCCCAAATCCATAAAAAACTGTGAAAAATTTCATAAAAAATAAATTTTTTTACTACAAGCTTAAGCCCCTTTGGGCTAAGTCCTAAACCACTTCCCCACCATATGCCCAGGTGCTAGAACCAAGTGCTAAAACCTCTGGCACTGATCGCATCAGAGAAATCGGAGTGCGCAATTCTATTTGCCATGTTAAAGCCTCCGATGCGATTAAGCCCTTTGTTTATAAACCCCTGATATTATTGGTTTTTCATATAACTACATAGCCCGCATTTAGTGCTAAGCATTGTTTAAAAACCATCTCCGATGCATATTTCCCTTTGTTAAATTCATAAACCCACCTTTTCCTAAGTTTGGTCTAAACCCGCCAAAGTAATGTTTTTTTTTAATATAAATGGGTAGATTGAAAAGCCCTGCATCAAAGTTTCGATGCAATTAAGCCCCATTTGTATAAACTCTCGCCCTTTGCTTTACTCCATATAACTTACTTCTGGGACCAAGAGTTAAAGTCCCAAAGTGCTAATCGCATCAGAGAATTAAAATGGGTAGATTGAAAGACCAGCACCGAAGTTCCGATGCGATTGGATCTTATACATATAAGCCCTTTGCCTATTGAATTTCATATAAACCAATGGTCCCAAAGATGGGCACCAAATCATTTCGTATATATAACCTGCCTGAGCCCCAAAACCTTTCCATTTCATAAAATTTTGGGTTTTGTTAAGTATAAAAGGTTTTTCCGCTGGCGCATGTTTTAAAACAATATCTGCCATTGATCTTAAGCTGATCAAATGGTCTGCACAAGATCGCATCGCAAGTTTTTGTCAAGAGCATTTGGTCCCCCTTCCTATTGGCATTCCCCAATGGATCCCCTACCATTGGATCTATCTGCCATATCTTCGATCCAACGGCCCATATTTGCTCCAATCATAAACCTTTCTTCTGCCTTTGAGCCCCTCTGATTCACTCCCACCGTCGATCGGATCCTCAGATCAATGACTAGCGCTAAATCGCATCGGCACCATTCGAAGTTCTTCCCTGCTGATCGCATACCTCCGATTGCATCTGGATCATCCACGTGTCCAGAATGCATCTCCTGACTTTGGTTTAAATTTATGTGCCCCCCTTCATAATGTTTTGGGCCAAATCCCGACCGTTGATCTCTGCAGATCAACGATCCTCCTTCACCATTTCTCTGCTTGTATATTATTTTGTTCAAACCCCAATTCAATCCTAACCGTTGATCCTGTAAATATAATGATTCTTATTAATCCTGACAGGCCTGCCTCCTGTGGGTCCTGCCTTCCTTATTTTTTTATCCCAGCTGTCTATCCTTGATCCAACGGCCTAGATTGAAATTGCCCATCTTCCTTTCACCTGCACATCTTGCCTATATCGCGTTCACTCCCCCATCGTTAGATTTGAGGCCCCAGATCTAAGGGCCAATGTTCTATATCGCATAACTTTTAGCGCGAAGGTTAATTTCCTTAGGGCTGTGTGATATAAGTGGTTTTAAGAAGCCATGTGTCAGGCGAGAACGCATATCACATTCAAAAAGGAAAAACTGCCTCCCCACCTTTTCACTGTGCGAAACCCGTGGTTTTCATCCCCAAAACCACTTTCCCTCTTTTCCATTGTGTTTCATCACGTGCACCTCCCACCGTTGATATTTGCAGATCAATGACTCTGATTTAATTTTTCCTTACGCCATTACCATCCACCTCTTCCAAAGGTTTTCAACGTGCAATCTCTGCAGTTGATCTCGTGGCCTGGTCTCATATGACGACCCACGATCATCCCGAACCCCCAACTTTATTTTTAACCATTTTCCTCTGCCAAAGGGTTTTAAACCCCATTTCTTCGCATTTTCTTCTATTTTTCAAACAATGTGACCCCTTCACACTTTTAATTCACAACCAATCCCGACCGTTGATTTTCTTGGTCAAATCATTGATCAATGTCTCCGATATAATTTTTCACCACTCATTCATCAAACCGCTTCCCTTTGACTTTCGCATGTAGATCTCCACCGTTGAATGCTGCCATCCAACGGCCATGCTCCTAACCACGGCCTCCTAAGTAGTTTTGCCTCATAAATGCAGGATTTATTAACTTTTGTTGTTTTTGTAGGTTTCAAAGGTTTTTCTCCATTATAATAAAGATAATGAAAGCCAAGGGTGACGATCCTCCAGAATTTCATTTATCAAAGGGAAATTACTACAGAGGGTTCTATGCCACGTTTCATCGATGCTTCATGGGAATTAATGCCATATGAACCCTTTGCAGAATTTGCACATCAACAACACACAATAAATTAAATCAAAACAAAAGAGTATCAGTGTTGAAGACTTAAACACAGCAGAAACAAAGGATTGAAGACCGTTTTCACAGTTTTAGAGGATTATGGCTAAGATCGAAAATCAAAAGCCTAATCCTCCGAATTAAAACATAATTAAAGACAAATTAAACATTTATCAATTAGAAAGTGCCTCCACCACCACATCAGAGGCTAATTAATTTTTCTCAGCTACTAGATTGCCACCTATAGCCTCAAAGCATTCAAACAGAGACCAAATTATGATAAAAAAATCAGATATTTTCCTTAATGCAACCGAATAGTTAAATCTTATAGAGAAACTTAATGCAAAAATATCAATAGAGTTATTACTAGATGAAACATAGCCTTAAATTCAACAAAAGCTCCCACCAAGCTTAATTCTTAAATGTAAAACAATTAATACAGATAGAACATCTGTAAACTTCTCCATTGAGCCCCTCGAAGGCCAAGAAGCATTAAGTCTGTATGAATTGACCCAGGAGATATTTTATCATATCCTTCCTCTTTCCTTCTATAAATACTCCTGTAGAAGATGATAAAATGTTGGTTGTTGAACTTTGAAATATACTTGTGTTCGAATTTTCTTCCTATAAATAGTGTTCAAAGGCTCTTGAAGCTCTGTTTGTGATAGAATAGTTAGGCTGAGAAGTGAAAATGATTGTTGAATTGAAACATTGGACATAAATCTGTAACTGGCTTGAAGCATCAATACAAGCTGATTTATGGGATCCTGGTCTATGTCAACGGTGATGTTATTTCTTATTGTAAATCGTTATTTTATTTCTTTTTTCACTTTGTCCATCTTATCTAATAAAGAAAAACAAGCATAGAGATAGGATTTACTGTATATCAGTACCCTTCTCTGACTGATAAGATTTATCTACATGTTTTCTTCCAATTTGTGTTGTTTAGGAATGCTTTAATTCAGTTTCAAGAAGTTAGGAATGTTGGCATTCCCTCATCCTATTGTCTAAGCTAATTGTTATTCTTGAATGTTATTTTCAGTTTATGTTAAGTAGAGATGAACTGAGGAAATTATGGTGAGCCCTGTCCTTTAGTTTTATCCCCAAAAACTATCTGAAAGTTTCCCTAAGAGTGTGTTGAAAGAAGGATAGGTTCAAAGTCCTTGCCTGATATTAGACTATTCTTCGTTATCATATGTGTTTTCCCTTGTGTTTAATATGTTTTCTATTGAAGGTGTATCAAAAGCTGGCTAGTTTTAAAGTACTTACCAGTTCTTAGATTACTTTTATGTCTTTCTTAAGTGTATGCCAAAAGAAAAATAGTTTCAAAGTACTTACCTGATCTTAGGCTGCTCTTTGTTCTTCATTTTTTTAATTCCCCTTCTTGTTGTAACATTTCATTCCATAAAATCAACTTTAAAGATACCCTTAGACATATATGACTTGCCCCATGGACCACTCTTGAACCTTGTTGTTCCAATTAAACCCTATTATGATTCCATAGCCCAATGGACTAAAACCAACGTTATATCTATATTTTTAGCCAAAGCTTGTTATGATTGCTTGCAACTTCACACCTTTGAAACTCTTTCCATTCATAACTTTCCACCCAAATAATAGTCATGCTCAACCATCCCAAAATAAAACAAAACCCTCAGACTTCATAACTAGCCTAATATCATTACCCAAAAGCTTTTAAAGATAAATCCATCTTTGCACTTATTGGAGAGATCCCTCTCCGGATTCAGGAGGGATAGATCCTAGAATCCCAAAGTGGTTGAAATAGTGTTCTCCCTACAGTTGGAATTTGCCAATCTTGCTAATTATAGGGAGCTAACAGCCTACACGATTAGATATTTCAGTGAAGTAGAAGCAGAGGCTGAGGAAACCAGGGGTTTTCATTTGCCACAAGTATCACACCAGACATATGATCCTGAAAGAATCATCCTTGCGCACTGCAAATGGGCCAAATTCAAATGGAGTTTCCAGCACACAAAGTGCCTAGCCGAGGATCGAATCAAGAATTGGTACAACAACGATAGGGAGGTTGCTCTAGAAGAATCAACTGATCAATATAAACAAGATGATGAGACTTTAAAGGAAAGAATTAGGATGAGGCTCATCTTCCAAAGCCAATAAACAAAGGATTGATGTAGGTGGTACTCTTCTCAAACAACAACAGGAACAAAGAAACAAAGACGCTATGGCACAAGAAGAATCTGAGGAGAAGGTGAAAGAAGAGGAACTTAAAAGAACTCAAGATTCCCTTGAACAAAAAAATGAGGGGGATAAGTGGAAGAAACAACCGAGGGAAGATAAAAATAAGAAATAGGCAGAAGAAGCCTACATAAAAAAGGAAGAAGAGGAACAAAAGAGGAGAGAAGAGGAAGAGCGGAAAGAGGCTAAGTGCAAGCTAAAAGAAGAGCAGGAGAAAGTAGAGGCTGACTACAAGCTAAAAGAAGAGAAGGAAAAAGTAGAAGCTGAGCACAAGCTAAAGGAAGAGCGGGACAAGGTAGAAGTTGAGTGCAATTTAAAAGAAAAACAAGATAAAGAAGAAGCTGAGATAAGGAAAAAGGAGGAATAAAGTCAGAAATCAAGGGAAGATTCCTCCAAGGAAGCAGAAGGCAGCAAGACACCTCCTCTAAAAATAGGGAAACAGATAGAGTTGTCACACATCGAGGTGCCTCAGAAAACCCCTATGACCAATGTGCATTTTACTCTTTCAGAACTTGGCACCTCCAAGGAACAGGAAGATTAAGTCTTAGATCTGACAAGGCTAACCTATGACCAGTTCACACACAAGATCAGGCAAGAAAAGAGAAGATGTCTAGCGTGGAGCCTTGTCGCACCTCTCACGGTGACAGTGGAAAAGGATATAGTCTTGGATACCAGGACCAATCCAATTATGATTGTGTCGGCTGGTACTGCCTTTGTTGCAGCTACAGAGGAAAACGTTAGCAAAATGAGAAGAGAGATTCTCTCTTTACAAAACAGGCTGCAAATATCTGAGAAGAGAGCAGCTCAGGTTTAACAGGATAAGAAGGGGCTAGAGGAATAATTTTAGAGGCTACAATTCACAAGCGGCCAAGCCAACGACTTTCCACTCACCATTCAAAGGGAGTTAGGAACTCTAGAAGCCACTATGAAACAAGTATACAAAGGGATGTTCGCAATAAAACAGACAGTTGCTCCATTACTAAAAGCACAAGAAGAAACCAAAAGGAGGTATGCACAACTAAAGGAGGCCTCTACTGCTTTGGATAATATGCTGGAATGGTCAAGCATTTACCCATAGGCTCCTAACACTCTGCCTAAGAAGGACTGTGTCTGCACCTATAATGACAAGGTTTAGATTCAAATGAAGATATAGTCCAAAGACAAGCTGGTCAAGGATATATAAAATGTAATGTCTTCATATGAGCATCTGATTAGTGGCATCAATTCAATGGTAGAAACTCACCACATCCCTTCTTTGGGTACGTTGGACAGTGAGAAAACAAGAGAAGAGGTTTTTCAGGACATCCAAACATTCTTGCAACCAATGAGACAAGCAGTTGCCTCTCAATATCTCCCAACCTCATAGGAAAACCTTATTCAGTTCATCGTCACTCCAGTCTGAATCTACACCAAGATAGATTCACTATCAAATTAGATCGTAGTGAAAAGGCGCTCCTTGATCCTGGATGCTCTTGAGTGCTTCCATATATTGAAGGAAGATACTCCCCTGGTCACTCTGGCTGGTGCTGATTACCAAGGATGGAAAAATTATCTCAAATATCAGCAACAAGTAGATGTGTTGGACCTTGCAATCACACAGTTGCTTTCTTGACCAAGGAATAAGCCGGAGGACGTAGGTGGCACCAAGATTTGAGTCACAAGTCGCAAATGTCTCTTGGGTCACAGAGTATGTCAACGGTCGGGAATGAAAAAAGTTAGGGACACCCAAGGGTCAATTTTTTTCTATAAATACTCCCTCTAGGGAATTTTAAAGGATAGTTTTTTGGTAGTCCAAAGGAGCAAAGAGAATTGTATATCATTGGATACATATTTTTGAGAATGAATACAACAAATGTTTTGATTCCACTCTTGGATCTGATGAGGACTCGTGTGTTAACATTATGAATATTCTGTCTCATGTATCAGATATCTTTTGATTAACTGATCTGCGCTTTCTTCTTATATCATTCATATGTTTCATCTCACTTAAATGTGTTAATGGTATATGGTTACTTATTTTGGAAGATGTTAGCAACTTTGTTATTAAAATTATCTTATCTTTGTAAACGCTTAAGGAATTGAAGAGTGTTTTGACCATAAAGAACTATTTCTTCTGTTGTTTGAACAACTTTACAATAATGACCCTAATGATGTGTTTCTAACAAAATTTCCTTTTGCCACATGCTTTAACTCGCTTTTCTATTTACAGTGTTTTACGTTCATTGGGACTCATCAACCATTTTTCTTGTATTATTTGAATTATTGTGTGTTCATAAGTCTGCAGGGCTTGTTTGTGTCCGAGAAAAGGAATATTCAGTGGTAGCCGAACCCACACCCCAGATGGGATCCCTATCAAAAATGGTTTAGAGTCTAATCAGGACTTTATACCAGGGATATCCCTTACTGTTGGCCAGAAATTTATTTCCGTCAACACACTGGAAAATCATACAAGCATAAGAGAACATTAATTAATGTTAGGCAGAAGGATTTACAGGGCTGAAAGACATTAGAGAATATGGAAATTATTTAAAAATCTCTAAGTTTTGAGGAAAAATCAAATTTTATAAAGTTATAAATGCTTTTGCACATATAATCCTTAATGAAGAGTGTCTTTTCATGCCTTTTGACCTGAAATGCATGCAATCCTAGGAGTGGCGAAAGTCACTTTATGGGACCACAAAAATCACACTCCAGGATAGTGATTCCTCACTTGAAGTTGCCTAAGGACAACCACCGAAGCCTCCTTATACATCAAGGGAGCACACAATGGAATATTTGCGGCACACAAATGAATCATCCCCCTCTCTTGGATCACTATCCACAATGTACCAAGAGAGGGAAGGAGGATTTGAATTCTCCTATATAAGGCCAGCATGAGATGAAGAAATTAAGAACACATTGTTATGCTAGCTATAATTTCCCAAGAAATACCAGCAGTCTGTGATATCGGTGCTAAAGATAGAGGGGACTCAATTGTTGGCCATCCAACAAGTTCATTCCACCACAGTAGAGAGAGGGAGACTTTGCACCGAGGAAATCTTGGAAGTAAAAACACCCTTGCATCAAGACTTAGAGCCCATGTTCTAGGGGCCCTTTGGCAAGAGGGTTAAATTTTCATTCTCATTTCCTACTAGCACTCAATAAGAGGGGTAAAAGAGCCACCGTTTGGATTGTTGTTTTTGTTTGACTCTATTCAGAGCTTCTGTTTATTTTTTTTAGTTTTATTTTAGTTTTTTATATATGCATGGTATTTCTCTATCTATTATGCTTATGATTCTAACTTGTTCAACTAACTTGCTTGAATCCACTTCTTTTTCTGCCTGTGATCAATATCTTAAGTGGTTAAACCACACCCCTTAAGTTGGTGTGATTTCGTACATGCATGAAACAAACACACTAACACACAAGTGTTTCTTGTGTTTTCCTTTGAAATCGTGTCTGAAATATAGACACCTCCTCAAACTGCAATTCTATGAAATTCGATCTCCAACAACTAGACACTCAACTGAAAATTATCCTCATTTTTAGGTGGTTTTAAAATATCAACCATGGTTCATCACCCCATGCAAATTAATTTTAATTATGGAAAATATTTTTTACCATATTGTGCACCATGTGATGTCCATCATCATCTTCAATTGGCCGCATAACTTTAGATAGAATTCTATAGATGGCTTGAGGCAAGCAGATATGTGATTGACAGTCACCTCTACTGTCTTGTTGATTATTGGCCTAACTTTTTGGCTGTGTCACTGTGTGACTAGCCAAACAGTCATTTCATTAATTTTGATGATCCACGATCTTCTCCATGTTAGCGCTACGTATTTCTGAAGGCTAGAGACAGAATCCCATAGGGCCAACATCAAAATCGCTTCGATCCTAGGATCTAGCCCTCCTAGACCCAGAGAGGGATCTCTCTATTAGATATAACTTTGTTGAGGGAATTTTAGGCTAGCTATTAGTGAATAGGGGTTTGTTTTGAAATTTGTGGTTGAGACAACAGAAGAGGGCCAATGGGCTATGGATTCAAACATGTGTAAACATATTCAAATGGATCAATAACCGAAATTATGTGTAACCAAGAAAGCTATCCATGTCAATGGATATTTACATCTTGTGAAATGGAAAAGGATAATAAATTAAGGTTTAATTTGAATGCAGATAAGACCCTATCTAAATTATGCATTCAAATTTACGAGGAAAACATAGATACTGTTTCAAGACTGTGCAGGGTGCCCAGTGACAAATCCTGAACAAAAATTTCCTATCCATAGTAAAGAGATAAAGCAATGGTGAGACAAATGAAAGTAGATAACATGAAGAAGTAAATCACCATAAAAACATAATAGAAGAATATATAAACAACAATGTCCTTCCATTCATCCAAAAAAGAGTGTTTACAACCCGATGAGCCTTTTACAATGGCTTTTCCTTTCAAGTCTCTTCTCTCCCCTTGATACTGCCAATGCATGCAGTATTTAACTGAAACTTAATTCGGTTACCCTATCTAATTAAGTGATTGACATTAATTACATTCATGCCAGAATTGGACAAGTGGAACCATGAAGGCAATGATAAGATAAGTCTGGTGAAGATGGTGGCTGTAGCAGTCCATTATTGATTGTAGAGTAATAAGAATCTGGCTAGTCTAATGCCAAAGAGCTAGCAATAAAATGACACTGACATCTGTCTGTACACTTGGTGGAAATGGTTTTTGTATGATCTGATTTGATTGTTGTGCAGGCTGTCATGATGGCCCTTCTTTTTCTAACTGCCTCTGTCTTTACTGCGTCGGTTATTATTGCAATTGAGTTTCAAAACGGAAAAGCCCACTACTTCCATTAAAACATACCAAAATGATTCAATACACCCTTCAGATTGGATTGGAAGGGAAAAGTGATATGGAGCAATGGTGGTGGTGGTCGACGTGACATAGTGTAGCAGTGACGAAGGTGGATGAGGTGACATAGCGATGGTGGGAGACATAGAGCAATGATGGTGGCACACGTGGAGCAGCGGTGGCTGGAGCGGTATCAGAGTAGAGGGAAAAATATTTTTCGGGGGGGTGGTTGAGTGGTAGGAGGTATCAGAGTGGGGGGGGTGCAAAGTAGAAGAGGAAAAACACTTAACAGGAATGGTGGTAATGGGTACCACCCATTTTGGACCCTTTCCCCCCGTGGTTAAAGTTTGAAGCATGAGAGGAGTGAGAAGTGTGTCAAAGACCGTTGGATGGATGCGAGGTAAGGTGGAGATGGAGGAAATGTGCAGGGATTTTAAATGTGGGTGTGACATGGGATGTAATGGTGGGGTCGAGCAGTGGAAGGTCCCTGATGCGATGGAAAAAAGGTTGTGTGGCAAGGAAAAGTCCAACTGTATCACATCAGCGGTTCGAAGAAACAACGAATGCGATATGCCGAAATGCAGGGAGGCAGGGTCTAGACTATAATATGATGGTACATTAAGGTGTTAGTTTTTGAGGTTAGAAGGTTCTCTGAGCACCAAACTATGGATTTTGTATAGTTGGCTCATATGGTAGATGGAAGTAGGATAACTTCTATAGTTTTTAACAACATTTTCATTGAGCACCTTTATCCTATAATGGGGTTTCCAAAACCTTAGAATGAGCATTCTATGCCCTTTTGAAAATAGTTTCTTTATTGGAAATAAATGATAGCTATGGAACATTATTGACAATATGAAAGATCTAAAAATAATAATTAGTAACCTTGTGATACTATAAATTAGGGAATCCTAACACTCTGTTTGAAAAACATGTACCTTTACATGAGATTAACTGACTCTGCTGACAAACAGGACGGGATTAATGGTTGGGTGTATTGCTACGGGTTGACACCTAAGTGCTACATGTATAACATGAAATGACTTAAACATAACTGACCACATATGACTCCTATCACATGAAATAAATCATTTAAAAAATATATTTGAAACGTATTCACATCATAGCACATATTCACATCATAAATGTATTTGTTACTGTACCTAAGCAATATGCTAATCCTAACAAAAATCAAGAACCTAAGAAAAATGTTAAACAAAATCGAACTTTCAGTTTGTCCAAAGAGTTAGAGAAAGTTAAAATTCAAGTACCCTTGCTTGAATTAGCTAAGACACCTGGATATAAGAAGGAAATTGCAGAGTTTATTAATCTCTCTCAGTCTGATGATGTTGGTGATATGGTGAATTTTCAAGAAGAAAAAACAGTGGTCACCTTTGGTCCTCATGTTAAAGAGGTAGATTCCTCTGTCCTCCTTTTTATATATCAGTACTTCTACATGATTTCATTCTGCATAATTGTATGTTAGATTCTGGTGCATCACATAATATTATGCCATTATCTGTGATGAAAGAACTAAATTTACAAATAACTAAGCCCTATAGAGACCTCTATTCACTTGATTCAAAAAGGGTGAAGCGTGTTGGGCTTATCAAAGACATGGTGGTTTCTTTGGCCCAAATTCTAGCCAAGAGAATCATGATGGATGTAGTAGTTGTAGATATTCTAGCCAGATTTGGTATGCTGTTGTCTAGACCTTGGGGAGCTAAAATTGTAGGTGTTTTAAAATTGACTTCACATATGCAATCATTCATGTTTTCAATGGGGAAGAAATAAGTTTATACAAAGAAACCATATTTGTTAAGACTATCACAAATAAGGATGCAAATAATTCCCCTATCTATGGTCAAGAGAAGGAAGATCTTTCTTGTTTTATGCTGCATGAAGATGCAGAATTCGCTGAAGGCTCACAGAAGAAGCTCTCTTCAGCAAATGTATATAAGGAACTAAATTCAAATAAAATTTGGAAGTGTTATTTTGATGGTGGCTACTCAAAGGACGGCACAAGAGCTGGGTTTTTATTCATATCTCTAGAAGGTAATATTTTACCTTTTTCTTTTAAGCTTGAATTTGAATCAACCAATAATGTAGCTGAGTATGAAGTGTTGATTTTGAGTCTTCAAACTACTAAAAAAATGGTAATTCAATGTATTTCCATTTTTGGTGATTCCAAGTTAATTATAAGACAGATTAAGAATCCATGTCAAACCAAGCATCCCAGATTAAGGTCGTATAGAAATGAAGTGTGGGACCTTATTGAAAATTATTGTGAAGCCTTAAATCTTTGGTTTATTCCAAGTGAAGAAAATATAATGGAAAATTCACTGGTAGTTGCATCCAGTACATTTAAGCCACCAATTAATCCAATATTGAGATATGAGATTGAGTTGAGACATAGTCCTTTAATTCCTGATAATATAAAGCATTGGAAAGTTTTTGAGGATGATGAGCAGATCAATCATTTCCTAACAATGATTAGAAAATTTTAAGATAGTGAAACTGATCAAGAAAGTGACCAAGCTTACCAGAATGATGTACTAAAAAACTTGAAACAAAAAATAGGTGATCAGAAGATAATTCAGTTTAAGGATAATACATTTCCCAGAGGTCTTGTTCCTCTTGAAAGATTGTTTGATGCTAATGATGTAGTAGTGAACCAAAATAAAGTAGCTCAAGATGGAGAAATGGAGGACTGTAATTTAGGAACTCAGTAGGAGCCCAAAATGGTTAAGTTGTTTAAAGGAGTTCCTAGGGATTATAAATAAAGGTATGCAGATCTTTTCAAGAAGTATATGGATGTGTTTGCATGATCATATGAAGTTTTAAATACATATGATTTAGATATTATTCAGCATAAAATACCACTGAAAGATGGGGTTAAGCCTCACAAGCAGAAGCTCAAGAAGATTAATTCACTGTTACTTTCCCCAATTGAAAAGGAGGTGAAGAAATTGTTGCAAGCAAAAATCATAGTCCCACTTAGATACTCAGATTGGGTTTCAAATCTGGTTCCTATCAGGAAGAAGAATGGAGAGATAAGATTATGTGTTGATTTCAGGAACTTGAACAGAGCTTCTCTAAAGGGTAATTATCCTTTTCCAAAGATGGATTATTTTCTACAAAAAGTGACTGGAGCTCATAGGTTATCCATGGTTGATGGTTTCTCTGGGTACAATCAAGTAGCTGTTGAAAAGGAAGATCAAAAGAAAACAACTTTTACCACCCCTTGGGTAACGTTAATGTATGCCAGAATGCCATTTGGTTTCACGAATGCAGGAGCTACTTTCCAGAGGGAAATGGATATAGCATTTGTGGGTGACAAATTTGTAGTCATATATTTGTGTGATGTGACTATTTTTTCATGTTCTAATGATGAGCACTTGGAGCATATACAAAATTCTTTCCTAAAATGCAGGAAGTTTGGGTTATTAATGAATCCTAATAAATATTTGTTTGCTTTGGAGGAAGGTGATTTTCTAGGACATATAGCTTCAAATCAGAGGGTCAAAATTGATCCAGTAAGAGTTGAAGCTATACAAACAATCCCATTGCCTAGAAGTAAGAAAGATATTCAAAGATTTATAGAAAAGATTAATTTTCTGAGAAGATTTGTCCCAAATTATGTTGAGATAGTTAGGAAGATAACAGATATGTTGAAGAAAAATTATGAAGTGAAATGGGATAAATATGCAAGAGAATCATTTGCCAGAATTAAGGAGGCTCTTCAAGAAGCTCCATTATTGATTAGCCCAGATTATCAAAAACCTTTCCAAATATTTTCATTTGCATCACATTCTACTATTGCTATTGTGTTGTTGCATAAGAACAAAGAGGGAAACGAGTAACCTGTAGCATTTTTCAGTAAATTTCTCAGAGATGCAGAACTAAAATACAATATCCTAGAGAAGCAAGTATATGATTTAGTTAAATCATTAAAATCTTTCAGGACTTATGTACTTCATTCTCAAATAGTAGCATATGTACCTAATTCAGCTGTAAAAGATGTGCTAGTTCAGAGTGATGTGTAGGGGAAAAGAGGAAAATGGATTGCTAAAATTAAAGAATATGATTTGGATATTAAGCCTACTAAGTTGGTCAAAGGATAGGGATTGGATAAATTGCTGACAGAATCTAATTTCCAAGCTCTAGGAATTAATTTGCTTGCACCTTTGGATGAAGTAGTTAAGGAAACAAATCAAATTAACACAAATTCAGCAATCAAGTACAAATTTCTCTTCTCGGATTGGTATAAGGACATTATTCACTATATGTGCCTTTTCTCTTGCCCTCCCTTAATCAACAGAACAAAGTATAGAGCTCTTAAACTCAAAGCTCAACCTTATGTTATAATTGATGCTAAATTATATTGGAAATATCATGTTGGTGTTTTTTTGCTATGTTTAACAGAAGGAGAATAAATGGAAGTTATGAAAAAATACCATGAATGTTTGTGTGGAGGTCATTATAGCTGGAAAGTTACTGTTCATAAAATTCTCAAGTTAGGTTTTTAATAGCCTTCCTTATTTCCTGATGTATACAGAGTGGTTAGAAGTTTCCAGAAGTGCCAATTGTTTGTAGAAAAGAAAAGGTTAGCTCCTCTACCTCTTCTCCCTGTTTTTGTTGAATATCCCTTTAGACAATGGGGATTGAATTTCATTGGAGAAATTAATCCACCATCAAGTGGGCAGTTCAAGTGGATTCTAACTTCCATTGATTATTTTACAAAATGGGTGGAGACAATACCTACTAAGAATGCAGATGATCTGGTAGTAATGAATTTTCTGGAAGAGAACATCTTCAACAGGTTTGGATGTCCAGTGAAGATTGTAACAAACAATGCTCAGGTATTCAACTCAGTCAAATTCGTTAATTTCTGTTAAACATATAATGTGATATTGTCTCATTATATAGCATATCATCCTCAAGGGAATGGATTAGCTGAATCCTCCAATAAGACATTGGTAAATATTTTGAAGAAAAAATTTAATGAGAATCAGAAGAATTGGGATTCAAAGTTGATATTTTCTCTCTGGGTAGTGATAATGACTACTAGAATATCTAATGGTAAGTCTCCTTATGAGTTAATATATGGTACTCAAGCTTTGTTTCCTACTAAGCTAGCTAGACCTGTAATTTATTTTCTTCAATAAGCACAAGAAGAACTCAACGCATTGATTAGAAGACTAAATAAGGTGATAGAATTGAGTGAGAGAAGGAATAGAGTCAGGGAAAACTTGGTCACATATCAGGAGAAAATGAAGTCCATTTTTTATAGAAAGGCAAAGGGGATTCTGTTCCAAACTAGAGATTTGGTATTAATATGGGATACTAGAAGAGAAATAAAAGGAAAGCATGGTAAGTTTTATCCTCTCTGGTATGACCCATATAGAATTATTGAAGCCATATCAAATAACACTTTTATGCTGGAGGATCTTCATGGAGAAATAGTAGAATTTCCTGTGAATGGGAAGTATTTAAAACATTATTTCCAACACTGAATATTGATGGTTCACCATTGTACATATTCAGTTTTCTTCATTGTACAATTTTCATTAAACAATATTTCACTCCATGCCCAAGGTGAAGGCACTAATCTATAGGTTCTTAGTGTTTTGCGGCAAAAAAAACTAGAAAACTACTGAAAGATATGCTAAAGTATTAAAGTTTGTATACTTTAACATAAAAATATTTATGCTCGTTATATTAAAGTTAAAAGTTGAAATACTTGTATGCTTTATGAAAGTGGGTCCCAATTCAAAGTTTAAATATCAATCATTTTATCGAGCGAGTTTCGATGATTTATTAAGAATTGAGCAAAGGGCTCAACTCGTGGGCACTTCTAGTGTGTGGGTTAACACAGAGGGTGCCTTCAGAGTTGACTGTGTTTACTGCAGGAGAACCCAGATGAATGGTAGAGATTGACTGCAGGGGCATAGGCAAAATGAATCCTTCGTACCTTGAGCCCCCCCATAGTGACATTTGTTGCCAAGTTGGTTATAGTTGTCATCCACGTCAAGATTTATTAATGGTATGTTGGCGCATCTTATCAGCATTTAAGTTCAAATCCATTCCACCTATTTAAGGGAAATTCACATTATTTCTAAAATTATCATTGGTTAGTTGGTGTTTGAAGTTTGTCTGTGCTGCATATTTTTCATTTTTCTGTCACCCTATCAATTATTGGTCACCCTATAATTTGTCTACCATCCCAAAGTTAAACTATGGCTAAACACTCATCCCTTTCATGGTTCTGCTAGTCACATCCCCCTCATGGATACCGAGAGGGATATACAGGATGTAGATTGTTCCCTTGACAACCTTTATTTTTACTAGCAAGTTCGCCTAAATGATAAGAATTCTCCAATTTTCACAGCCATGGAAAAAACTGGTGTGTTGTCTGCATGTATCCAAAAAACTCATCTTTTTCCCGAATTTATCTATTTGCTAGTGTTTTTTATGTACCCCGAGAATTTTTTTGTAATCAATTTTCAAGGGGAGAACATTTTGGAAGTGTTGGCTCATTTAATTCACCAAGCACTTTGTTTCCCTGAGTCGGAGTCATATATCCAATTCTCTTATGGTTCCTTGAAAGCGTATTATGACAGTCTTGCAGGTCAATATTTTAATCAATTCATTCATTTTTTGAAGCCAAATACATGACATTTTGAACCTGACAGTAAAGAGTTCCCTATAGAGGTTTTTGATATTGAAGTAAAACTGGTGTTGAGCTACATTGCAAATATTTCGGGAAAAGACGACAACAGTACAATGGACAAGTTAATTTTGGGGATGTTCACCATGATGATGAAGCTAGGAGTGGTGCTAGATATTCCATCCTATTGGCAAGAGTCTGTTAACTCTTAGCTCATGAGCTTATCATCAACGAGTTCATTCAGGTTTCCCTCATTGTTTACTTATTCTTATATAAAAAAAGTAGAAGAATTCAGGCATCTGGGGTTAAACATTATGGATATGAATAAGAGGAGACATTCAGTAATATTTTGGACAAATATAGTGAGAAAATAATAGAATGAGGGTGGTTTGTTTTATTTTGTTGGTCATTTTATGTCTTCGACATATAAAGTTTTGAATGGAAGTTCTCCCCCCTGTTTTTTACCCAAAGCTCAAGAGTTCTTGCATTTGAGGGCAAGTTGTAAATTTGGTGATTCGTTTGTTTTTGAAGATTATTCTGAAATTACACTTTATGGGGCTAGTGTAGAACCTTATAGGCTTCTTGTGTTTGTGCCTATGAGATTATTTGCTCTGGATTTTGTTAGGCAAAGTCTAAATGTTGACCAAATTCCCTTTATGCCTATGAAGAAGGGTCATATGTTCAAATTGGTAATGACTGTGGGTCCCTTTATAGTTAATACAAGACAAGCATTTGATGAAGTCACTCAGATGTTAGATGGAATGAACTTACTATTAGGAGAGAAGTGGGCTTATGACCCTCACAGTGTCATTTCTAGTAGAAGAATTGATAATGAATATCCAGCCTTCATTCATGAGACCAGACCAAATCTAGAAAAAAATGGAAAGTAAAGGTGTTGTGAGTTTAGGTAGTTCAAATGTTCAGACTCCTATTATATCAGAAAAATCAAATAAAAGAGGTAAAGAGGCAGTTGTTGGTTTAGAGGATGAGGACCAGAGAGCTGAGAAGAGAGAAAATTTAAATCAAGAGTATGCAGATACTCAACCTGGTTTTTCATTACATTTTGGAGATGAACAAAATGTCCCTGCTTCACCCAGGAGGCATGAGAGCACTCAGGATCAAGTGCCTCTAATTAAACAAATGTTTGCCTAGATTGTAGAGAGAAATCATAAGATGAAGGCAAGTATGGAAGCTCAAGCTGAGTACCAGATAGCTCTAGACCAAACAAGACTTCTAACTGCAATGGATCTTGAAAAAGATCAATTCAAAATTTCCCTTTCACATCCTTCTGATATGTCAACTGGTTCTTCTAACAATTTCAATACTGTAAATTTGACTATAGATGTGAAGAAAATCCCATTGCTGCATAAAGTGAATCTACACATGCAAATAGGTCAGCTGATTGTAAATTACCTAAGAAAAACTAATGCAATAGAAATTAAGGTAGAGAATATGTTTGGAAAAGTGATAAAGGAGGTGAAGTGTTACACTAAAATTGTCACCATGATGTTTTACTGTATGTATGGGCACATCATTACTGATACAATACTCCCTTAGAAGTCTACAAACATCAAGTTCCTAAAACCAAGCCTTGAAATTGAGAGAAAAGCTTATAAAAGTCATAAAAATACTTGTACCACACTTTCTCTTAGTATTATTTGCGGTGTCGTATCTGTTTGTTCTAGAACATGCAGAACTAGCCGCACTTTTTCTTCATTAAAGGTGCAGATTCCTGTAAAAGTTAAAGTGAAGGTGGAAGTAAAATTTGGAAGCCCAACTAGTTGAATCTAGAAGCTTCTGGAAGCAATTATTCAATCAAAAGTTTGCTCCTTTCATGTACATTCATCCCTCCATTAAAGGAGCCTACCCCTTGGTATGTGAAACTTAATCCCTTTGAAAGAGGATTCTATCCCCTCTTATTTGGAGCTGCAACCTCTTCTCTTTTGCTATAAATTGAGGCCATAGTTCAACCTCAAAGGGAGTTAGGCTTTGAGATTTTTTTAGGAGAATTGCTGGAAAAACTCAACTCTCTTAACTGATTACCATATGGGAATGATTACACACTCATGTGTATGTTAGTCAAGAGAGTGAAAAGGCTTGTCAAAGTCGAGGAAACACTTGTTTCGGACCTCGGAAGGACTTGTACGACATCAAGGCGAACAAGGTTGTAAGGCTCCTTTTTTCATTAAAGATAATACAAATGGATCCCGTTTTCTCAATGATTTGTTTATTTAAATGACTTATTTCTTGAATTCCTTGATCATCAAGATAGATTTATGGTTTATGAATTAGTATATATTATGCAGGTGCTTCGGATTCTCTCATGTTTTTTATTGTAGATCCTGAAATGGGACGTATTCAAAGCAATAGGAAAGAAGACTACGATCATTGTTGGACTACATGTTTGTCCTAAATCCTTCATTATATATAATTTTAGATCAAATATAATCTAGAGAAAGTAGTTTACATATTTCTGTTTGTTGCTAGTTATCCGTAGGATACTAGGGAGATTTGTCTTGTCTGCAAGAACAATTTATCCGCCCAAAAAAATGGTGACTCCACTGGGGAATGGATCTTGAACTTAGTTTCATTTTATTTTCGACTTGTGAAACTATTTTTCTGATTTTGATTGATTGATACTGGCTTGGGCAATTTATTCCTGTAAAATCCCTGAAAAGTGCTCTAGAATTTTTTATTTTTCTTTAATTTTTCTGGTCTCCACACTTTGTCTTTAGGCATAGTGCAATCATCTCCATTGTTTTCCTATATACATAGTGTGGCACTGCACCTATTTACACTAAAACCTGCGAAACCTAAGAATATTTTTGAAAAACTTAAAATTATCTTTTTTAGGATTGGTTTGCAAGATTCTCAGTATATACCCAGACTTGTATTTTCTGTCATAAAGCTTTGTGTGAGAGTTTCTTTCAACATTTTTAAGTTTTGAATGATTTTCTACAAGATCTACATGTTATAGGTGATTTTTGCTTTGTATTTGTGTCACTCAAAGATTGGAAACCTCTATATACCTTAGATCACTGGTATTTCATTTTTTTCTTGCTAAGCCTTTGACTTCATTGAAAAAATTGTTTTATGAGAATTAGATCTCATTTTCTCGTTTGCAAATCTTTAAAAACTTTTTCATTAAGTTTTGAATTTCACTTAAAAAACCATAATTGGATTTTTTTGAGTTTTTTTGCTGATTTCAGCAAAGGATTTCTTAGTTAGATTACAAAATAAGAAAAACGTCCTCAAAATATTTAAAGTTTTGATTTCATATTTAATTCTTAGAATTTTTAGATCTCGACATTAGTGTTTTTAGTTTTGAGTGTTATTTCTAGAAATTGTAGTTTCGATCTTGAAGAATAAAGGGACTTCTGTTTGAGAAATTGATCATCCTGAGTTCTCATGAGATAATATTTCTTTTCATATGTTCTTATTTTGAAGGAAAGAATTGTTTTAAAAAGATTGCATCTTTCAACTCTTTCTTTTAGATAGAATTCATTGAAAGGAAATGAATTGTTTCTCATAATAAATGCATTTTTAGTATATTTTGAGTCAGGTCACTACATATCATCAAAGTTTCACTTTCACATAAATTGTCCTAAAAAACAACCTATTAAAAGCAATGCTTAAATTAAAATCAATCTAGTAATTTTTATATTTCTAGGACTCTTTTCACCAACATAGCTTAGGCTAGTGTCTTGGAGTAGGGAGTAATTAACTCTATGAGACAATTAAAGACCTCAAGTAGTCGATCTTGTGGTAGGAAAAATACAATAGTAGCTTGTATGCTCTGGGAAGCTCCTACTAAAGGAGTCAAGCATGAGATCATATCCGAACCAGTGAGGTGATCAATTCTATCTCATTGGGAATGATAGAAGATGTGCGCGTATTAACAATGGTAAACCTTAGATTGACCATTGTCGAGGAGCTTGGGGTCACTTGTCGGTATACCTTAGATTATTTCAAGGAGCCTTCAAGGGGATAGAGCTTTGTTACTCTACCCTTATGCATATATCAGATCGTAGACTTTTCCCCCAGGTATATTTGTTTCTATTGGTGACCTTAGTGGCCATAAAATTTAAGATTTTTTCCTAAGGTGACGGTGGAGGAAAGATCCCACTGTACCTGGAGTAGACATTGAATAGACTCACTTGGACTCTCCGGAGGATCATCTTAACTTGATATGGTTTAAGTTGAGAAACTTGCACCAGTCTATTTCATTAAGCAGGTTTTCGGGATAACTATTCCAACTGCCATTTCTACATTAAAATACTATGATGTTGGATTTCATCACCAAGTAATGTTTTTAGTGTGGGAATCTACTGTTTGTGTGTGGTTTGATCTCTTAGATTTTATAAACATTTGATCATTTTATTTTCTCCTTAGTGACTTTAGGGTTTTTTATTGAAAGTTTCTTTGATTACATGTGATTAATAATTTTTAATTGTGGCTAAATTACCAAGACAATCGCGTAGACTTCAGGGGAAACCCCCTAAGTATACACCAAGCCAACTTGAAGGACTGAAAGCTCTGGTATCACATATTATCATAAAATTTAGATCGACAGAACCATGAGAATCATTCATAATTACTCATCCTGATTTTCATGAAGTAAATCAATCACAAACAACAAAATATATTCAAGAGCCAATTTCAATTTCTGAAATCACTGACATTGCTTCTTAAACTAGTCAATTAGCTTAAGAACCTGAAATTTCTGAGCCAGAAACTAAACCTGATGTGTTGGAATCATCTTTAGGATTTGTTACTCTGAATTCTAGTGATCCTAATTCACCTAGAGTAAGAGATCGCATTACTAGAAATCTTCCTTCTGATCTCATAACTATTGAAGAACTTTTTGGTCTAGGAGAACACATATTTCTCCCCGAAAACCAAGAAAATTTGAATCTTAGAGAGCGTGAATCGATATTCTACAGTCCTTTTAGAACTTACGCTTGTTATTTATCATTGGTAGATTTTTTACAAAACGCAGGTCTTACTTATTCAACACCTCAAATTCCTTTTTACCCTACGCCAAGAGGTTATGAACCTTCATTAGCTATGTCGGGTGAGTCATCTATGTTTTTTGAATCTCTAGTAACATTTTTATATAGTGGTTTGTCTATTCCTCTGGGATACTAGTCACTCTCTGGTACCTTCTCAGGAGCAGCTCCTCAACCAATTGAACAAATGCTATCATCTGGTACAAATGGAACAAACACTGGAAAGTTGAACACAAAAAATATTTTTATGATGTCTAGAAATATTCCAAATCCTCAACCTCAAGGAAGTCAGTTATCACCTAGGGGGCAACCTCAAGGAAGTCAGTTACCGCCTGGGGGGAAACCTCAAGGTAGTCAATTACTGCCCGGAGGGAAACCTCAGGGTAAGTTTTTACCACATGGAGGTCAACTTGTAGGACAATATTTACAGCCTATAAAGCAACCTCAAGGATAGTACATACCTCAAGGTCAATATCAACCTTAAGGATAGTACATACCTCAAGGTCAATATCAACCCTAGAGTCATTTCATACCTCAGGATCAATATCAACCCTAGTTTCATTTCATACCTCAAGGTCAATATCAACCCTAGATTCAGTACATGCCTCAAAGTAAATATCAACCTCAAGGTTAGTACCCAGCTCAAGGTTTTCAACCTCCTTCAAGTCAACCATTATTACAAGGAGCTGGAAATTTTCCAGTTAATTATCAAACTTACGTTCAACTTGGTTATGGTCCTTCATATGCACAACCTTCTATGGGTCAATTTCCTGGAATTAATACAGTGTGCGATCCATCTCAAATTCAATAGACTTTACAGCCCAATTTTCAGTTACCTAATCAACCTAGACAACCCATAGGTTTTGGTCCAACCCAGAAACTTTTCTAGCCTACCATTCAAGTCTCTACACCTGGTTTTGTTCAACAGCCTAGGCCTAGTACACCTAGAACTTCGCCTTAATCTTCTACTACTTCTACAACTTCTATTCAACCTACCACACCTATTTCTGGAGTATCTACAACTCATGTTTCTACTACCCCTATATCAGTGCAAATTCCTCAAGTGTCTATGCCACAGTTAGGACCTACAATTCAGACTACGGTCTAGATGCCTATAGGATAATCTGGTACAAGTATGATTCTCACTAGTCAACCATAATTTACTTATCAACCATACTGGTTTGATCACACAAGGATATCAAGACCCTAGCCGTCAGTTACTGTTCTTAGAAACTTTAGATTTACCTTATCTATCACACCTTATGAATGATCCCATATTTTATCTTGTGTATTGGCTACCGATACCTAATAAGTTTCCGAGTGATATTCCAAAGTTTGAAGGTAAGTTAGGAGAAGATCCATATAATCATGTTATGATTTATCACCTCTGGTGTGCATCCAATTCACTAATCGATGTTCGATTTGATTACGTATTTTCCAGAGAACTCTCATTGGTCTAGGTTCCAAATGGTACATTAATTTACACGAGGCTCATTTAATAATTTTAATGCACTATCTACTACTTCATTAACCCATTTTAAGTTACCTGTCAGATACGAAAATGGTACGGAATTATTTCACTCATTAAAACAATCTATGTCTACGTACATATCTGATCACATTCATGAATGGAGACGTAGGAGACATTTAGTGAAAGTTTTTATTCCGGATCAAATTTTGGCTAAATGGTTTATCAAATCATTACTGCCCAAAATTACTCAATATGTGGCCAAAGGAGGCATTGTTACAGAAGAGAAAGTCATTGCTCAAGCTCAGTACCTTGACCTTGTATATACATAGTCAGGT
The DNA here is from genome assembly GCA_034641835.2 of Pinus albicaulis. Taxonomy (NCBI): domain Eukaryota; kingdom Viridiplantae; phylum Streptophyta; class Pinopsida; order Pinales; family Pinaceae; genus Pinus; species Pinus albicaulis. The sequence goes on along the minus strand of CM076579.1, from coordinate 831,812,656 downwards.
ACTCTGCATGAAAAAATCCCTGATTTACCAAGACCTGATCTGTTAACTATGACTCCTTCGTGATCTCGTGCCGTTGATGGTGTAATTGGTTCTGTTAGCACTAGCAAGAGTAAGAAGAAATCTTCCAAGATGACTTATCCTATTATAAATTTACCCGATTCACCAAAAGGAGATTCTTCCATTAAAACTTCCACTGATATTCATGTTGTAGAGTCATCTACAACTAAACCTAAAACTAGTGGTAAGAAGAAAGGTAAGAATAAAAACAAAAAATCATCTTCAAAAGATAAAAAAAATAAAACTAAACCAACTGACGATAAACGAAAACCTTGTTATCCTTGTCTGATCTTTGATGAGGGTCATTTTACTAAAGAGTGCCTACATAGAGCCGAGGTATCGAAATTCATTAAGGGTTCACCCATACCTGTTGTCTTGAAGGATCCCTTTCCTACTAAAGATAGTAACATGATTTGATCTTCCTTGAATACGCTAGAATATATCTTGACGGTTGCGACGCAATCGCAAGATTATGGTAGTAAAAATCCTGTTGGTGGTAAAGAAGTAAAAAATTATAATTCAACATCAACTACATCTCCCTCAGTTTCTGATCCATTACAGATTGAGAAACCAAATCCCAACTTACTAATAAAACCTCCTGCTAAAGGTGTGCTTCATAAATCAGCTTTCAATCCAAATGTGAGAGCTGCCCAGAACTACAATATTGTTGAAGACTTGGTGATTTCCCCTTCAGCAATGTCAGTGTTGGAAGTTCTGAAATCATGTCCAGCATAAATAAAATTGCTATTATCAGCCATAGGAGACATAGATCTTTATGAATCAAACCTAATGATCTTCGATTTGGAAAATTTTACACCCCGCCTACCTCATCAAATTTATTTTCAAATTCCAGTATTAGTAAAAAATAAACGTTGCTTTCGTACTGTTATTGATGAATGGGCTTCTATGTGTATCATGTCATTAAAATGTTGGAAATCATTTGGTTCTCTGACACTTAACCGATCACTGAATATCCTCAAAGCTTTTGGTGGAAGAGGATGCCATCCATATGGTATTTTATGGGATATACCTATAGAGGTCGAAGGAAAAATTGTTAATCTAGATGTGGAAGTGGTTGATGCCCCTCTAGATTACAACCTTCTCCTAGGTCGTAGTTGGTCTTACACCATGACTGTTGTCATATCATCGGTATTTCGTCTCATCATGTTTCCTCATAAAGGAAAGATCGTTAAAATAGATCATCTCTCATATTATTCATCTGACCCAGCCACTACTAATAGCATCCAACATGTCGATAAGTTGACTATCCCTTATAGAGATGTTGGAGTAGGTTTAATTAAAGATTTTTCTTTACTGGGAACTTTTTCCCTACCTGCTCCCAACGTACCACCTCCTATTGCTAATATCAATATGATTACATCAAGTACTATTTCCTTCGATGATCCTTGGATTGTACCTTCAAACTCAGAACTAGATTCTTTCGATGGCATGATTCCTTTGAGTTGTTTTGAATTAGCATATCAGCAAGTATAGTCATTTTCTGATACTCCTTCAACTAAACCTGATCTAGTGAATGTGATCGATGAGGAATAAATTTCAATATCAAGCTCAGATTCACCATCAATTATGAATCCTGTTCAACAAGTATTCAATACTGATGAGCATATTCGTGAATTTTTGTCTATAGAAGAATTACCATGGGAATATCTACATCATCGATCTTCGTTTTTACCTGATCTGGATCATTTTGAAACTGATTTTTCCTCCATTTTTATCGTTGATTATGTCAATGAACCCCAGAATCCTCTCACAAATTCTGATTCTGAATTGAACTTAGCAAACATTTCTATGATAGTTCCTATTGAGATCTCAGTGAAACCAGAAATTGTTGAAAACATTCATATAGGTGCTTCTTGTATGCCAGATGAAATCCAAGCATATAAAGCCCTATTTCAATAATTTCGTGACATTTTTTCCTGGTCATATGAAGAAATACCAGGATTCGATCCATCAATTTTTGTTCATGAAATTAAAACATACCCAGATGCTAAACTTGTCCGATAAATATTATGTCAGACACATCCACAGAAACCTACCTCTATTAAAGCAGAAGTTGAGAAATTACTTCATGCAGGTTTTATTTACCTGATTCCTTTAACAGATTGGGTATCTAAAATTGTTCTTGTTAATAAAAAATAAGGGACAATATGAGTATGTATCGATTATAGGGATATAAATTGAGCTTATCCAAAAGATAATTATCCAACCCCTTATATCGATCAAATTATTGACGATTGTGTTGGAAGTGAAATGTTTTAATTTATGGATGATTTTTTGGGACACAATAAAATAAACATACTCCCTAATGATCAACCCAAAGCAACTTTCAATTGTTCATGGGGGACTTTTACTTACTGCAAATTACCTTTTGGACTTAAGAATGCTAGCACAAATTTTCAGAGGGCAATGTCTTATGCATTTCATGACATTAAAGACATTCTGAAACTCTATCTTGATGATTTACCTGCTCATTCATTACGTAGAGCAGATCATCTTACTCATCTATGAGCTATCTTTATGAGATGTAGGCATTATAGGATTCATATGAATCCTCACAAAGGTGTCTTTTTTGTTGAATCTGGAAGATTATTGGGATTTTTTGTCTCAAAGGAATGCATTTGTGTCGACCCATCGAAGGTTGAGGATATCATCAATTTACCTCCTCCTTCTACTCTTCGCCACCTCCAAATTTTGCAAGGGAAAGCAAACTTCTTACATCGATTCATTCCTAACTATGCTGAGTTAACCAAAGGTTTTATGAGGTTGTAAAGCATAATATTTCTTTCTTTTGGGATGAGTGTTATAGCATCATTTTTCACCTTCATATGATTCATGATTGCTTTTATGGATTTGGGCACCCATTCCTACAGACTTGAACAAATTCACTAAAAAATAGTGTTAAAATTCCCATACGCAGGTATGCCCAGACTTTTCTGCATGTATACGCGAGTCCACATGTAATTTTCCGCGTATGCCATTAAAACCATTAAAATATATATATAAATTCCCTATTTTCGGACTGGGTTGATGGTTACTCCAGTAATTCAACCACCCCAGTACATGGCCAACTATTTCCAATTGACTGAAACTAATTTGAGGGAGCATAAAAGCCCCTCATGTGCATGGCCTAAGGGAGAGAGAAATTTTATAGACATTATACTCTGTTGGAATCCCAGTTCAAGTCTGATTCCCCATGCCTCCTACACTTTCCCAGATTTATATCAGGAAACCCTTGTTTCTTGTAGATGTTCATCCATTTATATGCCATCTCGAGTGCACAAGTCTTGGAAGAATCTTAGCGAGGCAAGGGCGGGACGAATCCGGATGATGGTCTGCTCGAAGATCGTGGAAGGATTCAGGTGATCTCTCCACTCTCACTACTGTACATGTTGTTCATGATAATGAAGAACCATCTTGTTCCTGAACTTGTGTGTTAATGTTTATTTATATATGTGAAAATATTATCATTTAAGAATTTATTATGGTTTATATAATGTTTCACATGGATTGCACTAACGTTTAGGAGAATTATATGTTGTACAACTAGGTTTCCGTGCACGTTCTTTCTTTTTTTCCAGGTTGAAGGAGGAAGGAAGGTTGCTCGGGGTTTGAACCCTGCGGGATCTACATCGAACGTAGGACTACGGGTGAGTCTTGCTATCGTTGATTTCTAGTTTTTTGCATTCAAGTATGGTTGTGTGTGAGTCCTTCTGAATGGCATGCCCTGCTCTGTGGAGGTTTTGACCCAACAAACCTCTAGGGTAATTTTCCCCAAAATAGAACTGGCGACTCCACTGGGGATCACATTCTTATAATTCCCCTGTTGGGTGGTTTCAGCTGTTTGATAGGTTTCCAACAGTTCTAACTTTTATTTCCAGTCCAGTTTACTCTTTCTCAGTCAGACTGAAGTCTTGGTTTCTTATCCAGGATTGATCCTTTTTGTTTTTTCATTATTTACCTTTATATACACAGGTTTGTCTGCACACAGTCGCGTATACACGCATTTTTTGTTAAAGGGAGTCGCGTATACGCGTGTTTCCTTTAGCACAGTCGCGTATGCACGCTTGTTGCTAAACTGTAAAGTGGCATATACCTAGGTAGATTTTGAAATTTTGGATTTCTTGGCTTTTTAGTCCTTTTTATCTGTGGAGACCTATTCCTGTAGTGTCTTTGTACCCTCTGGATTGTGAAGAAAGTGGTCTTTGGTCTTTTCTCTCTCTTGTTTGATTGAAAACTAGTCTTTTTGGCAAAGTATTGTTTCTTGTGCTGGCATTTCTTGTTCGAGTACCAAGATCTCTTTCTGGGGATTCTTGGCTATTTTTCTTCATCAGAACAGAGAGCTCCTGCTCATTTACTCATTCCTACCTTTGTGTCTTGCTTTGCACTTCGATTTTTGCCCATTTTTTGGTTGGTTTTCTTGAGTTCAGTCGACTAGGTCTTGTTGCAACTTTTGAAGAGTCTTTCTTGGTTCTTTGAAGTTTTTGTTTGCTGCAAGGTTGTACTATTCTTCTAGGCTGAGTGGCTGAGTTTTCTTGTCTTATTTTGCTCATATTGATCTTGCTACTAGTTATCCCTATAAGATTTGGAGAATTTTTGGAGTTTTTTCTTGAAATTCAGTGTTGTTTGGCTTGGGATTTTATCATTTTGCTTGGTCTTTTCAAACTCTTCTTTTATAAAACTCAAAAGCTCCAAAAACATTTTGCTTTTTTGTTTGCTTTTGTTTTTGCATTTTTGTTTTCATTTCATTTTATCTTTTGAAGCTTTGTTGAGGTTTCTTGCCTTTGGATTTTGGCTTGATTTTGGAAAGGAGTTGTCATTGATTTCTTCCTCTTGTTTTTAAGCATTTTTGGTGTCTTCATATTAAGAGTTCTTGATTTTGGGAACTAGCTTTCTGGACAACCAAAAAGAGATAAAACTGAAGGATCTTCGGGAAATTTCGCTCTGATTTAGGAGATTTTGCATCTTATAATTTGCATGCTTGTAGTGATTTGCATCAGGTGCACTTAAGCATTTAGTAATTTTCATAGTTTTTGTGAGTGTGAGTTTGTTATCTGAAAAGAAAAATACAATTTTTAATCTCGTATAACTTGTGTAGAAGTTTCTTTTCATCGAAAGACAATAACTGCATTTGCATGTAGTTTGGTTTTTATTAATTTATTTCTGCGTCAAAACACCATAAGTTTCATCTCCGTATCCCTTTGACTTAATATAACAGCCGATTAAAATAAGTGATATAATTTAAAATCAACTAGCAAGTTTTCTAAGTGTCATACACCAACTAGCTAGGTTGTAGGGCCTTGGATTAGGTGAGTGGAGAGTTAAATCTCCAAGGCCGCTCAAACAAAACATAGAAGTTGATTAATTGAGTGAAATCCAACTCCGTTAGGTGGACCGGGAAAGCTCTCCTCGAGAGAGTCAAGCGCGAGGGGAAGTGAAGGCTGAGAAGAGAGATACCCCCTCTCTGATTAGCTAAATCTGACCTCAAGACCGTTCCGCCCGGCTTCTGACATGGATTGGTGCCCATAGTTGCCACTCCTAGGTTCCACACAGGTGACTGCAGGGGGGAATACTCGTGGTACCTGAGGCAGACGTCGCATCACTTTCAGCAGTACTTCTAGGGGGTGCCCTTGCGAAGCTTGGGTGCTTGAGCCGGCAAAGGCTGTCATTAGGAGGTCGGCGTAACTGTTTCTGATACCTTCACTAGTAGCCCTGGGCGGTAATTATCACAGAATACTTTCGGGAGGTCCTATATTTCTCTTTCTTGTATTTTGGTGTCCGGTCCTAATCACCCGGAGTGGAAATACCTCAAGGCTATTTGCTTGATTGTATCTCAGGGATTATTATTTTTTAGTGAGTGCTCTTTGCTCCTAGCTTGCCTAGATTTACACTTTTTTGATTCTAATTAAAATCTATAAAAGTGGTTGATCAAGCGCCTCGTCGATCGAGGAGAATCCGGGGGTTATCTCCTGAGAGTCCAGAGCCTTCTTCGAGAAGACATAGGAGTGATTTAGTAGGTGGTTACCACCCTGTGGCATCCGACGTAGTGGAGAGAGATCCTCCACAAGGGTCTGAAGGTTTCATAGCTGATTCTGGTGTTGGTTCCGAGAGGAGCATTCCGCTCACCTTGCGAGTATTATTTCCGCAGGAAGAAGAAGTACAGGTAGAGGAAGTGTCTGAACCCTCAGATTCACTTCCATCTCCTCTTCCTCCTGATTATCCTTTCGTTGTTCAATACATCAGACCTGAGTCAGAGAGACCGGAAGATCCTCCGTATTATACATACCTTTCGATGGCCACGACTGGGAACACGGCTTCTGCTGTGAGTGCTGCAGGCATTCAGACTCCTGCTTTTGTTGAAGGATGGGGCACTATTGCTATATCTTCGATTGCTTCTAGCACTACTGTGTTTGGCTCTGGTTTCACCCAAGCACATGCTTCTCAATCTGGTCCCTTCAGTTTTGGAATGCCCACTAGGGGGATTCCTTCTTTTTCCTTTTCCGCTGTTGTAGCTGGATCTACACCCATGTCTTCCATGGCTAGTGGATCAACTTATTTTCAAGGGTTCCCCTTCAGAACTAGACACATTCCTAGTTCGAATCCTTCTTTAGGGTCCTTTCCGTTTACTTCTCAGACCCAGAGTTTCAACCCTTGGTCTGGAGGTCAAAGTTCAACTACTTTTACAGGTAGGAACCCTGTATTCACTACAGCAGGGGCAGGGAATCAGTTTTATGCTGGTCACCAAGGGAATGCTTCTTTCCCTTCATCGAGTGGTTATCAGACTTTTGCCCCTCTATCTAATGCCTGGAACACCTATCAAGGGCTTTCCTCTTCATTTAATACTTCTGGCGGGGGAACTGGTCCGGTCTTTGGTAACTCGGCGTGGGGAGGAGGTTCTTCTCCTTTTTCTACGAGTTCTTTCTGGCAACCTGGTGCCTCATCAAATCCAGGGTATTCTTTTCAGAATGTTGGGAATTCATCCTATCAAGGATGGAATCCTCAGGCTCCACCTCGTTTACCTTTTCTGGCAACGTTAAACTTCCCAGATCTGTCGAAATTGACAAATGATCCGATTCGATACAGTCCGGGGTGGCCTCCGGTCCTGACCAAACTACATTCAGACATTCCAAAGTTTGAAGGGAAGAATGGAGAGGATCCAGCTGACCACATCACCACTTTCCATTTATGGTGTTCTTCTAACTCCCTGATCGACGATTCGATTAGGTTGAGATTGTTTCAACGCACCCTAATTGGAAATGCTGCCAAATGGTATATTGAGCTAACTGGGGGGAGTTTTGCTACATTTGAAGAACTGGCTGTTACATTTCTAAACCATTTTCAGTTGCCTGTCCGATATGATACTGGGACTGAACTCCTAGCTAATTTTAAGCAGGACGACGCAACCCACATTTCTAATCACATTCAAGAATGGAGGAGAAGGAAGAGGCTTATTCAAGCTCATATTCCAGGAGAATTCCTTTTGGAATGGTTTCTGAAATCTCTACAGTCAGACATTTCTAAAGACGTATCCCTGTCTGGGGTATTTTCTGAGGAGCAGGCCATTTTTAGGGCCCAGCAGCTGGAACTGATCTATTCTCAGTCTGGGGTCCTCCATAAGTATTTGCCCAATGCTCCTTGCTCCAAATTAGATTTATCCAAAACTAAGCCTGGTCCGCATGGTGACGGGCTTATCGGGTCGATCAATAGTGGTGCAGCCAGCCTGCTTAATTAACTGCAGCAGTTGTCTTTGCAATCTGCTCCTTCTGGTCAGGTTGTGCCTGCTGAGTCATCGCCTTCCCAGTCTTTGTCCATAAATGCTATCCAAGCTTCTGATCCCAAAGGAAAGCAACAATTCGAAGAGAAGAAGAAGGGACGAAATAATAAGAAAAATGGGCAAGAATGGGAAGGGTAATGCGAATAAAACCAATGAGCATGTTGGTGAGGGTCCAAAGGACAAAAATAAAGTGAAGTTTCTATGCAAGTTATGTACTGGAGACCATCTCACACACCTTTGCCCTAAAATTCAAGATGCGTAGCGCTTGTTGGCTCAGCAGGGTTCTTCTAGTTCCCAGGCTGTGTTAACAAACCCCTTTCCCCAAGGGCAACAGTCAATTGTTGGCACGAACCAAAATCCTGGGGCTTCCTCTGGAGGCACCCAGGAAGGGGAAATTCCATCAAACATTTTCATGATGAGTGCTCACGTGGATGTCGCTACGAGATCTCGTGATTATGGTAGAGAAGAGTCTTCGAAAGCTAAGGATACTCCTGATGCTACTGAGCCGCTTCACATTACCAAGCCTACTATTGATTCTATGCCTCAAATGCCCAAAGCATCTTCTAAGCGATCGATGATTAATCCAAATGCTAGGGCTGCCTAGAACTACTCTATTGTGGAAGATCTAGCGCAAAGTCCTTGTGCTATGTCGGCTTTAGAGGTACTCCAGTCTTGTCCGGCTCAGCGCAGTGCTTTACTCACTGCCATTGGGGCTATTGATCCAAAAAATTCTCTTCTGATTACTTTTGATATGTCTAATTTTAAGAAGAGACTCCCCCATCACATGGATTTTCATATTAAATCATCATACCAGAAGTGCAACATCTTTCGAATGGTTGTTGATGAGGGTGCTTCCACATGCGTGATGTCTCTCACATGTTGGAAGACTATTGGATCTCCCAAAGCTGTTCCATCTACCACTCTTCTGACTGCGTTCGATGGTCATTCTCACAGACCACATGGTATTGTACCAGCTTTGCCCATCTGTGTAGGGGGAAAAATTGTCAATATAGAGGTTGAGGTAGTAGATGCAAGCTTGGACTACAACCTTCTGTTGGGGAGAAATTGGATTTATGAGATGGATGCCATTGCATCCTCATTATTTTGGATTATATGTTTCCCTCACGAAGGGAGGATAGTTACAATGGATCAAATGGACTGTCCTCCTGTTGATCCAGGTGGATATTGGTGGCCACCCGCCTATTCCACTTGGGTCCCCACCATTTTCTCTTTCAGTTTTTCAGTTTCGGCATAACTTACTATTTTTAGCAGTTTTTCGGGTCCTGAACTTCCGGAGCCATTTTGAGGCCCTAAACGACGTTTTTTGGGTATCGAACTTCCAACAAATTTGATCATCAAATTTTCCCTGAAAGTTGTAGTCCTCGAATAGAGCTTTCTAATGATGTATCATGTGCGTCAAACGGAGATAGTATGCCAAAGTTACGTCCCTAGGAAGTTGAAACACCAATTTACCCAAACGGGGCCCATAGTTTTGGCGCTTCATCTCCTAGGGTTAGGTTTTTGGGATGTTTAGGGTTCTCCATTATTTCTTAATAATAAATAGGCCCTCGAGCCTCATTGTAACTCAGTTCAGAGGCCTGTAGCCGCCACATCTCTTCTCAGAGATAGCTACTAGTGCCCTAGCTAGTTTTATTTCCATTCTGTCTGTAAGAAAATTTCAGTTCTTTGATATTAATGAAATGAAGTGTTATTTCCGCTGCATCTTTGTATGTATGGTTATATGTTTATTCTATTGCATTCCTGCATAAATCCAGATCAGTGGTATCAAAGCGGTCTACTTTTTCTCAATCCTTCTTTGCATGTCCCCAACGAGGTCGAGGTATAAGGAGCTAGGGCTTGATCTGGTGGAACCTTTACAAGATCAACCTCGCAAACCTCAACAGACGCCCATGGAGGACGAAAAGAAAGATGAGGGAGCAGGAGATCCTATCAAAATATTGCTCGAGGAGGCCCTCGAAAAAAAAAGGAACGTGATGATGGATAACTTTGCTCAGATCCTTCAACGACTGCCCACCGACGGCGCATCTGCATCCAGTAGCCACTCTGGAGTTGCGACTCCTTTTAAGGTACAAGTAAATTTTGACATTCCCATATTTGAGGGTCAAATAGACACAGATGCCGTAGATAGATGGTTGAATCTATTAGAAGGATATTTCTCTGTTCATGACTTTTCATACCGGGAGAAGATTATTTTTGCACTCCTCAAAGCTACCCCCCATGTTAAGGACTGGTGGGAAACCTACTGTGAGAACAAGGACCAGACAGAACCCTCTCTGTTCTCGGTCGTACCAACTTGGAATTCTTTCTGAGACACCATCAAGGAACAATACTATCCCGTGGGGAGCTATGAGGACAAGTACATACAATGGACCACACTGTGACAACAAAGGGATCAAGATGTGCATGAGCTGACAAATCTGTTCCATACCCTATGCACAAAGTTGGGTATCAAAGATTCAGAGAAAAATTTGGTGCTAAAGTATCGCAGCTGTCTGCACAGATACATTCAGGAGGAAATGGAGTTCCTCGACATCTCCTCGCTTGGTACGGCATACCGGTATGCTACCAAGACTGAGCAGAAATTCAAACAGAAGAAGCGAGACTTTGGATATGCGAATCAAAAGCAAGGGAAAGCTGCTTCCAAACTGCAGAACAAAGGATAGAGCCAAGGCATGGTGGCTAAATACAACCCGTCAAAGCCACAAGAAAAGAACAACACCGCAAAGCCAAAGAAGGACACGAGAAAGTGGTGTGAGTTCCATAAGAGCTCCACTCACAACACAAGTGAGTGTCGGGCCAAGCAGTCGCTAGTGGCCGAGATGAGGGATTCTGAGTCAGATGCATGCTCCGACTCCAAATCAGAACCTGAAAAGGGGAATGTAAAAGGGAAACAGATTATTGATGTAGAGCCCAATGCCACTGTTACCACTACAAAGGTCCAGAAGGAGGAACCAGAAGATCCAGAGGAAGAGGAACGTCTCTTCCACTCCCAGATGTGGGTAAAGGGCTCCCCTGTACATTTCATTGTCGACAATGGGAGCCAAAAGAACCTCATTTCAGCAGACGCCGTGAAGCAGTTGGGCTTGCCGACCACAGCTCACCCACATCCATACACCATCGGGTGGCTTCACCAAGGACGGGATCTCCGCGTCAGCCAGCAGTGCCGCCTTCCCTATAGCATCAATCCCTTTGCGAATGAGGTATTATGTGACATTGCTCCTATTGATGTTTCTGATGTATTATTAGGACAACCATACTTGTGGAAGTGTCATGCTGTGTATGAGTCTTGACCTCATGCTGTTATTATTACTTTGGGAAATAATTTGTACAGGATACCAGAGGTACCACCTCTTACGACTATCTCTTTGGTTACTGTAAAACAATGCAGTAAGCTCATTTCCCAAACCAGGAAGTTCGTTTTCCTGATGATCCACCCCCAAGGCAAGAAGAAGACTATGGCCACGACCTCCAGACAGGACCCCTCTGCATGACAACAACAAATGGATAAGGTTGTGGAGGAGTACGGGGACATCTTCACCTCACCCACAGGGGTTCCTCTACACTGTCAGGTCAAGCACCCGATTGATCTGACCCCAGGTGCGCCGCTACCCAATGGACCGATCTATCGGCGCTCTGTTCTGGAAAATGATGAAATCAAGAGGCAGATTCAGGAGCTATTGCAGAAAGGTCACATCAGACCAGGTTCATCACCCTATGGGAGTCCGATCGTCTTGGTACAGAAGAAGGTTTGGGACGTGGAGACTCTGTATTGACTATCGGGCGCTGAACAAGATCACTGTCCGGAATAGGTACCCAATCCCATGGATTGATGACCTTCTGGACCAACTCCAAGGTGCAAAATATTTCAGTAAGATCGACCTGAAATCTGGGTATCACCAGGTACCAATTGAACCCTCTGATGTGTGGAAGACTAGCTTCAAAGCTAAGTAAGGCCTTTTTGAATGGTTGTTCATGCCTTTTGGGTTGACGAATGCTCCCACAACCTTCATGAGGATGATGGATGACATCTTGTGGCCATTCACCAAATCATTCGTAGTGGTGTACTTGGATGACATTCTGATCTTCAGCAAGACGTGGGTAGAGCACCTTCATCACATCCGACAAGTCCTCCAAACACTGCGGCAACACAAGTTGTGTGCCAATTTGGAGAAGTGCACGTTTGACATGACCCAGGTTCAATATCTGGGATACATTATTGATGAAAAGGGGGTGCATGTGGATCCAGCCAAGATCCAAGTCATTCAGGATTGGCCAGCCCCGACCACTATAACAGAGCTTCGTAGATTTCTGGGTCTTGCTAATTTCTACCGTAGATTCGTGTTGGGATTCTCTCATATCACTTGGCCCTTGAGTCAAGTGACCAAAGGAGGAGCGAGAGAAAAATTATTTTGGTCAGAACCTCAATAGAAGGCGTTCAAAGAATTGAAAAATCGCCTCTGTTCTGCCCCAGTTCTCACCTTACCAGACTTGCAGCAGCCATTTGAGATCGAGACAGATGCCTCTCACTATGCTATTGGGGCAGTTCTTACTCAATAGGGACATCCAGTGGCATATCACAGTGAGACATTGTCTGAGACAGTTCGCAAGTATCCCACCTATGACAAAGAAATGTATTCCATTGTGCAAGCCTGTCGACAATGGAAGCATTACATTTTGGGGAAGGAAACAATCATCCACACCGACCACCGGCCCCTGCAGTTCATACAGACACAAGGGAAGTTGCAGAATGATCGCCATCAGAAGTGGTCCACATATCTGCAACAGTTTCATTTAAACATCAAGTACAAGAAGGGTAGCACCAATCATGTTGCAGACTGCCTCAGCCGACCACCGATCGTGGCGCTCACCACTGTGCTCAACTCTTGTGGGCACGAGACTTCTGATTGGCCGCTTCTTTATGAGAGTGACCCAGAATTCGGCCAAACTTACAAGGCACTCTTGGGGGGTATGCAAGTTCCAAATTTTCACCTCCAAGATGCACTTTTATGTCACATGGGACACCTTTGTGTTCCTTCAAGCGAGCGTGCCAAGATGATATGGGAAGCACACTATAGTCGAGTTGCTGGGCATTTCGAGGTCGAGAAAATAGTATAAATCCTGCAGAAGTATTTCTATTGGCCGAACCTTCGAAAGGATGTCGAGAAGCACATCAGATCCTGCACTGCTTGTGCCATTGCCAAACCGAAAATCAAGAAGCAAGGCCTATATACTCCTCTACCTACCCCTAGTCGACCTTGGGAATCCATCTCCATGGATTACATGTTGGGCCTACCTTCTACTAAGCAGGGAAATGACTGTGCTTTTGTGGTCGTCGACAGATTCTCGAAGATGGCCATTATGGCGGCCTGCAAGAAGAATATCACAGCAGAAGCCACTGCTAAACTCTTCTTTGAACGAGTTTGGGTGCACTTTGGGATCCCACAGTCTATCATATCAGATCGGGATAGCAGGTTCCTCAACACATTTTGGTCCAGCCTCTGGTCGATGTTGGATACCAAGCTCACCAAGTCCACAGCTTTCCATCCCCAAACAGATGGCCAGACAGAGGTCGTCAACAGAATGATTGTACACATTCTGCGTATGTACAATTCAAAGCATCCACGCACATGGGACGAGAGCCTCCCCTATGTACAACATAGTTATAACCGGGCTCTCCACAGTTCAATTGGCCATAGCCCCTTTCAGGTGGGCTTGGGATTCCAGCCACTATGTCCCATTGACGTAGCCATGCCATTTGCAACTGCTCCGGCCGATTCAGCGCGCGTCCAGTCTGAAGTTGACAAAGCAAGTAGCTTCATCGAGCGCATTCAACACATCCGCCAACAGGGTCATGATATATTGGACAGAGCCAATGTTAAATACAAGCAGCGCCATGATCAACACCGGGTGCCACACAACTTCCAGGTGGGCGACAAAGTATGGCTGCATTTGCAGAAGGAGTGCCTCATTGGACCTCACCGCAAGCTTCGCCCGCTCCGATACGGGCCGTACACCATCACCAAGGCTGTAGGGAACAATTATTTTGAGCTTAGTATTCCACCGTTCCTTGGTCTGCACCCAGTCTTCAATGTGGATCGCCTTCGTCCTTACTTCCCACCTCTGCTGGACACTTCGGACATTGCAGAACAACTCACACCAACAGAGTTAAACCCAGACTGCATGGAACAGGCCACCACATATTGTATCATGGACATGCAAATTAAGAACACTCGCCAACAGAGGATCCAAATGTATCGGGTTGTCAAAGCTGGCCAACTCCTGCACCAAGGAAAGTGGTTCACCAGGGACCAAGTTCAGCAGAAATTCCCTCATCTCATGGAGGAACTTAACGCAATGGGGACCATTGCTTCCTAAGGAGGGAGGAATGATCTAAGTGGATATTGGTGGCCACCCGCCTATTCCACTTGGGCCCCTACCATTATCTCTTTCAGTTTTTCAGTTTCGGCATAACTTACTATTTTTAGCAGTTTTTCGGGTCCTGAACTTCCGGAGCCGTTTTGAGGCCCTAAACGACGTTTTTTTGGTATCGGACTTCCAACAAATTTGATCATCAAATTCGTCCCAAAATTTGTATTCCTCGAATAGAGCTTTCTATTGATGTATCATGTGCGTCAAACGGAGATAGTATGCCAAAGTTACGTCCGTGGGAAGTTGAAACACCAATTTACCCAAACGGGGCCCATAGTTTTGGCGCTTCATCTCCTAGGGTTAGGTTTTTGGGATGTTTAGGGTTCTCCATTGTTTCTTAATAATAAATAGGCCCTCGAGCCTCATTGTAACTCAGTTCAGAGGCCTGTAGCCACCACATCTCTTCTCAGAGATAGCTACTAGTGCCCTAGCTCGTTTTATTTCCATTCTATCTGTAAGAAAATTTCAGTTCTTTGATATTAATGAAATGAAGTGTTATTTCCGCTGCATCTCTGTATGTATGGTTATATGTTTATTCTGTTGCGTTCCTACATAAATCCGGATCACCTGTAGACCCGAATGCATCTACTGACTCATCTGTTCCTAAGTTGGATAATACTAAGGTGCCTGTTGAGAATTTAGGAGTTGGAATGTATTCTTCCTTGATGGGTACTTTCGATATTCCTCCTCCTATGGTGCATATAAATGCTATTTCATCCTCCAAGGCTCCTCTTCGAAGAGAGTTCTTCAGAACTCATTATTTTTCAGACCCTTGGACCTTACCTTCTCCTACAGCCACATTAGCGGAAGTTCAAGTGGGTGGAATGGAATTTCCGATGTCTGCAGCTGATATTGCTTATCAGTCTATTGTTGACTTTGCAGATTCCAGTCCAGCTCCTCTTTCACCGGAAGAGTTGGATGGAGATGTGGCTTCGGCTTGGAGGCTTAGTTCTTCTTCTGCCCAGGATTGCCTTGATACCACTCTTCCATCTGAAGAGGCCATCCTGGAGGCTATGACTGGTATAGATAGACCGTGGGATGACTTACATCATCGGTCTTACTTTTTACCTCATTTGAGTGAAGTTGAAGCAATTTTTCCAAGTCCTCAGTCTCCTGGTCCTGTTCACCCAGTCCTGAACCCTTTAGCACCAACACAGGTTTATGCTGAAGGGAACATGGTTGTGATTTCTCCTACTATCCCGGTGAACATTTCCAGGGATCCCAATATTATTGAGAATGTCTTCATCGGATCTGAATGTTCCCGTGAAGAGATTCAGATTTACACCGAGCTCTTTAAAGAGTATAGGGATGTATTCGCTTGGTCTTATGAGGAAATGCCTGGTATAGATCCATCTATTGTCCAGCATGAGATCAATACTTACGAAAACGCTAAGCGTGTGAGGCAAAAACTTCGTCCGGTCAATCCTAGGAAGGCAGCAGCTATCAAAGCTGAGGTGGAGAAGCTGCTTAAGGCGGGATTCATTTTCCCTGTTCCTTTGATTGAATGGGTTTCAAACCCTGTTCCTGTAGATAAAAAGCAAGAAACGATTTGAGTTTGCATTGATTTCAGAGACCTAAATAAAGCATGTCCTAAAGATAATTACCCCACACCATTTATCGATCAGATTATTGACGAGTGTGCCGGTAATGAGATTTTCTCCTTCATGGACGGCTTCTCCGGATATAATCAAATTACTATCCGTCCTGAAGATCAGCATAAGACTGACTTTATTTGTCCCTGGGGTACATTTGCATACAAGAAGATGCCTTTTGGTCTTAAAAATGCTGGGGCTACCTTTCAGCGGGCCATGTCATATGCCTTCCACGACATCAAAAAGATTATCGAGGCGTATTTGAATGATTTAGCTGCTCATTCTCGAAAGAGGATGGATCATCCTGCTCACCTCCGGCAAATATTTGAACGATGTCGGTTCTATAACATTAGGTTGAATCCGAAAAAGTGTGTTTTCGCGGTTACATCTGGTCGGTTATTGGGATTCATTGTGTCTAGGGAAGGGATTAGGGTAGATCCCTTCAAGGTTGAGGCAATACTTCGGTTGCCTCCCCCGTCCTCTATCCGTCAGTTTCAAAGTCTACAAGGAAAGTCTAATTTTCTTCGGAGATTTATCGTAAATTATGCTGAAGTTACAAAGGGATTTATGAGATTGTTGAAGAAGGGATTTCCATTTCTTTGGGATGACTTCGCTCAACTCTCATTCGATGCTTTGAAGAAATCATTGACCTCTGCTCCTTTATTGAGTCCACCTGATTATAGCATGGATTTCCTTTTGTCTCTGGCAGCAGCAGAATCTACCATCGGTATGGTTCTGGTTTAGGAGGATGATGCTATTGCAGAGCATGTCATTTACTACCTTAGTCGAGGTTTGGTAGGACCTGAACTCCGGTATGATCCGATAGAAAAGTTAGTTTTTTCAGCTGTTCATGCTGTGCAACGACTCCGACATTACATTATTCTACGAAAAACTTATGTTTTGGCAGCAACCAATCCATTTCAGTTTTTCCTTAGTAGGCGAGTGATTGGGGGAAAATACAATAGATGGATTGTGATTTTGCAGGAATTTGATCTTGAGTTTATGTCTTCCAAGTCCAAGAAATCATTGGTTTTCGCAGAATTGATCTCCGAGTTGCCCTGTGGGGAAGAGATGATCTATGATGAATCCTTTCCGGATGAACATTTTTTTCTTATCTCTTCACAGGATCCTTGGTATGGAGATATCATTGTGTATCTTCAGACTACGAAGTTTCCCTCTACTTTTTCGAAAGATGAGCGTCGTAAGTTGCGTCACTTGGCCAAGAATTATTTGATTATTGGTGATGCTTTATACCGTCGAGGGGTTGATTCAATCCTGAGACACTGCTTAACTCTCGAAGAAGCTGAGGCTGTGCTGAATGATTGCCACAGTGGAGCTTGTGGTGGTCATTTATCTAGGCTTGCTACAGCCCAAAAGATCTTGCGTGCTGGGTACTTTTGGCCTTCGATTTTCAAAGACTGTATGGAGTCGGTCAAAAAGTGTCATCCGTGTCAAGTTTATACTCGAAAAATGCGCGCTCATCCAGCTCCGCTTTTTCCAGTCATTACTGTTGATCCCTTTACAAAGTGGGGTATTGATTATACTACTTGTAACCCGCCTTCGGCTAAAGGTCACAAGTACATTATTGTAGCAATAGACTACTTTACGAAGTGGGTCGAGGCTATGCCTACTTTTGGGAATGATGGTGAGACTGCAGCTCTTTTTCTTTTCAACCAGGTTATTGCTCGTTTTGGTATTCCTAGAGAGATTTTCACTGACCATGGCAGTCATTTTCAGAATAGTATGATGGCTGAGTTGGCTCTCAAATTGGGTTTCCGGCAGGAGCATTCGTCTCCGTATTATCCTCAAGCCAATGGGCAAGTGGAAGATGTGAATAAATCCTTGAAGACAATTCTTCAAAGGACAATCGATAAAACTAGATCCAACTAGCATATTATGCTATATCCTGCACTTTGGGCATACAGGACGTCAGTGAAAACTTCAACTGGCTTTACTCTGTTTCAGCTAGTGCACGGGTTGGAATCCGTATTTCCCATTGAATGCGAGATTCCTTCTCTTAAATTAGATGTTGAACTTCTTCCTGATACTTCTAGTCTTGAAGAACGGCTCCTTCATCTGGAACATCTCGATGAGCAGCGTCGGGATGCCATCACGATGAATGAAGCGCATAAAAACCAAGTTAAAGTTCAGTACGATAAGGCGGTCAAACCCAGGGTTTTTTCGGAAGGTGACCTTGTTTTGTTCTATGCCCAAGAAAAAGATGCCCTGGGGGCAGGAAAGTTTAAATCTATGTGGTATGGCCCCTTCATCATTAAAAAAGTCCTTAAGAAAGGAGCATATACCTTGGTTGATTTCGAAGGAAACGAGTTGCCGGAGCCCCGAAATGGGCTCTATTTGAAGAAGTATTATGCCTAGGCTTCGGCCTGGCATGTTGCTTTTGTATATAGTAGTTTTTCTTTGTACATATCTGGTTGTTTTTCGATCTTTGATGGGTTGGTGATGTTTTTGATCTTCTTTGGCAGGTTGTGTCAGATGTCATGAGTCATTTTGGTTTCACCGATGGTGCTAGTAGACACACCTGGAACTTAGCTTCCGCGGCTTGGGTGCTTCATTATCCATCCGGTCAGCTGTTAGTATCAAGAGGGGTCTGCATTGGTCCTGCTTCCAATAACATAGCAGAATACACTGCAGTTGTTTATCTACTCTCGGAAGCAATATCTTTGGGTGTTGATTCGTTGGTAGTTTTCTTGGACTCTCAGCTGGTGGTGTCGCAGTTGAACAATACTTATCGGGTTCGAGATCCATTTTTATTACGGTTTTTCTTGAGGGTACGTTTGTTACAAAGATCATTTCATTTTTTAACTTTCATTCATATTCCTCGAGCTGACAATTGGTTGGCAGACTCATTAGCTAATCAGGCACTGGATTGGCATATTAATCATTCCATACAATAAAATTTAATCATAAAAAACATCATATATTTTGATACATTTATCACATCACATCAAACATCGCTGTATATATATCATCAGAGTGTTCAAAAACTTTACAAAATTTGGATCCATAAGGTCATACAAAATTTGGGCTTATGCCCGATCATGTTCAGTCTCAAAAAAGAATATACAGTCATCTAATACATAACATCTATCTACTCCTGAGGTCCCTGCCCAGAAGTCGTGTTCCTATAGAACATAATCGCGGTGGCAACTCGGCGGAATAACCGTACCCAGTCTCGGGGCACTCCTACCACCCGTCTCTGGATGGCTTCCGGCAGATCTTCCACGGCATCCATAGGTACTTGGCGGGTTAATCCCTCCAAGTTCCTCTGTACAGCCTGGAGGGTCCTGTCTAAATCCACTGTATCTGCTTCGCCTCGGAGACGCTTCTGTCGCGGGAAACCC
The DNA here is from genome assembly GCA_034641835.2 of Pinus albicaulis. Taxonomy (NCBI): domain Eukaryota; kingdom Viridiplantae; phylum Streptophyta; class Pinopsida; order Pinales; family Pinaceae; genus Pinus; species Pinus albicaulis. Next base: position 831,793,403 of record CM076579.1, on the reverse strand, counting down.
TCAGGTTGAACTGGTCCAATATCTATATCATGATCATGTTTACATTGTAAGTCATTATGAATCCAATCAAAAACATGTTTTTTTTTCATTTTTTCATACATATTTGAAAAAATCCAAAAAATTATATAAGTCAATTTTTTTTTTGCAAACTTACTGACTGTGCCCCATGTTGTGCCTGGTGGAAGGACAAGATCTGGATCTCCATGAAAGTCCATCCCGGCATAGGGATAGTTGTCCACAGCGATGATTTTTTCTCCCCACCAAAGGAAGAACTGATCATCCCAAGTGGTCTGGGGAACTTCACTTCCCCCTAATCTCTTCATCATGTCTGCCCAGCGGGCAATTCTTGGGTCTCTCGAGCTGCTGATGGTAGAGATCACTTTGGGTCTCAATGCTGGTATCTTCTCAAAGAAGAATGTCATCAAAATTGTACCGTATCCAAAATGTTTTGTCTTTGCTTGGCGGATAGAGGTCAATTGTTGCTTCATGTTTAGTAATAGGGCTATGCACCAATCATATACATGAGTTAAGCATTCCACTGCTATGCTCATTTGCGTCCTGGATGCCTGGTATAGGGAGGTAGATCCTGCCACTCTGCCAATGTTGAAAAGGAGGATTTTCATGTGCAAATCCATTAAATCTTTGATTGAAATTTGAGTTCCAACTTTCTTGGAACCCTCTACACAGTACACGTGGACGTAATCTTCCACGGTTAGCCCTCCCAAGGGCTTCCCGTGCAAGTCTACTGGTTCCCCCCTTCGGGAGAGTCCAGTGATAAATTATATGTCTTCCACTTCAATGCGTACATGCATCTGATCTATCATAAAGCAGTCCTCTTCCGGTTCCCAATAATTCACGAGCATTTCGAGCAACCAGACATTACTCTTCATATTTGGCATTTTGAAAAACTTGAGCAAACTGCAATTTTGAATAATATTTAGCGATGCTCAATCTCGCAGGAATTCTTGATCAATTTCACTGTGTTCATGCTCTCTCCATGATATGGTCATCCTGTCAAAATTCAATAAATCCTTCATTAGATACACATTTTTCATTTGGGCCTGCGCATACGTGACTTTATTTGTGCACAGTCGCGTGTATACGCGACTTTATCGTTACCAACCTGCGTATGCACAAACCCGTAATTTTTAGCAAGGGTTTCTATGGTGAAAATTGCTAAATTTTAATTTATCAACGGACAAAATGATTTGCAAGGATGATTGATGAGCTTACCTGACAAATTCGGTGCGATTTGACGGTCGGTTGCTCCTGATTTGACGAAAGATTTTTTTTGCTCCAGAGCAATTTTTTCCAAATCAGCAATGTAACAATGAACCAAATATGAGGTAATTTGTCTATTTATGTCCAAAAAGTTGAAAATTTTCACAAAAAAAATTTATGCTTATTTTTTCGATCTATCTTAAGCTGCATAACCCAGATGCTTGGAAGTGCCCAGTTTGGTATGTTTTCAGGTACATTTTGACGAATTTGAGATTTTTCCCCATTTTTTGATCCATGATTACTGACTCGTCACGGCAGGTATATGATCTTCACTGGAATATAGGTTAGGGAAATCACTTTCCGCTGCATCTTGCATAATAGCCTCCATACTGATCACTTGCCATAGGGTCGATTCCATTAGTTCATGACTATTACACCCATTTCACTCGCCGATTATTTAATCATGACTTGATGGTAGAGCCTTCCTTTACATGGGATTCTTAGTTAGTTCCTCGCTATCACTTGTTGCCCATGCTGCGTTTTATGTAGGCTCGGGAGTCTTCTTTAGTCCCGCCATGACTTACATGATTGAAGCTTCATTTTTCTTCTTCCTCACTATCATTTTTTTGGCTATTACCCTAGAGGCTCCCTGGTGTTGTTGAGTTGTATTACTGCATTGCATATTGGCTACTTGTTTATCTTGGCCTTTAGCCGGCTTCATTTGGACTCAATGTTTAAGCCAAATTTTGACCTTGTCTATCTGTACAAGTTAACCATTGCATGCACTTAGCTATCACGACTTGACACCCTTTTACCCATGGATGGAAAATTCCTCTGAGTATCGCTTACCAGTTTCCGTCACCTTGCATTGAGCATAGGATCGTTCCAATCCCAGGAACTAGTGCATCTGTTTCTTGATACTCGTTCTATCCATTGTACCATAGCATTCTTTTATTCTTTTTCAGGCTTATTATATGAAAAAGAAAAAAAAATCAAATATAACAAAAAGAGAGGGAAAGGGATGTATCTTCATTGTTTTGATGGCAGTACAGAGTCAGTTTGTCGCCCTTGAACAAAGCACATATACTTATAGATATTTCCTACATTTGGGATGGTTTTAGTTTTGACCTAGGTTCAGCCTTTACCTTGTTTCACTTGTCAGTTCTCCCCTAGTTGGTTATCTCTTCCAATCATATGGAGAGTTTGTTCTGCCTCCTGCATAACAGACTTATACAGTGTAAACTTTTACTACCACGGTCATCACGAGTCATGCTTTTGTTCAAGGGAAGTCTAACCAGAGTCAGCCATTCTGTGGTGTCTCTTGACTCATTATTCAGTCGGCCTTCCCGGTTTTGTCAGTATCTTGTTCTATCACATCAGATGTTTTGGTCCTTTGCTGGTGCTGGTTTGAGAAGGTCTCCATTGACTTCTTGTTGGCGGGTTTGTCTCTTATCGACTACGACACATTGCTCTGAGAGCAAACCTAGAGCTGCACCCTGGCCCTATTTCCATCATTGATAGGTGACCTTTTGCTCAGCATTTGATCATCATTATGGGTCTTTGACTGAGTGGTTTCCCCTGTGTTCGACGTCACCACACATTATCACACTTGGGATTCGTGCAGTACCTTGATTTCCATTTGACCCTATCGGTGGATATCTCGCCTCTGTGTCAGCTTTCATTATTGGTTGGTTCAGATGGTTTCTTCCGTGCGCTAGCTTCATCTTGTGCATGTCGGAAACATACTTCGGTTTTGGTTCCATCACTCTACTTCGTCCAATTCCTTCCAAATATTTACCTGCGGGTTACACTCGCGCTGGACTGATGTGGGATGCCTTAATGCCTTCCTTCCAGCAGATCTTTTCCCATCGATTCCGACTCATTGCTCTGGGAATAAGGTCTAGAGTCTTTTTTTCAGTACCATAGGGTTTCCAGTCATCAGTGGCAGACTCTTCGCTATCGACAGTGGGGATTCATCATTGCCTCCTGATTGGTAGATTCTTTCAAGTGTTCGACTTCAACTCATTTATTCGCATTTGTTAGATTGTACTGGGGCACCTTGACGCTCATTTTCATTATTGGTGGGTTGTCTCACATTGGTTAACGGTATACATCATTGACCGGTAATCCAACGATTTCTCACATGGTCAACTTCAGCTCATTTATTCCCATTGTGTAGAATTGTGCCATAGTGATCGGTGAAGACCTCGGGTTGCATCATCATCTTTCAGTTCACTTTTGACAGTCCATTTAGTTTCTGCCAGTGATGTCGTTCACCCTTATATGTTGTAGTGTCAGTACAGAAGCATCCTATATGTTGGCTCTTGAGTTGCGTGATTGTACCGTTTGTTCCACCTCTTATGATTTGGTACTTGGAGATTCAGTTACTTATATGATCAGACATCTAGTTTCAGCATCATTGCTCAGCTTTCTATATATGTGATACTTGGACATTGATTCATACTTATACTTCCGGGCCATGCTCAGATGATTCATTGTGTACTTTCAGTTCAGCTATACTTGTATACATTTTGGATCTATTATGTACTTTCCATCTGATGTATTTTTGACTGAGCATGGGTATGCCCGCCTCAGCACAAGTTGAGTCTCTGTTTTCTTTCATTGGTTTTTTGGCAGGTTGAAATCTGGTGAAGTCCTCTCTTGTCCTTGCGAAGTTCTTTCTATGTGCATAATACATTTCGGCCATCATGTACCCCTTCTAACCTCATATATTAGGGGGCATCTGTTATAGCATCATTTTCACCTTCATATGATTCATGATTGCTTTTATGGCTTTGGGCACCCATTCCTACAGACTTGAACAAATTCACTAAAAAACAGTGTTAAAATTCCCATACGCAGGTATGGCCAGACTTTTCTGCATGTATACGCGAGTCCACATGTACTTTTCCGCGTATGCCATTAAAACCATTAAAATATATATATAAATTCCCTATTTTCGGACTAGGTTGGTGGTTACTCCAGTAGTTCAACCACCCCAGTACGTGGCCAACTGTTTCCAACTGACTGAAACTACTTTGAGGGAGTATAAAAGCCCCTCATGTGCATGGCCTAAGGGAGAGAGTAATTTTATAGACATTATACTCTGTTGGAATCCCAGTTCAAGTCTGATTCCCCGTGCCTCCTGCACTTTCCCAGATTTATATCAGGAAGCTCTTGTTTCCTGGGGATGTTCATCCATTTATATGCCATCTCGAGTGCACAAGTCTTGGAAGAATCTTAACGAGGCAAGGGTGGGACGAATTCAGACGATGGTCTGCTTGAAGATCGTGGAAGGATTCAGGTGATCTCTCCACTCTCGCTACTGTACATGCTGTTCGTGATAATGAAGAACCATCTTGTTCCTGAACTTGTGTGTTAATGTTTATTTATATATGTGAAAAAATTATCATTTAAGCATTTATTATGGTTTATATAATGTTTCACATGGATTGCACTAATGTCTAGGAGAAGTATATGTTGTACAAATAGGTTTCCGTGCACGTTCTTTCTTGTTTTCCAGGTTGAAGGAGGAAGGAAGGTTGTTGGGGGTTTGAACCCCACGGGATCTACATCGAACGTAGGACTACGGGTGAGTCCTGCTATCATTGATTTCTAGTTTTTTACATTCAAGTATGGTTGTGTGTGAGTCCTTCTGAATGGAATGCCCTGATCTGTGGAGGTTTTGACCCAGCAAACCTCTAGGGTGATTTTCCCCGAAACAATGAGATCGTTGATCGATCTTTTGATGCTCTTAAACATGCATTTACCCATGCACCGTTATTGCATCCTCCCAGTTACAAAAATTATTACTTTTTATACGTAGCAGCCTCCAATTCTATGATTGGCATGGTCTTAGTTCAGGAAGATGAATTCCACAAAAAACATGTGATTTATTATCTCAATCGCAATCTTCATCCGACAAAAATTAAATACTCACATGTGGAGAAATTGGCCTTTTCAACATTTCAAGTTGTCCAACGATTTCGTCATTACATATTATTACACAAAACAACAGTGATTTCTGATTGTAACCTTATGATGTATATTTTAACCAAACACCTGCTAGGGGGGAAATAATCCAAATGGATTGTTATCCTGCAGGATTTTGATTTTGATCAGGGCATGGGTATATTATTGTCACAATAGATTATTTTACCAAATGGGCCGAGGCGACGCCTACATTTGTGGCAGCTGGAAAAACTGCAGCTACTTTTGTGTTCAATCATGTGATCTCTCATTTTGGTGTACCCCAAAGGATAATTGTTGACCATGGGAGTCATTTGCGAATATCACCGAAATAAATGACCAACTTGGCCTATGCCATGATAGTTCTACATTACTTGCAGGCTAATGGTCTGGTTGAAGCTATCAATAAATTTTTAGTCACCATGATCAGACGAATCATTGAAATTCATAAATCGAATTGGCATACCATGATTTTTTCAACACTTTGGGCATATCAAACCTCAGCAAAAACATCGACAGGTTTTGCCCCTTTTCAACTAGTTTAAATATTAGAATTGGTATTACTGATTGAATGTGAGATACTATCACTCCCACTAGCCATATATTTACTACCAGCCACTTATGAAGAGGAGAAACACTTTTTGTAATTAGCTCAATTAGATGAGAATCAGTGCACCACTTCATTAGCTACTGAAGCTCATGAAAAACAAATGAAAGCTTAGCATGATAGAAGTGTTACACCTCGTACTTTTTCATAAGGATACATAGTATTGGTTTATGATCAAGCTAACGATAAGCTAGGGGCTAGGGAATTTGAACCCTTGAGGCATGGTCCTTATATTGTCAAGCGACAACTTGCAAAAGGGGCATATGAACTGATTGAATTTGACGAGGTCTCTTTAGGCAAACCCATAAATGGGATTTATCTGAAGAGATATTATGCTTGATTCTTGTGTGGAGATCTTCCCTATATATTGGTTATTTTCATGAGCTGGTGTGTTGTAGATTAGAAGAGCGTTGTAGATTAGAAGAGCGTGCCTAGTTTAAGTGTGCTTTTACCACTATCCCTGCTTATCTGGATCACTCTTGATTTTGCAGATGTCGACGTCCCTTCAAACATACATTGGTTTTGTTGATGGTGCTTATCGTAGTACACAGAACACTTCTTCCGTAGCTTGGGTTATTTATTCACCCACTAATGAGTTAGTATCTATGCAGGGGGTAAGCCTCGGTCAAAAGATGAACAATATTGCAGAGTATAGCGCAGTTATTGAGTTATTTTCTGAATCCATTTGGAATTCGAAGTTTGATCATTAGATTAGATTATAAACTCATTGTATTAAAATTTAATAGAGTATATGCAATTAAAAACCCAGTGTTGTTAAGATTATTTTTGAAATTTCATCTCTGAGAACGAGAATTTGATTATATTGAGTATCAACACATTCCAAGAATTTTAAACACATTAGTTGATGCAATAGCTTCTAGTGTTATAAAAATACATTTGCGATAATTAAATTAGTAGATCAAAATAACATTTGATAACATGTTAAGACAAATAACTGGAAATAGTAGTAATATCATAGCATAAGAGTAGTGTTTTCAAAAAATATTACATTGTCCTCGATCATAGGTTCAAAACGCCTTATGATCGGAAAAAAGTGATACAAAAAATGATATAAGTCTACAATATCAATCACCCACTATCCGTGGTGATGATCACGATAAAAAACTCCAGCCTGTGCCACCTTGCTTAGGAATCTCCTGAACTGTCCTGAAACCCCGATAACATATCTCTGTAAGTGGAGTGGAATGTCACCTATGGTAGTATCTGGAATATCTAAAGTCAACCACCCTAGACGGTTTTCTAGGTTGGTAAGGATCTCTGATGTCTGACCCTGTGGTGGTGGTGCTGTTGTAGTTGGATCTCTTGGTTTCCTGTCAAAAGGATGGAGAGTGGCTGGTCGACGTGGACCCACATCTACATTTGAAATTTTTGTCATTAGTTTTGGACGATTAAAAAAACAAAATAAAAATTAGAATTTAGAACATGTCAAAATGATTCTTACTTGAGTCATCCCATTGTGTCCCTGGAGAAAGAGACATCTCTCGATCATCGTGGAAATCTATCCCAGCATAAGGGAAATCTTCTATCATGAAGATTTGGTTCTCCAACCAATGGAAATAAGCTGTAGTGAAACAAACAATATCACCTCCTTCACTATGATGGGACATCAGTGCAACCCATCAGATCATCCGAGGCTCTTTGACTCTACCATTTTCAACTTAAATAAACTTTGGGGCTAGTGAAGGAATTCTCTCTAGAGAAAATGTAACCATGATCACTCCATACCCGAATTTTTTCAACTTCGAGTTTTTTTCTCTAGTCAACTGGCCTTTGACATTGGCCAACACTACCTCACACCAATTGGAAATGGTGCCTCTAAAGCAGTCAACAATATTTTTCATTTGGGATCTTGTAGCAACATGTGGAGCTGCACTCCCACACAACCGGGTTATAGTAAACACAACCACTTTGAGTTCAAGACAAATAATGGTTTTTATGTTAATGCGTTTATCTTTTGGGTCTGCTTCTTCATTGCAGAATTCTTGCTGAAGGCTAGTGACAGATTGGCCACCTGCCCTAGCCCCAAACAAAGAGATTGGCTTGCCTCTCTTTGATAATCCAGTGAGAAAATATATATCTTCCAACTCAATTTTGAGCCGGTGACCTCCAATTATAAAGCATTGTTCCTGGACGTCCCATTTTTTTACCAGCCAGGTAAGTAAGTCTACTTGAGCCCTCATACCCTAAATGGCTAAAAATTTGTACAAAATTCATTCCCTCAATACACATAATGTGGGCGGATGTACCATGGCAGCATCATCAACCTCTTCATGTTCATGCTCTCTCCACTCAAGCATTGTAGATATGCTGCAATGGGAAAATTGAAAGATAAGAAACAATTTGAGTGAGAAAATTTGGTTTATTTTGGGAGAATTATTCATTTTATTTTTTCTTACGGCACCTCCACACTTTTCGTATGAAAATAGTGTGTGGATCTGCACGTTTCTTATGCATAAGGTGTGGGACCATGACAATTTTCCCTTTGCAAAATTGTCGGGGTCTGCAGGTGTCATGTTTTTTACTTGCAGACCCCTGTGAGTGAATTTTTGAACATATTTTCCTCCTTAAAAATCAATTCAATCCCTAAATTAAGAAATTAAATGGACAAAAATGAATGCAAGGATGATGTGGATTACCTGGAACTGACGGTTTTCGATTCTAACAAGCGAATCTTACATAATCTCCTCCAGAACGTTTTTTACCAGAATCTTTCAATTTTCACTCTGAAATCAAATGGTAAAAATGATTTAGAAAAACTCATTTTTATAATATTTTTTGAATAAATAAAATATAATTTTGTTTATTTTCCACTTTGAAAAGTTGTTTTCCGAAATTATTTTTATTAATCATAAACAGTTATGTTTATTTTTTGAGTTTTTGTGCAGAATACAGGATTTTTAGGGTAAAATGGTCCTTTTAACAAAGGAGTATACTTTTTATCACTTTTTCAAACTCGGTAAAAGTTATGAAAAATAAAAATCTATGAGTACTTTTTTATCACTTTCTCGAACTCGTTAAAACTTACAGAAAAAGAGAAACTACTAAGTATACTTTTATCACTTTTTTAGACTCTTGAAAATTACGAAAAAGAAAAACCTTGAAGTTCTCTTTTAAGCCCTTTTCATACTCTCTAAAGATGAAAAGATTGTCGAGTACTTGACTATTTGAACTCGTTAAAGGAAATGAACAGTTGTCCTTTTAGTATACGTTTAACCCTTTTCTGGACTGAAATGGACTATTTACGAAAAAGGTATACAATCACTAATCATGATCAATAGAGTTCTCTCCTATATTATTTTATCCTTTTTCGGACTTCAGAGACTAAATTTATGAAAAAGTACACCCATGCAGTTTCCTTAAGTTTTTCTTCTGACTCCCTAAAATTGAAAAACACAGGATTTCTCCTATATTAGACTTGTTAAAATTTAACAGTAAAGGACTTGTCGGTTAAAAACAGGAACGAACCACTCTTTCTTAGGGTTCGATTTTAAACTAAGTTGGACTCATCTAAAGGATGAGCTTATATAAAAACAAAATGTTATCCTCCTCAAGCTTGTTAAAAATAAAGAGGTACTTGCGAGAAATGGTGGGGGGAAAAGAGAGAAAAAGAATCCATTTGTCACACTTTGTTTAAAAGGTAGTTTACCACTATTGAACACGACATTTTTTGTCACACTTCTACCTAGGTTGGGAAAATCCTTTTCCTATCAGTTAATTAAACCATATTGAAAGTCTTCAACTGGTTTTCGAGTATTAGCTTTAGGTAAATTGTTACCAAACCATCTGCAGTGTCATTATGTGTTCAAGAGGACAGTTCAAATAAACCATTCATTTGCAAACATATATCTCCATTCACGTTGACCATCCTTGAGTCAGTCCTTACAAAATATTTCTACAAAACTTGATCTAATGGTTTCGTGTCATGGGATTTCCTACGATGGATCACTTTCTATCGACGACATCTCATCATCTAGGAAGTTGATGTAGAATCCCTCAGTACCTTGGAATCTGCATGCCTTAATGTCAGGTTTCTCGCCTTCGATGACGGGTTGCATCATTGACCTTCGATCGAACGATTCCATGAAATGTTCGATTTCAGATCATTTATTCACATTCTATGGATTGTACTGAGTACTTTGAGAGCCATTGTCATTATTGGTGGTTTCTCACACACTTGTTAAGAGTTTACATCATTGACTGGTAATCAAGTGGTTTCTACCATGTTCAACTTCGACACAATCAATTGCATGGATATAATCATACTAGTTCAGGTAATGGAAATCAAGACCCTAGATCTAGTTTCCACCATCCAAGCTACGAGGAGTTTTATTATTCATTATGCAGTAGACTATTCATAACAGATGGATGTGTCCATACTGTGTCTACATTATTGATGTGATAGTAAAATCATTTCTACATTAGCACAAGTTTTAGTTAGTGTTTGATCTGAGTATGGGAATGCCTACCTCAGTGATGATATACATATATATATATGTTTTGCATTGAATTTTTTTACAGGATTCCGACTAGGGTTTCCACAAGATAATCCTCGATATGATAAAGCACATCACTCTTCGAATGTTCTCAAACTTCACACTTTAGGGGGGAATCTGTTACACTAAAATTCTCACCATGACGTTTTACTATCTGTATGGGTTCATCATTACTATTACAATACTCCCTTAGAAGTTTAAAAAAATCAAGCTCCTAAAACCATGCCTTCAAATTGAGAGAAAAGCTTATAAAAGTCATAAAAATACTTGTATTGCACTTTTCTTAGTATTACCTGCAGTGCCGCATATGTTTGTTCTAGAACATGAGGAACCAGCTGCACTTTTTCTTCATTAAAGGTGTGGAATCCTATAAAAGGTAAAGTGAAGGCAGAAGTAAAATTTGGAAGCTCAGCTGGTTGAATTTGGAAGCTTCTGGAAGCAATTATTCGGTGGAAAGTTCGCTCATTTCATGTACATTCATCCCTCCATTAAAGGAGCCTACCCCTTGGTATGTGGAAATTAATCCCTTTGAAAGAGGAATATATCCCCTATTATTTGGAGCTGCAACCTCTTATTTTTTGCTATAAATTGAGGCCATAGTTTAGCCTCAAAGGGAGTTAGGCTTTGAGATTTTTTGAGGAGAATTGCTGGAAAAAATCAGACTCTCTTAACTGATTACCACATGGGAATGATTACACACTTATGTGTATGTTAGTCTAGAGAGTGAAAATTCTTGTCAAAGTAGAGGAAACGCTTGTTCCGGACCCTGAAAGTACTTGTATGACATCAAGGAAAACATAGTTGTAAGGCTCCTTTTTTCATTAAAGATAATACAAATGGATGCTACTTTCTCAATGAGTTTTTTATTTAAATGGCTTATTTCTTGAATTCCTTGATCATCAAGATATATTTATGGTTTATGAATTAGTCTATATTCTGTAGGTGCTTCTGATTCTTTCATGGGTTTTATTTCAGATCCTAAAAGGAGACATATTCAAAGCGACAAGAAAGAATACTACGATCAACACTGGACTACAAGTAAGTCTTAAATCCTTCATTATAGATAATTTTAGATCAAATATAATCTAGAGAAAGTAGTTTACATCTGTCTGTTTATTGCTAGTTATCCATAGGATAGTAGAGAGATTTGTCTTGTCTGCAAGAACGATTTATCTGCCCAACATGAAGTTAGAAAAATTCAATTCAAGGGCTTTGAAAATTCAGAACGAAGAGCTTAAGGAGATCATAGTGAATATTGGAGTAGATCCGAATGACAGGTCTACTGTGCAAAAGCTTCTACAAAGTGCTGAATCAGAGATATCTATACTAATGAAAAAATTGAAATTACCTATAGGAGAACATTCCATGGCAGCAGAGGTTGAAGAGGTGGAAAATGAAAAATAAAAAATTCTTCAGTAGCTCATGCAAAAGGAAGAATAAGTCACTAAATTTAAGCAAACTGCACTGTCATTACAAAACCATATTGAAAATCATACTTTCACTTTTGTTTTTCCATCAGATAGTGAAGATCCATTAGCACAAATTCCTCAATTCACTACCGAATTGCAAATGGTAGAAAGAGATCAAAAAATAGCACAAGCTGATTTAGAAACAACAACAAATATTATAAAGTCCACTAAAGGAGAATTCAGTAAATACAAAATGGGCTGCCAAACTTTTGAGGCTGAGATTAAAAGTCTCAAAGAAAAATTGAAGGGAAGTATATCCTTAATACAAGCTAAGGATATCATTTGGAATGATAATATTTAAGGAATGAAAACCATATGGGATTTTCTGATTGTTATTGCAAAAGAAAGAAACATTATTAGGGAATTTGAAGAGAAAGTCATGAAAGACAAACATAAGACAATCAATAGGGCTATTTGGGCAAGGAAGTTCATTAATTTCATTGATTCTAAAAAATATCAGGAATTGGAAGAAAATGAAATTAAAGACATAATTTTATATGCAGTAGAAATTAAAAAAAATATTGTCAAAAATGATTGTAGGAAGTCTGCAGAAAAGAAGTTGATTGAGTTAAAGGAAGTAGTAATTCAATTTGATAAAATAGCAAGAGCAGATTTTCCATCATGTTTGGAGCTTGGAGGTGGTTTTATGTCATGGAATTCTTATGAGCCCTTGCTAGTTTTGGCAAAAGGTAAGGTAGACAACACTCATGAGAAAACTCAAGTTCTTAAAGGAGCAACAATGATCAATTTCCTTTAGATAAATTTTTAACTGTTGTGGTTAGTGAAAACCCTATTTTTGGAAAGACCATCTTTGAACAAAATCACTTCTTTCAGATTGGAGTTTCACAAGCTGGTTCATTCACCAAAGATAAACATCGAAATATGTAATAAGTGTAGTGCCTAGATGACATATTTACCAAAGGATCCCTCGACTGCAAAGAAAGATAAATTGACCAGTCAAGAAAATGTACTAGAATCATCATCAATCCATATTCAACATATAGATTAGGATTTTAATTTCATGTTATTTCCTCATTTAAAGAGAGAATGTAATTGTAATAAGACATTTTTGAAGACATGTAATAGATATTCTATGACATCCTAAGTAGTTAAAGTAGTTAAGATCAGTTATAGTAGTTACAAACTGCTTTCTATTGTATTTAATGAGATAGCTAAGAGAAAGAGGGGTTTTGAGTTTTGGACCTCCAAACTGCAATTTTTGTACTAAGATTTCAGATGATAAATAAATGAAAAGCAAGTTTCTATAATTTGTTAATGTTGATATGTCTTCAAGTTTACATTCTATGTTTTCCATCTCTGAATAAGATGAATTAATGAAGCTGCAGGTCTCTTTTTACTTGTGTAATTAAAATTTAAAACCCTTAATGGGCGCTCCTTCATTTTAACTATTCCTTTTCTTATAATTCTTCTGGATTTTGAGGTGATATATTATGTATAACAAAATATCAGTTTGGACTTCTTTCTTATATTTTCTTCTGATCATTCCATTCTACATCGACAAATAACAACATTGTGGAACATTCATTGTATTTGATCTTTGAGGATTTAATGATAAATATTTGAGGGTGATTAAATAAAGAAAAATATTTCCGTGACATAATTATATAAATGTATTAAGCACTGGTTCCTTATCACAGCTAAGGGATTGTCTCTTAACGTACAACACCATCCAAGTCTCCTGTGGAACTAGAAGTCCTCAATCACTCTTCCTCTTCTGTGGCTCCTATCTCTGGTCCTCTCCAAATCGAGAGACTGAGTAACGACTCCATCATCCAACCACCCCCAAAAGGTGTTCTTCGAAAATCTTTTTACAATACAAATGTGAGAGCAATTCAACACTAAAATATTGTATAAGATCTGGCTCATGAACCTTTGACGAAGTCGGCTTTGGAGGTCCTTCATTCGTGCCCATAACAACGAAAGGCATTACTCACCTCCATTGGAGGGATTGATCCTTCAAATTCCAATCTGATTATTTTTTATCTCAATAATTTCGTTCCTCGCCTCCCATCTCAGGTAGCTTTTCTGATTCACCTTACCATTATGGGAAAGAATATTCATCAAACTGTCATTGATTAAGGCGCTTTGATCTGCATCATGTCCATCGCGTGCTGGAAAGCCATTGGATCTCTACCATTGATTCAGTACTTGAATACCTTAGAAGCTTTTGATGGTCAAGGTTCTCAGCCATACGACATTCTCAAGGCATTTCCCATCCTATTGGAAGGGGAAACGGTGAACATGGAAATTGAAGTACTAGACGCCAACTTGAACTACAATCTCCTTCTTGTACGTAGTTGGAAAAATGTTCTGGTTTGTGTGGTCTCCACCCTCTTTTGTCCCCTTCATTTCCCGCATAAATGTAAGCTAGTAAATTTGGATTATTTGGACTTCTTCCTCTATTAATCTTTAGCAGGAAACATTCCATATGTTGGGAAGGTCGCTAATCCTTATGATAACATTTTTCCGGGTCTCTTCAAAGACTCGTCTCTTATGGGATTTTTTTCGCTTCCACCTCTGGATGTCGCCTTCATCAATATTATCTCATCTAGTCATGATCCATTGATTATTCCCAATCCCAACCAGATTAAGAGTTTTGGTGACACCATGCCTCTTAGCCCAGCTGAGCAGTTGTATCAAGATATCCTCATGGCTACCGAGGCTCCATCCGAGACCAATACTCATTTGCTTTCATCCCTAGACACTTATGCGCAATCTCCTAGGTTTGGTTCTTGGGAATCTGATGATCCCTTGAATGAGACTTTACCCATTGATGAGAGTATCATGGAGGTTATGTCTCTTGAAGAAAATCCATGGGATGATGGACATCATCATTTCTCGTTTCTCCCAATCCTTGGTGACATCTTTGCCTGTCTATGATCCCTTGCTTTTCTAGTACTAACTGACCCACTTCATAGTCCCAGTTTGATTCATGAAGTGTCATCCGAGGGAAACATGGGAAATATCACTTCGACCATTCCATTCGACATCTCTGTGATTGTTGAAAATATCTTTTTTTGGGTTTCTTGTTCTCCCCATGAGCCCAAAATTTAAACTACTTTCCTAAAAATGCATGCCCTTCCCACTCCCTTTGACATTGTTCTTACTATTTGGTCATTTATCCTTGAGGGAATTATTTCCATGCTTCGTAAACCTTACTCAACCAAGGGGCATGAGAATGTCACTGTTGCTATGAATATTCTCACAAAATTGGTCGAGTTAATGCTTACACACAGTGTCAATGGTATAAATTTGGATTTATTTATGTTAATCACAACAGAATTTCGTCATTGGAGCTCATTCTTGAGCTCTATCTGAAGAAATATTATGCTCAATATTAACTCTAATAATTTTGTACATTAGTGTGCTTTGAGTTGATTTTTGGTGTAATTGTTTGCCTTGCAGATATGTTTCCTCTACTCACCTTGTGTTCCACTTGGTTTGCATATGTCTTCGAATCACTACGTTGGTTTTTCTAATGGTGCTTATCGTAGCACACAGAACTTGTCTTCTGCAGTGTGGGCACTCTTTGCTCCTGATGGAAAGTTGATTAATTTACAAGGCATTTCTTTGGGTTGCACAGATAACAATTTTGTGGAGTATAGTGCAGTGATCGAACTGGTATCGGATGCCATTCATATTGGGATAAGAGATTTGGTTGTTAAGTTTGAATCACAACTCATTTTGTTACAATTAAATGGGTGTTACTCTATGTGAAATCCTCAAATTTTGTGTATGTATTTACGTGTTAAATTATTGGAAAGGAATTTTGATTTTATCTCATATCAACACATTCCACAACATTTAAATACTTCAACAGATTCATTAGCAAACCATGTATTAGATAGGCATTTTTACAATATGTAAATCAAGACATCATCATGATACATAGGTAGTTGTAGAAACATGCATATATATAGATATCGATTTATAATTTTGTTATATCCAAAAGCTCAAAAAATATATGTTATGTTAAAAAAATGGCTCTTCGAGCCTACAACAATACAAAAATGTATAAAAAGGGTTAATATCCACCCACATGGTGCTCATGGTAGCAGACGACTACTAAAATTAATTTCCAGAGTAATCAATGCAGTCTGGAACTCCGACAGTGTGTCTATGAAAATGTAGTGGGATCTCATCAAATGTGGGATACTCTGGATGCCTTGCGTGAGGGTGACCAGGTTCCATTAGTGTCCTGTGATTTAGTAGATTGGTAGACCAAATGCACAGGGTAACATCAAACCTATCTTTGGAGTCCTAGGACCTAGCCTTCCTGGACTCAAAGAGGGCTCTCTCTATTTTTTTCAAAGGATGTGAACTTGTTTTCTTTTAGGGTTTTGATTTTAGGCTAGTTGTTAAGTGTAGGGTCTTTTGTTGGTTTTGGTTGGGTAAGATGAACGGGTAGAATAGGTGGAGTGAGAGGTCTTCAAATAATTGGGCTATGGAGTCAATGAAATTCATGGATATCTCAACAGTGAGTTACAGTGCATCATAGGGAAAATCTAGTGTGGTCAATGGATCCTTTAAGGTTATGTGTGAAGTGAAATGAACATTAAGTTGCGGAAAACAAGGTAGGGAAAAGGGAAATTAAGAATCCTTTCTCAAATAGCCATAAACAAGAAGGTCTAACACACCATAAACATCATGAAGAAATCAATATACATGGCAAACCAGTAACTCCTTGATCCAACTTAAGTAAACAAGCATCCTAGACTAATAGTTCCAATGAAATATAGAAGGCGAGAAACTCATTTAACTTCTAGTGGTTTCACCTTGAAGCTTTAGAAAACATTTAATATCACAAAATAAATTTAATCAAAAAAGAGAGAACTCCTAAACATTATTTATAAAGCTACCAATAACTTTGAGGCAAATAGATAGGCATTGACATAGGGCAAGATCAAAACAATACCTCTTTGGCTTAAACTAACAAGTAATACTTCAAAGAGAGGTTTCAAAACAGAGTTTAGATAGCATCAAATAAGCAGGGCATGCCATTAAACATATTTGGAAACTATAATATTAATCGATTGGTGAAACAAATAAGCATAGGGGGTCAAAGGAGCAATAAAGAATTCCATAAAATGTCCTAGCAGAGGAAAACATCAAGGCAATAGAAGGCAGGAAGGACTAAGGTGCTTCAAACAACATTTCTTAGCCTATTATTTTCTATTATACTACATATAGAAGGATGAAACATAATGATAAACAAGTAAACATGAAAAAATTAGAGACACATAACCATTAAACCAAGCTCAGGGATCCTGCAAACAAGCTTCTCCATCATCAATCAAAGCAAGTCATTCATAAACTCCACAACACCAATTTATTGTCCAAGCTCATACCATGTATTGCTCTCAAAGCTCATCAAATGCCAACATTTACAATGAAGCCCTCATGCTCTATTTAACTCAGCAAAGGAGGGAAAAAACCCTAGATAGGATTGCAAAATGTCAAAATCACTCATAAATGTCATAAATGCCCAAGAGACCATGCAAGGCCCAAGGCACAAAATATCCCATGAAATAAATGCCAAAATAACTTCTAGCACCTAATTCTAGAGTGATTTTCTTTAAAGAACATTAAAATATGACTTTACAATAAATAAGTGTGTTTTGTTGACTTTTGGCCAAAAACACACTAAGCAATCCATTTGTGCAGCGCCACCTTAGGCAGAAAATAAGAACTTTTGAAACCAAGTTTTGGACCCTTTTCCGATGTCAGATTTGGCTTCATGATGGCTCGTTGGAAAGCCTGATGAGTATAATTTCAAAAAATTCTTGTGGTTTCCTGATCCAATTCTAGTAGCCTATTAAAAATTCAAAAATCCTAACACTGCCATTAGCACAACGCCAACACTGAAATAGGGGCAGAAAGGTGAAAAATGAGGGGTTTGTTGACCTTTTGAGGGGTCAAACCTGCTCCAATTTCTCTAAATCCTGGTGATAAAGGTGTACTAGTGATGATAAATCCAAAAATTATGATTTTTCCTCCTGTGGATGCTCCAGGGATTAGCATAGCGCCAATGGCATTGTGCTAATGGGCCTCCAAAATCTCAAAAAACAAAAACTTGTCCAAATTTTCTCAAATTTGGTTGATGCCTCCCTCATGGATTTTGGGAGACCTGTTGAGAAGGTGATGAAAAAAATCCAAGTTTTTCATGACCCTTTTCCTCCTTTAAGGTTTGAACTTCAAGGAGGGCCTTCTTCAGTTTGGCACAAGCAAGTTTGTTTCTCATGGCATAGTACTTGGTCATATTTTTCTAGAGAGCAAGGACCATCTTTATATTCTTGAAGTAGTTGTGTTCATTATTGTAATATTGAATGATATGTTGATAAATCTCAAAATACCTCTCCCACTCCTTGATCTGTGCATCTTTGCTTTGGAGCAGTAGTCTCATGGCCACTTCCTCATGTTCATTATCACTGTATAGGTCAATGAATTGGGGCTTTTGAGTATTTTGTTTGCTCCCCTTACCTTTCTTACCCTTTTCCATATTTTCTTTTCCCTTGTCAAGAATTTGAGTTGATGTAGGTGGCAAGGTGCCTTGCCTTTTGGAGGTAGCAAACACTTGCCTTGGCCATCTTTGGTATGTGCATGCAAGAGGTGGGATGGTGATTTTCATGGTCTCTTTGCCATGGATGTGATCATCATTTAGACCATGAGCCTCTTGCCTTTGTTAATTGTCATCATGACTAGGGTTACCCTCATCTTCATCTTTTTCACTGTCATCATGGTCATGATCACTGAAGGGCTGATTGTTGTCATGACTATTATCCTCTTTGTTGTCTTGTTCCTCACTGTCTTCCTCTTTATATGAATCTTTGTCACTATTTTTCTCCTCTTCCTTACTATGATCTATCTCATTTTCCTCACTGCTACCTTCAATTTCTATGTTGTCCTTATTATATTCCTCTTGATCCTCCGATTATACCCCTTCTTCAATTTCCTCTTTTCTTTCTGCCTCTGTATGCTCTGTTTTATTGCTGATATCCCCTCCATCAATGCTCATTTTATTTTGACATCAAAATCCTCATTTTCTTCAGCATATTATTCCATAGTGGCATTGTTTTGTTCATTGTCTTATTCACTTTTTTCACTGTCATGCTCACTGTCTATTTGACTATCAACCCTTTTATCTTCATCAACATCTTCTTGGTCAACACTCTATTCATCAGCATCACTCTTTTCCTCACTTTGGGCTAACTCACTTGCATCATTACCATCACTGCCTTATTCCATATTGTCATTGTTTTTATCTTTATCACTGCCATGTTCACTTCCCTCTTCTTCACCATCATTTCCTTCTTCTTCTTCCTTATCAATTTATGTCTCTGCCTCACTGATTTCATCACCTTCATTTTCAGCGCTTTGTTCATCATCTTCACTTCTTTCCTTGCTTTGGGCTGAATCATTTACACCCTTATCCTCACTGCCATTACTTTTTCCATCATTTTCATTTTCATACTCTTCATTTGATGCATCAATAGAAGGGGAAGAATGGAGGTTTACTTGAGGTGAGGAAACTTGTACAGATGAGGAGGGGAAGTTTGATTGATGAGGAGGTTGTGGGCTTTAGAAGACTTCATGTGCTATGAATATCTTCCAAGGTATACCCTGTTGCTCCAACTGGTGTAATACCACCATCTTGATAAAAGAATGGTGAAACAAAATTTGCATTTGTTGGGATGGATTACTCCTCTGGACAACATAGGACATCTTCTGAATGCTCCTATATAAATAGTAGGGTAGTTTGAGCATCTTAACCCTTGTGAAATGCATGAGGAGTCTGACATGGTATGAGTTTAGCCTGGATTATCTACCCTCACAGGTGAAGTACTTCATTATAACCATCACCAAGGATGCAAATCTATGTTTGAGGTGTGAGAAAGGGAAATATGTATTGCTGCCTCCTCTATACCTAGTTTTAACAAATGGCTCTAAAAATTCCTTGTCCAATTTTCCCTTCTTAAAACACTTCTCACCAATAGCGGGGATACCTATGGCATCAGAGATGGTATATTCTAAAATCTCAAAATCTACTCCTCCAAGAATTTGAGTGTTTGTTGTGCAAGTTGAGAATGAGAAGCCTTGTAACCTCTAGGTGGATTTTCACTTGTTTGACCTTCTCACAAAATTGGAAGCACCCTAAATTCTGGAAACATCATAGGATCTTGGGAGAGGAGGTGATGGCCACTCTACTCTGGTGCTCAAACTTATTGAATTTCCCTCTCTTATGACGTGGTCTCAAAGGCCTTTGACCCCTTTCACTGCTAATTTTGTTTTCTGCTCGTGACATGGTGATAGGAGATGCTAGTTGACAAACTAGCATTTGGTGGAGCAAGATGAAGATGGTAGTGAAGTCAACTTGTAGTGAATGAGTGATGTGGAGGTTAGTTCAAGGATTGAGTTGCTTTGGATCTTAAGGGGGCTTTTCTTAAAAGTGTATTGTAGCCACACTTAACTTACATACCCTCAAATGAATTTTAATTGGTCTAAGAAGGTCAAAAACATAGGCTCACTTGCATGTAAGACCTAGGGTTTAATCACTTCACAACCACAAAAAGACTAAAATGAATTTGAAAATTTCTTGGGGCCAAAGAGGGAATGTCACCTACCAATTCTTTTCTCTTTTGCAGACCTTGGAGGTAGCTCAGATGATGAATTTGAGACTTAGGGTAGAGATTTTTTTTGTTGGAGGCCTTCTGCATTAGTGCAGCACCCTGCCTGAGCAGTCAGGTCGACCTATTAGCACAGCGTCGATAGGCCTACCGTGGGTTAGCGCAGTGTCAGACGCGTGCAGCAGAGTTGTCGATCTTCGGGTGAGTCAGGCTCGTATTCGCATAATGCCCCTGATTTGTGTATCACCACCCTCGATTACTGCAGTGCCTTGTAATTTTGAACGGGAGGAGGATGGATTAGCGTAGTTCCTGCTAGTATTTGTGCAGCGCCAATGATTTGTGTGGCACCAGTAGCCTTTCACCAAAAAACTCTATTCTTCTTCTGCAAGCTCTCTTTCCTTTTTGTGATAGCAAAATGAGATGGGGAAATATTGATAAGGCCTTTTATACCCTTTGAAAAATAAATTCAAACTTCAAAACCCACTTTACTATGTTTTCCTTTTGTCACTTTATGAATTTCATTGATATCTCTTGACTCTTATTTGCAGGTGATGTTGCACTTTTCCAAAGATATTTTTCTTTGGTGAGGGTGTGGCGAAGGATGAAAAAGGTCCCTTTTTCATATTTGAAGTTCTGGGCACTGTGAAAACTTTCCTTTCTTGCACAGATAAACTAAAACTATTTTTCTTACCCTTTTTGGCATTCTTGAATTTAAATGACCTGAAATATGTGTTTGCATTTTCTTACTGATTGCAACAGTGGTATGTATATTTTGAAAAAGTTTAGAAAATTATACCATGTTATATCTTCCCTTGGCTACTTCTGATTTCTGCAGGTGCCCATAGTACATTTTCGTTTGATCCTTTTGTCACTGTTTTGACTTTTACAACCTTTAGTCACCCAACAGGGATTTCAGGGTCAGCATGATTTTCCATTTTGACACTTTACCTCATGCTTTCTTTATCTTGGTTATTTTGAAGACCTTCGACTGCACTTGAAAGCTTAAGTTACCACACATTGATACTCTTTAAAATTTCTCCCTTTGGTGTAGTGAAGCAGTGTTGCCTTGACAAACCCTAAAGGCCACCTTGAATAGCCTTTGAAGGCTTTTTGATGTCATGATGGAGGTCCATCATCTTTGTCTCACCTGTCTTGCCAACTCACCCGAAATTTTAGGTTTTAGGGCTATTAGAGAAGAATAAGTAGTGTTGTCTTCTAAGTTCTCTATAACCCTATAAAGTTCATTCATTTTTGTTCAGTTCACCTCACCTTTTTCCCTTTTTCATTTATAATTTCTAAAAATATCCAATGTGTTCTTGGTTATATTGTTGTGCCTTCTGTCCTTGTGGCCCTTGTACTGGTTCTTTTCTTAGCAACAATATTTTTTTCCAATCAATCCCAAAACCTTGATTCTTTTTGTACATAGGCCTCCTACCTCTCTTTTTTTGTGGTTGTCCTTAGGGATTATTTTCCCTCTTGCCTTACCTCTTTTTTTGCTGATGGCCATCTCATTCATTCCTGCAGAAATGTCTAAGATGGGCAGTTGTCTTTTGCAGAAGTTGTGCTTTGACCAAGGAGGCCTTCTTTGAAGGAGTATCAGATCTATTTGGACAATAATTTGTTATCCTTTTTCTTCTTTGATTGCAGCCTCTTGGCAGAAGAAAATAAAAAAAAGTTTTAGAACACTAAAATAAACCTATGACCTATGAAACCCTAGGTGACCTAGTGGGAGGCTCCTTGGATTTGACCTTTTATTGAAAACTTGGTTTTGGTCTTCAAGTATAAAAAATAGATTTTTTGATATTTTTGATGTATTTAAGATCCAAAATACAATGTACTTGATTTATCTAAAGAGCCTAAAGAGATAGTTTTGAGACCATCAATGCTTGATGTATCTAGGAAACACAAGAGTGAGTAGGTTGGTTAGTGATCCTAGGTGTCAGGTGGAGGAAAATAAGCAAGCCAAAAACAGAGTGCTAAGGTAAATGGTGACAAAATAGAGACAAAATGAGTGGTATGAGCCCATGATGGGTCTTCTGGGACTGGTGAGCTAAGCATGACATGTTGGGGTAATGAAATAGTGAAAAATGTATCCTAAGGATAATGAAGTCAGTGAGATTTCTCGAACTCACAATATTCATGAATTTTGTTTCTAGAAATCTAGGATAAGAATTTAGTCATCTACAAAGGAAAAATTACTAATGACTAACAGTGGCTCCACTTGGGGAGGGCAACTCTTTGTCAGGAGGTGTCCAGAACTTTAGATCTCTGGTTTTATGGAGACTAGTGCCTCATCCATTGGGCAGATTTTTACTTCTTTCATTTGATGATGCTTCTTTGAAGTTGTGATCTCAATAATTTGAAACACATGATTAGCTCAACTTCATCTTTACCTACCCAGCCTATTTTCCTAACATTTTTTCTTCCTTGGGTGCACTTGAACTGGAAAATAGTGGACATTATTTTTACCTTGAAAGAAAAACAATATATCTACTTCCATATTATTTCTTCCAAGAGTTTAGATTATGCTAATGAAATATTTTTATTCTCTACCTGGACTAACTGACTTTCAAGATTATGCTATATGACAGTCTTCATTCTCTAAGCTATAAACATGAAATTGAAAGCATGGTTTAAATCAAGATTAGGAAATCTTACTTACCATGAGTTGTGGCATAAGAACAAGCTGCACACAAATATTATTTTTGTATAAACAAAACTAGAAAAATAAGGGTTGTGATTTATCTTTTGGTAAGCATCCCCATGTTTCTCTTTGGTTCAATTTTAAGCATGTGGAACCAGTATCTTTCACTCCTAATCTATCTTTTGACAAGTCAAGTTTTGAATGATTTCACAAGCTTTATCAACAATAAATTGAAAACATGTTTTAGCCATGATTAGGCTAGATGACTGAAACAAGACCTCCTTTTTTAACCAACAGTGGCATTTAAGCTTGCTCACTTTCAGTAGTACTATATTTTGGGTATGAGGCTATACTTGTTTTTTTTAAACCTACCTTCTTTTTCATTCTTTCTATGTTTTTGTGTTTTTTTGTGATTTTATCATGCAATGTTTATGTAAAATGAATGAAAATTTTATACTAAGAGTTTTTACAGTAGTGGTACTTGAGAATTATGTCCTTGAAAGGATCTCCTAACATTATTTGTCCATTCAGCTCTTGTAAACATAAATCATAGTTACCTCCATTTGAAAACATGGTACAAGGATTTTTCCAAAAATTTTCAAACAATCCATGCGCTCCTTGGTATTTCTTCTTTGAGTCTTGCTTCCCAAATTTGTTTCTGTCAAAGGTCCTCCTTAGGTAGAAAAATCATTCTTTATCAGCTTCAAAACATATGATGATGTCATCAATGTATATCATAGTGTAGAAGTTGAAAACAGGGGCCATGGCTCTTTGGAAGGTGTCTTCAACACTTCTTAGCCCAAGAAGCATTTAGTCAAACATGTAGTTGTTCCAAGGAACTTTGAAAATGTCTTTATGTTGATTGATCTGAAGTGGTATCATTTGATGGTAACTTGAAACACTATAATGTAATGACATCTTGTTAGAAATTACTACCCTTGGCATAGGATGATTTATCTTGGGAAAAGGGTATTTGTACTTCATGGATGCTTTTCCTGGGTACCTAAAGTCTATACACAACCTGCATCCTTTGGCTTTCTTTGTTAGTGACACAATTTGCCCAAGGGTTTCATGGTCTTTCTAGGAAGGAGTCCTCATTTGAATAATGTCAATGTTACAAGACTTTAAGCCTTCATTTCTATATACAAAACCATCTTGAAATTTTTTGCATAGCCTTATGTATTTCATTTTTGTGTGTAATGACAAGGCTCTAGATAACTTAATCATTTTGGGCCTTCCTAGGCTGCCTACATTATACTCCTCTATATCAGTTCTAGTAGATACTTCTTTAGGGTCAATAGAAACATTTGTGAGAGTCAAAAATTATTTTGAAGGGACAAAACCCTTTGAGGATGAAGTATCTATGTAAGGTAAAAACATAAGACTTTTGATCCAAATTCCTAAAGATTTTTTTTATGTGAGGGAATTTCAGTACTTCTAGGTTGGGAAAAGAGAAAAATTTTGTTTTTTAGGCTTGTCCTTCCTTTGAGCAACCCGATTCATATACTAAACTGATTTTGGGTTTTGAAATATCATTTTTTAGTTTGAAGAAAATCAAGTTTATTTTGATCATCATATGGTTTTTCAGGGCTACTATAGTTTTGACTGTTGAGTTCCTTATGTAGAGACTGGTTTGACTGTTGCAGTGTGTCTAGATTTGTCTCAACTTCGCTTACCTGCTCATTAATGTCCTCTTCATTACAAAAGATGAAATAACCAAGATACAAATGAATGGAATAAAGAGGAGTGTTGTTTGGCCTCTCCTGACTGCTAACCATATATTTCATGTGTGAATCTCGGTATAGTCTTCTTGTCTGGTTAAAAATAGGGATAGTAGCATAGGACATATCTAGTTGAAGGTTCCCCTGAAGTTTGGCTCCCCAAGGTCTGGATAAAAGGATGCCATACTTAGGGGGAATGTCTGCCACTACTATGTCCATGACAAGACCCTTAGCAAGTATTTCTGCTAGATTGACACAAAGATCCTTGATTAGGCCCAAACACTTGACTCTACTCGAATCAAATGAGTACAAGTCTTTGTAAGGCTTAGTTATTTCTAGGCCTAATCTCTCTATCACAAGTTTAGGCATGAGGTTGTGTGAGGTACCAGAGTCTAGCATGGTATTGTGTAATATCTTGTCATGTATGTTTAGGATGATATATAAAGGAGGGACAAATCATTCTTGATACTTTCCTTCAACCTTAGGTCCAAACAACAACTCAGACCCATCATCAGTCAAATTTAGAGTGTCAGTATCATTTCCTAAGTTCAAGACCTTCAACACTTGGGACCTATACACTTCTTGAGTTACCAGTTCAGTGAGAGGCATGGTTATCTTGATTTTGGAAATATATACCTCAAAGCTGAATGGTATTTTTGTTTTCGACTTATTTACATAAGTTTTATCAGCCATGAACTTTTCTACATTTTCAATTTTCTGATTTTTATTTGGGGCTTTAGACAATAGAATTTTTTCAGGGCCACTAGTAAATGTACTAGGGCAGTTTGGATCACTATTTTGCTGACTGGTTTTTTCTTTGTTTGGATTAGTTTTCTTAGCCATAGTGTTGACACTGTCTGTTGTCCTCTTAGGAGTGTTTTCTGGAGATTTCCTAACAACAGTGTCTATTTGGTTTTTCTTGGAGGTTTTTTGGTTTCTTTTGCTCCTAAGGTCATATTGCCTATGGAATTCCATGATGGCATTTTCAAATCCCAAGTGATAGTCTTCAGAATCCTCATAGCTTGTTTCAAATTGATCAAAGGCAAAGATGCCTTATTCTTCTTTCGTGAGAAAAAAATCACCTTCATTTTCAGAACCTATCAGGTTTACTTGGCTTTCCTCAGGTTCTTCACTCTCTCTTCCTTCTTCATCTACATAATTATATTGGAAGGGTGGCTTAATTTTTTGATCATTGTCTCTTGGCCTGTTTTGGGGAGGGTCTCTTCTAAAGTTTGGATTCTTGTTTATGTTTTGGGAATTTTCTTCGTTTTCCCTAGGAGGCATTATTTCATTCAGAATTATCCTCTCCATCATTCTCTCCATAGTTCTAACTAGGTTTTCAATCTTGGAATTAGATGAGGAGGTTGAGGGTATGGTTTCATATTTGTAGGTTACTCTCCTTTCCGATCTCAGCCTAGCTATTTTCTCAATCAAGTTGGCCTCTACACTTATAGCTACCTTTTGCATGTCTTCTAAAGTTAGGGGGTGTCTTTCTCTCAGCTGATAGGCCATGTTTGGATCAAAACCTTCTGGAAATTTAGCTAAGGCTAAGCCTAGTGGGGGTTTCATGTTGGGTGGGAGAGCATTATAAACACTGTTGAATCTATTGCAGTAGTCTTCGACACCTTCCCTCATATTTATCTTAAGGTTTCTATATTCTAAGAGGATTTGGAGAGGTTTTTTTCTTAATCTTCCACTTTTTTATGAAAGTATGGTAAAGGGAAGGGAGGTCATGTACACTGTTGGGAGTTAAGTTTTTAAACCATTTTTTAGCCTCCCCTCCTAGGATTTGGGTAAACATCCTCATTTGCATGGTTTCATCTTCCAACTCCATATAGTCAAAGGCATCATTCATTATGTCTACATGTTTTTGGGTAGTGGTAGATTCAGCGCTTGTGAAATGAGGGATCTTGGACTGATAGTCATTTGGAAAAGGTAATAGTGGTTGTGTTAAAACCAGGGGGGCATACCAAGCTGCCATGATGGGAGATAATGGTGGATTTAGAAGAGGGGGGTTTGTGAGAGGAGGTGTGGGATGAGATGGAGTGGTTTTCACAGTGGTGATATGGATGGGTGTGGTGGAAGTACTTGGACCAGCAACATAATTCTAAGAAGACTTGGGATGGAAAGAGCTAAAGTGATGGAGAATCTAAAATTCAAGAGGAGTGGAAGGAGAGGCTTCTCTACTAGAAATCTGCAGCAAATTTATGGGCTCAATGTCAGGTTGGTCAATTTCACTATGTGACTTGGTTCTGAATAGGTTCTTTATATGGTGAAAATCAAACTGGGGATCTTGCAAAGCTATAATATGTTCAGGTATAGAGCTTGCTCTATGAATAGTCCTAAAAATGGTTAAGTTTCTAGTTTTAGAAGTTTTCCACAAAATCTTTTATGGGTCATCAACTATGGTAGGAGGATTTGGGTCCGAATGAGATTTGGTACTGATCCTCTATGAAGCCATATTTCAAACTCAAAATTCAGAGAGACTGAAAGTTTTTAGGACTGTTTTCGGAAGGCTAACCTCTCTTAGTGCTTGGTAAACTCTCACAGTGTATAACTAGGCTTCCAAACTTCTCAAGGTTGGTTTGACATAATCCCAGGGAGTTTAATGAGAACTAGTGAAGTAATAGGCCTACTGGAGGCTAGTGGAGTCGCCAGGTGGACATTTTTTGATGTTTTAAGGATGTATGTTTATGGTCCACCGCCAATAATTGACAAAAAACAAATCTAGAGATGTTTTTTGGGTTTTTTGAGTTCCTATATGTGGCTGTAAGGTTTGTATAGGTGTCCTATAGCTAACTCATCATTTTTCTAGGATGGTGAAACAAACAGAGTCTACTCTATGGCTGACAGTTTGAGTTCTCTATGATTTGATAATGGTTTCTAAAGTCCTAAGGGATACTTAGATTGTCACTGACTCAAAGGTACCACAATTATTACCATTTTGTTAGTGATAGTGATGAGGTGGTTACAAATTACATGATATAGTTTGACAAGGGCTTTTGAACTCTCTAAGGATGTATAAGTTTGTTACTTATTTAGAAGGTCCCACCGTGGTTGCCATTATGTTAGTGTCCCATGATTTAGAAGATTGGTAGACCAAATTCACAGGGTAACATCAGACCAGTCTTTGAAGTCCTAGGACCTAGCCTTCCTAGACTCAGAGAGGGCTCTCTCTATTGTTTGCAAAGGATGTGAACTTGTTTGATTTTAGGATTTTTATTTTAGGCTAATTGTTAAGTGTAAGGTTTGTTGTTTGTTTTGGTTGGGTAAGACGAACAGGTAGAATAGGTGGAGTGAGAGGTCTTCAAATAATTGGGCTATGGATTCAATGAAATTCATGGATATCTAAACAATGAGTCAGAGTGCATCATAGGGAAAATATAGTGTGGTCAATGGATCCTTTAAGGTTATGTGTGACGTGAAATGAAAATTAATTTGGGGAAAACAAGGTAGGGAAAAGGGAAATTAAGAATCCTTTGTCAAATACCCATAAACATGAAGGTCTAACACACCATAAAAATCAAGAAGAAATCAATAGACAGTGAAAACCAGTAACTCTTTGATCCAACTTAAGTAAATAAGCATCCTAGACTAATAGTTCCAATGAAATATAGAAGGCGAGAAACTCATTTAACTTCTATTGATTTCACCTTCAAGATTTAGAAAACATTTAAGATCACGAAATAACTTTAATAAAAAAAGAGGGAACTCCTAAACATTATTGATAAAGCTACCAATAAATTTGAGGCAAACTGATAGGCATGGACAAATGGAAAGATCAAAACAAGACCTCTTTGGCTTAAACTAACAAGTAATACTTCAAAGAGAGGTTTCAAAACAGAGTTTAGAACATCAAATAAGCAGGGCTTGCCATGAAACATATTTGGAAACTATCATATTAATCCATTGATGAAACAAAAAAGCATAGGGGGTCTAAGGAGCAATCAAGAATTCCTTAAAATGTCCTAGTGGAGGAAAACATCAAGGCAATAGTAGGCAGGAAGGACTAAGGTGCTTCAAAAAACATTTCATAACCTACAATTTTATGTTCTACTACATATATAAGGATGAAACATAATGATAAACAATAAAACGTGAACAAATTAGAGACACATCACCATTAAACCAAGCTCAAGGATCCTGCAAACAAGCATCTCCATCATCACTCAAAGTAAGCCATTCATAAACTCCACAACACCAATTTCTTCTCCAAGATCATAAAAACCATGTATTTTCTCAAAGCTCATCAAATCCCAACATTTACAATGAAACCTTCATGCTCTATTTAACTCAGCAAAGGAGGGAAAATACCCTAGATAGGGTTGAAAAATGTCAAAATCACTCATAAATGTCATAAGTGCCCAAGAAACCATGCAAGGCTCAAGGCAAAAAATATCCCATGAAATAAATGCCAAAATAATTTATAGAACCTAATTCTAGAGTTATATTCCTTAAAAAATAGTAAAATATGATTTTACAATAAATGAGTGTGTTTTGTTGACTTTTGGCCAAAAATACACTGAATAGTCCACTTGTGCAGTGCCACCTCAGGAAGAAAATATGCACTTTTGCAACCACGTTTTGGACCCCTTCCCGATGTCGGATTTGGGTTTGTGATGGCTCGTTGGAAAGCCTGATGAGTATACTTTACAGAAATTCTTGTGGTTTATTGATCCAGCTCCTTTATCCTATAAAAAATTTCAAAATACCAACACTTCCATTAGCATAGTGATAGGACAGAAATAGGGGCAGAAAGGTGAAATATGAGGGGGTTTTTGACCTTTTAAGGGATCAAACCTGCTCCAATTCCTCTGAAACTTGGTGAAAAAAGTGTACTAGTGATGAGAAATATAAAAATGGTGAGTTTTCCTCCTGAGGATTCTCTAGGGATGGTGATTTTTTTGGTCTCTTTGCCATGGTTATGATCATCATTTAGACCATGAGCCTCCTCCCCTTGTTCATTGTCATCATGACTAGGGTTACCCTCATCTTCATATTCTGCACTATCATCATGGTCATGATTGCTGAAGGGATGATTGTTGTCATGACTATTCTCCTCTTTTCTTTATTTTTCCTCACTATCTTCCTCTTTATCTGCCTCTTTGTCACTATTTTTCACCTCTTCCTCACTATGATCTGTCTCATTTGCCTCACTATTGCCTTCAATTTCTGTGTTGTCCTGATTGTCTTCCTCTTGATCCTCTTTTTCTACCCCTTATTCACTTTAATATTTTCTTTCTACCTTTGTATCCTCTATTATATTGCTGATATCCTTTCCATAAATGCTCATTTCATTTTGACTTTGAAACTCCTCATTTTATTCAGCATCTTCTTCCATAGTGGCGATATTTTTTTCATTGTCTTGTTCATTGTTTTCACTATCATTCTCACTATCCCTTTGACTGTCAACTCTTTTATTTTCATCAACATATTCTTGGTCAACACTCTGTTCATCAGCATCACTCTTTTCCTCACTTTGGGCTAACTCACTTGCATCATTACTGTTTGTGCTCAACCTAGTGTTCCTAAATTAAGTTTATTAATTGTCAACCAGGGTTGGTAAACTGCTGAAGTGTGGTGCACTATATGTGCCTAGGTGTTTGTTTCTCACTACGTTGTATTTATTGTTTTATGATGTTTTTGGTTTTATGGTTTTATGTTTGAAAAGGGAAAGAACTAAGTGCTGGTGAAAAAAAGCTATTGGCTATTTAAAATAGAACAAAGCCTAAACTATGGATGACAAACAACAAATGCAAAGCTTGATAATGACTTCATTGCAAGAAAATAAATCAGAACATGAGCTTGAACTTATCCAAATCATTCATTAAAGGTGTGTTGGAAGAGCTTGAGAAATGGATAAGTTAAGTGTAAATGAAGTTCTCCTAAATAAACAATCAACTCACAATATTACAAAATGATTATTTGTAACACAGTAAGGTTTCTATTCTAGATTAACCTATGATTTTGAAGTTACCCTATTCTAGATTAACCTGTGATTTTTAAGTTATCACTTCTAGGCCTTATTCATAAGTTTTGATATTTTCTAAAATGATGCTTGGGAAAAAGGCTATAAGTGAGTTTGTAAAAGATTTGCAGAGTGATCAAAGCCTTAAACTGGTATTACTGACCCCTGTTCATGTGATGATGTATCAATATCGATTCAGAAAAAAAATAAGTTTGTAAATAATGAAGGTTGAGAGACTAATTTTGAAAACTAATACTACTTGAGATACAATGGATAACCTAGGCTAGAAAGTGGTCTATCAATCTTAAAAGACGGTGACTACAACTTAAACTAAAATGCCATTAATATTTTCTTGAAACAAAATGAACTGAGACTGAACTAGAGTGCTTCTAATCTACTTGAAGTACAATGAAAAAAATTAAACTAAAATGTCATTATCAAACTGGAAATGTAGTGACAGAGCTGAACTAAATGCAATCAACCTCCGGAGTGCTCTAACTAAATTAACATGCAACTAGTCTATGGAATTCTACAGCCCATCTTGTTCAATAGGAATGATATTTTGGAAGAGTTTTTAAAACAAGTATGGCTGTATTATTCAGTGAAAATGATCATAAACATAAAATTGGAAGCAAATACAACTAGAATCTAATACACCACAGCTTTTTCTTATTCATTGTTAATGATGTTTTGGAAGAGTTTGTAGGAGTAAGACTGGCTGTGACACTTAGTGTAAATAAGCATAAATCATAAAATTCAAAAGGAAATGCAACTAAAACCTACAATACCATAGCTATGCCTTATTCATCGTGATGATATTTTGGAAGAGTTTATAAGAGTAAGTATAGCTGTGATAATTAATGTAAACAAGTATGAACATAAACTTGAGAAACTTGCCTAATCTAGAAATGAAAACGAGATTAAAATACTTATCTAAACCATATAAATAAGGTTGCTCAGGTAGCACGGGCCCTCTACCACCAGACTAGCATGAAATCTACTTCAAGATTGACTCAACGATTTCAAAGAAATGGTAATTCTTTCATTAAAAGAGAAATTACTTCAAAACAAAGTGTTTTCAGACTTCTGCAATCTAGCAATCAACCACAAAATCTAACCTTGTCCCTCGGTTTCCCAAGCCATATTTGTAACAAATTTACATAACTGTCTTGAGATAACCTAGGGATAATTGTCTTTACAAATAAAAACCAAACTAGGACTCTGATGGTGGTCATGTAATATAATTAAGGACATCTGGACTGTCCTTGTCCTATTAGGAGTCTCTTTCCTAGTTTGAGTTCCCACGTACATAACCACCTACAGAATTCTGTTCAAACTTCGTGGAGAGCAAAAAATGTTGAGGGAATGATGTGGAATAAAACCATATGTGGTTTCCTCTGAGATGACACTTGAAACCTGCGTAAACATGAAGACACCCGCAGAATCGGCAACTAGCTACAGAATGTTTGCATTCTGTAGCTAGATCTATTTCAAAAATTACTACAATGAAAAAATCATAAAAACATAGCAATTTAGTCATTATATTCATTCTTAAAGCAATTTTAACTAATTCTACTAATCATTTGAGCCTGTGATTAATAATGGACAAAGGAAATGGAGTGGAATGTGGTGGAAGAAAGAACATCTTTGGGGCTCAACATACCCCCACTGCTAGCTTCTTGCATGTCCTCATGCAACTATTCCATGAACTCTGAGGCCTCCGCAAGGACATCCAACCCTCTTCTTCTGCTTTTCCTAGAAGTCAAAGGCCTTCTGGGCTTCTTTATGACTAACTTGAATCTCAAATTTATGAGTGCCCTAGTTAACTTTTTATTTCTCTTCTTCAATTTTTCACTGGCCTTGTGTAACTTTTGCATTTGTAAAGACAGAGTTGAATTCATATCATTTTTCAGTTTAACTTGCTCTCTCAGAATTTCATTCTCATTCTTGATATGTTTGTTGAGTGTTTCTAACTCATATTTATCCCTCCTTAGGATATCAACTACAGATTTTGGTGGACTAGGAGTTATGTCTCTTCCTTCTGAAGCTCTTTTCTCTAATGTCTCAACATAGTTGTAAATTTCTTGTTGTGCAGGGTCTATTTCAGGAGCCCCTTCATCAAAATCCTCCTCAGTAGGTGTTTCTTCGTCCTCTATGTTTATGACTCCAGTTTATTTAACCTTTGTTTTCTTTAGTATCCCTCTAAGTCTGTGGCTCATTCTCGGTTGAGATGGCCCTTCTCCTTTCTCTCTGGAAAATTTTATTATTATCCTCTCTTTCTTGAGCTGCTTCTTAATCTGAGTCAATTTCTCAGAAATCATTTCTTCACTACTTTCTTGTATTGTTTTACCAGTTTCATTTTTGGAGGTTTTCCATCTTCTGCTTCTTTTTGTAGGTTTGTCTTCAGGTGGAGGTTCCTTGGGTTCCTCAAAGTGATTTCTCACTAAGAACTCTTCCCAATTATCTCCCATTTTGCTCAAATGATGTTCAATCAAAATTTTGACTAAACCATGGTGGTATAAGGTTGTTTCCAGAAATTGAATTCTCTTTTGGACAATTGAGGCCATTTTCTTTAAACTATGAAGCAAGAAAAAGGGAAAATTGAGTTCTTCTTCTAGGAAATGCATTATCAACCGAATATGATAAACATAGAAAGTACCATATCTTCCTTCACAAGTGATGAATTTTTGCAAGATAAGCAACATGTTCCTCCATTTTTTCTTTAGTGCAGAGCTAGGGATACCCTTTTTAAAAATGGTGACATCCATACCTGGTGACTTGAGTATCTGTTTCCATGCTTCGTTATGAAACTCTCTATTCTTGAACCACCTTTCTCCTTGTCTGGGAAATTCGGTTGCTTCTGTAATGAAGGCTTCAGTAATGGTGAATTTTATATCTCCTATCTCGACCTCAGCTCCGTTGAAGGATCTTGCAAATGTTTTGGTCACCTCTTTGTGAAACCCACTAAATTTTTCAAAGAATTGCAACCACCCTGCTTGTTGTAACATTTCTCTGAATTGAGGATAACCTTCCAAGTACTTAGTTCCAACCGGTTCAGTCCTCACTATAAGACCCATAACTCCTCTTTCCAACCTTCAAATTGTTGCTCCTCTGTTCACGGTAACAATGGTTGTTACAGAGATGCCTCTGTTGCATAGACTGGAATGGTTAAAAATTGGCTACGGGAAAGAGTGATATGGAGTGGTTACGGAATGAATATAATGAGGTGAGGATGATGTATATGAGTTAAAAAATATCACAGAAGAAAAGACCGCAGAGATATTTTGTAACGGATTCAAAATCAACATTAAATGATTTGGCCTAGTGATGTGACTAATCCAATCACTTCAACACTTTAACCGTTTAGATTTTTAAATGATGATCGGATATGGGATTTGAAATGGTGGAATAGAAGGAGTTTTATTAAAAGTTTTTGCGGGAGGTTTGTTAGGCATGATCAACAAAATTAATTAAAACAACTTTTTGAATTATTCATAACTTAACTATACTAAAATCTTTCATGATATGTCATTATAATCAGAACTTTTACCTTTGTCTTTCCTCTGATTTTTTCTTCATATGCTTTGTTCTCTCCCTGAAAATCATTAATTTTTGAGTCTTCATAACCTTCTTGATTTTTCTTGTTGTCATGGATATGCAGGATCATTTTATTGCAGATTAGGTGATTACTAGACAGTGCCTTCAGGATCTCTAGCTGCAGAATGTTTGTCTGGCTGTAGAATGTCTGACTGGCTACAGAATGTCTAATTGATTGCAGAATGTACCTGTAAAGAACTTGAAACATGAAATGGAATGGTTTGGAGCATGAGTGGAATGTTGTATGGAATGAGTGAATATGAATGATGAAATATGATGTAATGGAATATGAATGAAGTAAATAATGGAGTGGAATGGATCACAACTTATGAAATAGAGTGAAGTATGAGAAGTGGTTTGTAATTCATGATATGTATTATTCAATTGTAGAAAGACATCAAACTTTAAAAATATGGAATGGAAATGAGGTGGAGCATGGGGTGAAATGAATGAAGTGTGTATGAATGAATGAAATGGAGTATGGATGAATGAAATGAAATGGACCATAAGTGAAATGGATCTGCACTTATGATTTTGTAACAACTGCTTGCAGAAAAACAAATTTGAAAAGCTAAAGTGTCAGAAAGATTCTGATTTTCACTCTACCTTTTCTGTATAAACATGCTAATCAGTGATTAGTTTTCATGTTTATACTTTTTTTTTTTTCAATAAAATGACTTCAGAAAATTCAATTAAGTTGATGAAGAAGAAAGATTCTTCTTCATTAACTTCACATCACTGTTTTCCTGGAACTTCTTGACAAATTCTTTTCTTGAGAGTGGTTTGTGATACAGCTTGAATATATGACCATTCACAAGAAAAGTAACCTCTTCTTCATCTATTGTCCTGATTTTTATTGCTCCATTGTAAAAAATTCTCACAATTTCATATGGCCCAAGCCAATGTGTTTGAAATTTACCTTGAAAATCCTTGAACTTTGAATCAAACAAGAGAGCCCAATCACCTTCTTTGAACTTCTTTTCCTTGATATACTTATCATGCCATCTAGTCCTTTCCTGCTGGACTATACTTGCTTTCTGAACTGCATCTTGTCTGATCTCATCCAACTCATTAATCTGCTCCAATCTGTGCTTTTTTGCCTTTGTTAGATCAAGTCCTAGCTGAACTTCCATTTTAAAAGTTTGAATCTGAAACTCTATGGGAAACAAAACTTGTTTTCCATAAACAAGTTCATAGGGAGTATGACCTGTTGTGCTTCTCCATGTAGTTCTATAGGCCCACAAGGCTTCAGGAAGCCTGTCTGCCCAATCTCTTCTATGTAAATGAACAGTCTTTGTTAGGATCCCTTCAATAACCTTATTAGTAGATTCCACTTGACCATTTGCTTGTGGATGATAGGGAGTAGATTTTATGTGTCTGATTTTGTACCTCTCCATCATTTGTTCCATTAGCCTTGATGTGAATTGAGCTCCTTGATCTGTAACAATTTCCCTTGGGACACCAAAACGAGTAAAAATATCCTCAAAAAGAAAATTAACTACAGATGCTTCAGTAGCAAAAAGTAATGGCTTGGCCTCTACCCATTTGGTAACATAATCAGTGAAAACTAATATATATTTATTTTGTCTTGATGGAGGACTAATAGGTCCTACAAAATCCAAAGCCCATTTTTCAAAAGGTTCAATATGTACCTGAGGCTGCAATGGCATCTCACCTGAAGGAGAAGGTTTCCCTACCCTTTGGAAAATGTCACATCTTTTGACATACTCTTTAGCATATTTAAAAATGGATGGCCAATAGTATCCTAAATGAAGGACTTTATAAGCTGTCCTCTTATCAGCAAAGTGTCTGCCACAAGGTTCATCATGATATGCTTTGAGAATCTCAGGCATCTCATATTCCCGAACACATCTCCTAATGATAAAATCTGGACCTATCTTGTACAACTCATTAGCAACCCATGAATATTTTGCACTGTCATAAATGATTTTTCTTTTATCTCTTGCATTCATTATTGAAGGAAATTTTCCTGAAACTAAATAATTAGCAATGTCATCAAACCAAGGATTTTGGGTAGAAATTGCAAAAAGATATTCATCAGGAAATTGATCTTCAACTGGAGTGTCATCTTTGATGTTTTGGAGTCTAGATAGGAAATCAGCTACTGTATTTTGTTTACCTGGCCTATCTAGAATAGTAATGTTGAATTCTTGTAAAAGCAATAACCAACTTATGATTATGCCATTATTAATTGATTTATTCATTAAATATCTAATTGTAGAGTGATTTGTGTGAACAAAAGTTTCATAGCCTATTATATAGTGTCTGAATTTTTTTATGGCGTGAACAACAGCTAAAAACTCTTTTTCAATTACAGTATAATTTAACTCTGAAGGAGTCAAATTTTTACTGGTATAGTAGATGGCATAAGGAATCAGGTCTTTTTTTCCTAATACTTCTCCTAGAGATGTATTTGAGGCATCTGTTGAAATATGAAAAGGTAGCTTCCAGTTAGGTCCCCTTAAAATAGGTGCTTCAGAAATTTTTGTTTTCAGGGTCTCAAAGGCTAACTGGAAGTCAGAACTCCATTTGAATTCATAATCTTTGGTAAGTAATTTGAAGAGTGGAGATGCTATCTTGGTGAAGTTTTCTATAAATCTTCGATAATATCCTGTAAATCCTAGAAAACTCCTAACATATTTTTGACAACTTGGAATAGATAAGTTAGAGATGAATTCAACTTTTGACTCATCAACTCTAATCCCATCCCCTGAAATGTGATGTCCTAAAACAATTCCTTATGTAAACATCATAAAACACTTCTCATGACTAAGTGAAAGATTTTCTTCTTTACATATTTTTAAAACTTTTTCCAAGTTTGCTAAGGCTTCTTGAAATGTGTTTCCATAAACTATGAAATCATCCATATATACCTCTACACAATCGTGTATTAGATCCAAAAAGATCCCTAATACTGCCCTTTGAAATGTTGCAGGTGCATTTCATAATCCAAATGGAAATACTCGGTAAGCATAGGTACCCCAAGGACAGGTAAATGTGGTTTTGTCTTGATCCTCAAGTGCTACTTGAATTTGATTATAACCACTAAACCCATCTAGAAATGAGAAGTACTTTTTTCCAGCTAAGGTATCTAACACCTGATCTATGAAAGGTAGGGGAAAATGATCTTTAAGAGTAGCTTTGTTTAATTCTCGGTATTCAATACATACCCTCCATTTACCATTTTTCTTTGGCACAATTACCAAAGGAGAAACCCACTGACTATCTGAAATAGGATAGATAAAGTTGACATTCAACAATTTCTGCAATTCTTCTTTAACAATCTCCCTAAGATTTGGATTCATCCGTCTTTGAGGTTGTCTGATTGGTTTACAAATTTCCTCTATGTAGATGTGATGAGTGCAAGTCTTGGGGCTTATCCCTTTCATATCAGTGTACTCCCATGCATATGCAGAAGAATGTCTCTGTAAGATCTTGACTAGCTCTTCTTGTTGAGATTTTTCTAGGTTCTTATTTATGTTTAAAGTTTTGCCTGGAAATATCTCACTTGTAGAGCTGCCAAATTTATCCATAGAATGAAGAGACATCTGTCTTGATGAAAAAAACTCAATGTTGGATTCTTCTTGAAATTGGTCATGTTTATGTTCCGAAGAGGATTCAAAGTTTTCTAAAGTATTCAGAATTTGACTATCTTCACTAATTTCTGAAATTGTGAAGAGAGGTTGTAAGTCTTCTTCATCCTCTATCCATTGAGTATCATCTAAATCCGTAATTGTCCTTGCTGGAGGATACAAAGTGAATTTCTTAGTTGAAATATCATCAGAGATGTACATATCACCGGATCTACAACTAATTAATGCATCAGTTTTAGCTAACCAAGGTCTTCCTAATATAATAGGATGCCCTCCTAGATTATTCTTAGGAGTTAGGATCATGAAATCCATAGGGTACTCCCAAGAATCTAGGGACACTAGAATGTCTTCTATTACCCCATCTGGTTTGATCGCAGATCTATCTGCTAATTGTAATAATGTGGGTGTAAAAAGAAGAATAGGAAGTTTCATTTTATCCATAATTTGTCTACTCATGATATTGATTGCTGCTCCTAAATCAATGAGTGTGTTTTGGATCTCAATTCCATTGATGTGAATTTTAACAACTAGATTTCCTGGGTCTAGATAATTTGGATTAGAAATCTTACCCATCATAATGTCTACTATTTTTCCTGCCAGTTGAATTTTCTTTGTCTCTATTATTCTTTTTCTTGTTTTCTTCATGCTCAACTCCTTTATTGTTTTTGCTAAAATTGGAATTTCCTTGATAGCTTGTAATAATGGAATCTTAATGCAAACATTTCTCAGCTCATCTAGGAAATCATAATTAGGCACCATAATTTGTTTTTCTACACCCCTATCAATTTGTAATCTTTCTGGAAAGGGAGGTGTAGAAGTGGATGTTGATGGCTGCTCTAATATAGGAGTTGAAATTATTGGTTCTTTTTGTTTTAGTTTTTCAATGTTTGGGTCCTCAAAAGATGTGTCTTCTTCAAGACTTTTATTTTCCCGTAGAGAATCTTCCTCAGAGTTGTCTTGTTCTTGTATGATCGCAGAAGGTTTCCTCTTTTCAAGTATTCTTCTAGACCTAAGTTTAACATCACTAAGGTCTAGAGGAGTGATTATATATATTGGAAACTATTGGCCTTCTATCATGTATGTATTCTGAGGATTTTTATTGTTGGGGTTTGGTATGGGTTGAGCAGGAAACTGATTTGATTTCTGAGGAAATGGTAATGGAAGTGGTTGATTTTGATGTTGTGGGTTCTGAGGATTCTTTTGAGGATTTTGTTGAGGAATTTGAGGAGAAAAATATAGGTATGGTGGATAGGATGGTGGATACTGATAGTACTGAGAGTATCTTCCATAGGGATTTTGTGCTCCTTGTGCCCAAGCTTAAGATTGATTTTGAAATTGGGGCCAAGGTTGATGCCAAGAATTCCAATTTGGTGGAGGTTGGTTATACATTTTATCATGGAATCCTTGTGTTTGAGGTCCTTTCCAAGGCCTTCTAGAGACAAAATTGATAGATTCTATGGAATTTGTAGGAGTTTCCTCTTGAAAGACAACTTTAAGACCAGGAAGTGAAGGAAAAATTTTGGTCTCATGTTTTTCTGAACAAATTACACAAGTCTCTACAACTTTTGCATCCAAAGGACATTATCTCAAGGCATGCTTCCTTCTACATTTGGGACAAAAGATTGCTAAGGCATCAGATTCAGCTTTTTTCTTGTTTTGTAACTTAAGGGTGTCTATTTTTTCACTAAGACTCCCTAAGATGTCAGATTTTAATTCATCAAGAATATGTCCTACATCTGCCCTACTTATTGTCCCAGAAGCAGACTTACTTGCCCTTGCAAGAGCAGGGTCTCTTAGACCTTTTACATTTTTGGATTTCCCTCTTGAATGGTTGATACATAACTCAGATATTTCAGGTAATGTGAGCTGAGATATATCCCCTTTTCCCATCATGTTAAGGGTATCCAACCATTCATCCCTAATTGTCTTCAACAAGAGAGCTTTTAAGGTGTCTTGATCTAAGTTCTCCATTTTTTCTCTTTTGATGTTGTAATGAAATCTCTCCAACAAATTTTCCAGGTTTTCATCTTCTTTTTGTAACATATTAAACACTTCCTCCTTATGATTGATTGGCATAAAATAATCCAAATACCTCTCTAGAAATGCGTGTTTCATGTCTTCCCATGTCCTAATAGAACTGTTGATCAAACTCATAAACCACTTCAATGCTGCTCCTTTCAATGTTGAAGGAAATAGTTTAATTTTTTGAGCATCTTGTAAGTAGTCATAAGTTCTACATAGGACTTAAAATTCAAATAGGAAGGTTTCAGGATCTTCAGTTTTAAGTCCATAGAAGTTTGGAAGGACAGAGGGTGAAATGTTTTTCATAGTTGTATTGGTTTCTTCATCTACTATAGGAAACCCAAAAGAGTTTCTCATTTCTCTTCTACCTCTTCCTCTACCTCCTTCTCCTCTACCTCTACCTCTATCCCCTCCAAATAATGTGTGTTCTCCATTAAAGACTCCTCCTCCCCTTCTTCTGCCATAGTTGATTCTTCTGTGGAAGTGGAAAAATTTGTATCTCTAGCAAGAGTCCTTGAATCTTCTCCTAAGATAGGTTCAGTGGATGAAGTGGAAGGTATTTCTAATGGAGTATCTAATGTTAAGTCTTCTGGAAGTCTAGGATCAGTAAAGGATGGAGTGTGGGTCTGAGTTGGAGGTGTACTGGCTCTTGGTCTAGGTGAAACAAGTGGTGTTCTAGGAATCAAACTTCTTCTTCTGCTTCTTATGAATCTACCCCTTGAGTCTCTCTCTCTACGCATATCATTGTTTTTGGAAGTTAAGAAAAAAGGCTACCTAGTTACACTTCCCCGGCAACGGCGCCAAAATGTTTGTGCTCAACCTAGTGTTCCCAAATTGAGTTTATTAATTGTCAACCATGGTTGGTAAACTGCTGAAGTGTGGTGCACTATATGTGGCTAGGTATTTTTTTCTCACTATGTTGTGTTTAGTGTTTTATGATGTTTTTGGTTTTATGGTTTTATGTTTGAAAAGGGAAAGAAATAAGTGCTGGTGAAAAGAAGCTATTGGCTATTTAAAACAGAACAAAGCCTAAAATATGGATGACAAACAACAAATGCAAAGCTTGATAATGAATTCACTGCAAGAAAATAAATCAGAACATGAGCTTGAACTTATCCAATTCATTCATTAAAGGTGTGTTGGAAGAGCTTGAGAAATGGACAAGTTAAGTGTAAATGAAGTTCTCCTAAATAAACAATCAACTCACAATATTAAAAAATGATTATTTGTAACACAGTAAGGTTTCTATTCTAGATTAACCTATGATTTTGAAGTTACCCTATTCTACAACTTGACTTATCACTTCTAGGCCTTATTCATAAGTTTTGATATTTTCTAAAATTATGCTTGGGAAAAAGGCTATAAGTGAGTTTGTAAAAGATTTGCAGAGTGATCAAAGCCTTAAACTGGTATTACTGACCCCTGTTCATGTGATGATGTATCAATATAGATTCAGAACAAAAGTAAGTTTGTAAATAATGACGGCCGAGAGACTAATTTTGACAACTAATACTACTTGATATAGAATGGATAACCTAGGCTAGAAATTGGTCTATTAATCTTAAAAGACAGTGACTACAACTTAAAATAAAATGCCATTAATCTTTTCTTGAAACAAAATGAACTGAGACTGAACTAGAGTGCTTCTAATCTACTTGAAGTATAGTGAACAAAGTTAAACTAAAATTCCATTATCAAACTGGAAATGTAGTGACAGAGCTTAACTAAATGCAATCAACCTCCGGAGTGCTCTAACTAAATTAACATGCAACTAGTCTATGGAATTCTATATCCCATCTCGTTCAATAGGAATGATATTTTGGAAGAGTTTATAAGAGTAAGTCTAGCTGTGATAATTAATGTAAACAAGTATGAACATAAACTTCAGAAACTTGCCTAAGCTAGAAATGAAAACGAGATTAAAATACTAATCTAAACTGTATAAACAATGTTGCTCAGGTAGCAAGGGCCCTCTACCACCGGAGTAGCACGAAATCTACTTCAAGATTGACTCAACGCTTTCACGGAAATGGTACTTCTTTCATGAAAAGAGAAATTACTTCAAAAGAGAGTGTTTTCAGACTTCTGCAATCTAGCAATCAACCACAAAATCTAACCTTGTCCCTCGGTTTCCCAAGCCATATTTGTAACAAATTTACATAACTGTCTTGAGATAACCTAGGGATAATTGTCTTTCCAAATAAAAACCAAACTAGGACTCTGATGGTGGTCACGTAATATAATTAAGGACATCTGGATTGTCCTTGTCCTATTAGGAGTCTCTTTCCTAGTTTGAGTTCCCACGTACATAACCGCCTACAGAATTTTGTTCAAACTTTGTGGAGAGAAAAAATGATGAGGGAATGATGTGGAATACAACCATATGTGGTTTCCTCTGAGATGACACCTGGAACTTGCGTAGACATGAATACAGCTGCAGAATCAACAACTAGCTACAGAATGTCTGCATTCTGTAGCTAGATCTAGTTCAAAAAGTACTACAATGAAAAAATCATAAAAACATAGCAATTTAGTCATGATATTAATTCTTAAAGAAATTTTAACTAATTATACTAATCATTTGAGCCTGTGATTAATAATGGATAAAGGAAATGGAGTGGAATGTGGTGGAAGAAAAAACATCTTTGGGGCTCAACAATTACCATCACTGCCTTCTTCCATATTGTCACTGTTTTTGTCTTTATCACTGCCACGTTCACTACCCTCTTCTTCACCATCATTTCCTTCTTATTCTTCCTTATCAATTTTTGTCTCTGCCTCACTGATTTCATCACCTTCTATAATATTCCTAATTAGCCCAAGCTAATAGGAATATACTGTTTTGTTTTCATTTTATTGTTGCAAGAATAAGATTGTAAATGAGGATAAATTAAACTCCTAAAACAACAAAATAAATCAATGCCCATGTGAAAAAGGATAAATATGGGCTTCCTTAATAAAAATCTCTCATGTGTGAAAGGGATTGTGACAATTGATTGGGTCAATGGTCTCAAATCGAAAGTGTTTTCCAGATGCAATGTACCACCTAGACGCACAACGCGGATCTAGTTGAAGGTTTTGAATGTGAAAGGAGCTAAACGTTTGAGATGGTTTAGCATTTTGCAAGGATTTAATCATATAAATGGAAGAGGAGAGTAGCATGAGAGGGGTTATTGAACATACTGTCTTGAAAGGATTTTTCTGTTTAGACACTTCTCATTTTCTAGTTGTTTAGCTGAGAATAGTGTTGTTTAGCACTTGGGTGTTCTTGATCAAGAGTCCCACCTCTTTCCTCTAGAGGCCTCTTGGAAGATTCCTGCATTTCTTGTCCACTATCAAGCATTTTTCCAAGCTTCTACTTCGAAGTGAAACATAGATCCTAATGAGGGTTTGGTAGTCCTTGTAAGCTGCAGCAAGTGGACGTTAGATTTGTTCAGATCTAATCCATTCTAGTGCCTCTTTTCAGTGAGAAAGCCTTCTATCCCCCTGGCAAGAGTGTATTGGATCATCACAGCTCTAGATCCATACCTTGGAAATAGTACAAACTCCACATAAAGCCTACAACGCAGTTTATTCCCCTGGACTGTGTTATTTTTCAAGTGAGAAGTTACAGGGTGTTTGGGAACTATCTGGAGGAGAGATCTCTGGTGTTAAAGAGCCTTCCTTACATTGTGGTGATCCATGGATTATCCATATAATCCATGTATGTTTCAAATATGATATATTGATTGATGTATCTACTTCAGAATTTCTGAATCATTCTGGAGATATGCTACAGTAGATCTCAAATGTGCTCTTTGTGCTTCATGTATTGCTAAAAACCCCAAGGGGTATGTAAAATAGAGACACTCTAGTGTACCGATATAATATAGATCTAATATTTTGTACACATATCTATCCTAGATATTATTTATAACCTACAGCTACTATTTACTCATAGAAATAATGTTGTTAAGGCTTTTACAATGAAATACATTGCTGCAAAACCTCTTTAGAGGGTTTTTCTTCATGAAAGTCTCC
Source organism: Pinus albicaulis (assembly GCA_034641835.2). NCBI lineage: Eukaryota > Viridiplantae > Streptophyta > Pinopsida > Pinales > Pinaceae > Pinus > Pinus albicaulis. The sequence continues at coordinate 831,749,392 of CM076579.1, read as the reverse complement.
ATATTTCTCTTGTACACTGAATGGGCCACATTGTAAATCTGATTTATCATTGTATAAGATAATTTTGAGCTATCATATAGGTCTCTTTCTAATTCTATCTAAAACTATCTTATTTTCTGGGCAGTGTTCTTTTGTATTACTACAGTCCCTTCTTTGGGCAGTTTCTAAGCCATACTGGGTGTGGGAGATCTATTTAGCCCACCTAGTTTGATTTGTTTCTGATATCCTCCTGGATTTAGGTCCTAGATTATCATATATAAGGGATCCAAGGGATAATTTCATATGCTGTAGCATCCATTCCTGAAAAATGCATTTTTCAGGCATGCCTTGCTAGCAGTCCCGATTTTCGGATATTATAGTGGTATTGGAGCATCCTTCTTGGCATAGCCCGTGCTTTGCTAGTTAGAGAGCCAATATGTATTTTCATGGAAATAAAATACTAATGAAGAAGAGTGGTTACACTGAAGACACAAAAGAAAAGGGCAAGATCCCTTTTACTGAGAGTTTGCAGAGAAACAAGTTTTCAAAAACTATTTCTCAAGCTATGTATGTACTGAAAGAAGAAATCCGGGGGATGAAGAGGGAAATACATGTATATCCATTAGAATTATTTTCACGTCAAGAAATCCCCAGTACTTCTTACTATGTGTGTGAGCATTCATCCACACAACCTCATCTGCAACGTTGGAGCATGCCTACTTTCTTGACAAAGGAAGGAGGAGAGGGAGGAACACCAAAGGAGGAATCTCTTAGTGATTATCTCCAAGAATATGAATCTCAATCAGAGATATTCAAAGAGAATATCAGTTTCCTAGGGTTCTGTCAACTCAAAGATGAATGATCCAGCAACTACAGTAGGAGGAAAGGGTGCATGCAGCACACTTTGGGTAGATTCTCTCTACCTACATTTGATGGATCACCTAAATACTCATCCAAGTCTTGGGTAAAGAAGCTTGAAACATACTTTCAGCTGCATCAAGTGTCAGAAGAAGAAGCCTTGAGATTAGTAGTGCTGCATCTTCAAGGAAAGGATTATGCATGGTGGCTATCTGAGTTCTCTTCCTTGAAAGGGAGAAACATCTCTTCTTATGCAAAGTTCACTAGGAGACTAGTGAAGAGATTTGATGTGAGACATTCTTAGAATTTTTGGGAAAATCAAATCAAGCCCAATAAATCTGAATATTTTCATAAGTTGGAAGGTTCCATGGAGCCAACTCCATTCCTAAACATTGTTGAGGGGGTTGAAGATCTGTTGCACAATTTTCTAGAGGCAAAGGCCCCACCACAGTAAGATCTCTTCTCTCAAAGAGAAGACATGAGGATTCCTTCTTCACTAAGAGATGAAGAAAAAGGATCTCTTGATGATGAAGCATTATCCACTGATGAGGAGAAGGGAGAGGAAGAGTAGAGAAGATCCTCCAACTCTATGCTAGCAGGAGAAAATCTATTTTCATTTGGAGATGGAGATGGAGCAATGGCTTCTGCTAGAGGTGTTATTGCACCTTTGCAAGGAATTACTAAGGACCTTCCATATGGAAGACATCAGCAGCATCTGTCTATGCAAAAATACAGTGAGACAGAACAAAGGAGAGATCATGAAGCTGATCCACTATCAAGAGATGGGGCAAAGGCTCCAATCAGAGGCACTCTTACATCACTAAGAGGGGTCTCCAAGTTTCATGATACTTCCACACAGCAATCAGAGATGGATTTGCGCAGTGGAAGAAGTCATGATATGTTCCCATCTATTTTTTACATGGGAATGAGCCATGAGACATCATTATCCTATAGTATACCATCTGGGAGACCACCTAATTCAAATTTGATGAAATATGTTTCATGCATTGATGCTCCTTTCATATATCCAAGGAAGGAGGGAGCACTAGAAGACCATGCTTCAGCACTGCGAGTATGGGGAAAGTACAAGGAGAGGAAAAGCATTATTCCCTTAAAATCACTATCCATTCTCTCATCTCATACTACAATGAGAAGATATGCTGCAAGAATGAAGGTTGACACCATCATGAAGCAATGAAGGCAATCCTTGAATGAGAAGACAAACTTGTTTGGAGGATCCTCTTCCATACATGATGATAGATGGTGGTCACACATGCATACTATGGCAAACCCAAGTAGCTTTTGGGTAAATGATGGCCTCCCATGGGAGACTAACTTCCAAGAACTTCCATCTTCTTTTTAGCATGTGCATGAGCAAGGAGGGAAGCAAGGAAGGACTGGCAACCTTCCACTTTGTACCTTTGGCATGGGAGATGTCAAGGAGGAGGGGAATGGGAAGCTTGGATTTCCAACGTACACCTTTGACATGGGAGATGTCAAGGAGAAGAACAAAAAAATGGCATACACTTCATATGACACTCTATTTGTGTTGTCATTGTTGGGGACGTTAGATCCCTATTGGAAATCCCAACTACTAGTGGAATATTCCAAGGATCTTCATACTTGCATGATTCTTGATGACTGGTTGTATGAAGAGAGCTATTTAATCCTTGATGGAGTCATCTATAATCATGGTAGGATCTTCTTGTCTAGATCTTCCAAGCTCAAGGAGAAGTTACTACAGAGGGTTTATGAAGAGTTCAATTTCAGCCACACCTATTCTATGAAGCTCAACAATATCATTTTGAGGAGTTATTATTGGGAGGGCTTTCAAAGAAAACTATATAGCATTGTCGAAGATGCATGGACCTTGTGGAGTTGGAGCATAAACATGACTCTAAGAAAGAGTAAAATCAGCCCTCTCCTTCTTCCTTTGAAGAAGAGAGTAGATCTATGCCTCACTCCATTGATATGAGGAGGATTGTTGGTGAGGAGCATGTTCTTAGTACATGTGTTTTATATTCTGATTTCATGCATTATTACACCATTTTTTTGCAGGCCATGACTCCAAGGAGGAGTAATATATTTTTTAAGCCTCATGGCCAATATTGGGTTCCAAAAATATCTGAATTGGGCCACTCCCTTGAGAGAACAAGGGAGATTTTTCATCATGATGGGTGCTTCCCAAAGGCACCAAATATATCTCATACTTTCAGCTACGGTGAGATGGTGTGGGCAGAAATTAAGTGGTGGGAAAACCACTAACCACATCTTGGTTTGATGTCGACAGGGGATGCTCTGCACTGGTTCCACATGTGGGACTATGATCCACCTCCACGTGCACACATTTTTGTTTGTTTGTACATTGCTTTGATCCCCTATATTGATGATGTGCTTGTAATTTTCATGGGAATGTATGGAGGAAGGAGGGAAGGCATGCATGTGACCTATGGGGTGACTACACTCCCTGTACTTTCTGTCTTATATTTCAGGGAGGGCATTGGGAAAACCATGGTTGTTTCATGTGATTTATTGTTTCATTATGGGATAATTTGTTTGCCACTCATTAGAACATTGTTGGGAAAATTCATGGATGGATGGTTTGGTGATCACTTAGCTTCTAAGATAAGCTTATCCTTTTTTTGTGACACCAATGGAGGAGGATATGAGTTGCAGCACTCATCTTATCAGTTTCTTGAGGACAAGCAACATTTTGGAGGGGAAGACTGTAATATTCCTAATTAGCCCAAGCTAATAGGAATATACTATTTTGATTTCATTTTCTTGTTGCAAGAATAAGATTGTAAAGGAGGATAAATTAAAATCCTAAAATAAAAAAATAAATCAATGCCCATGTGAACAAGGCTAAATCTGGGCCGCCTTAATAAAACTCCCTCATGTGTAAAAGGGATTGTGATAATTGACTGGGTCAATAGGACCAAATCCATAGTGATGTCTAGATGCAATGTACCACCTTGATGCACAGCATAGATCTAGTTGGAGGTTTCAAATGTGAAAGGAGCTAAACCTTTGAGATGGTTTAGCATTTTGCAAGGCTTTCATCCTATAAATGGAAGAGGAGAGAAGCATTAGAGGGGTTGTTGAAAGTATTTTCTTGAAATTATTTGTCTGTTTAGACACTTCTCATTCTCTAGATGTTTAGCTGAAAATAGTGTTATTTAGGACTTGGGTGTTATTGATCGGGAGTCCCACCTCTTTCCTTGAGAGGCCTCTTGGAAGAGTCTTCCATTTCTTGTCCACTATTAGGCATTTGGCCAAGCTTATACTTCCAACTACAATGTAGATCTCATTGAGGGTTTGGATTTCCTTGTAAGCTGCAGCAACTGAAGGTTAGATATGTTCAAATCTAGGCCATTCTAGTGCCTCTTTTCGGTGGGAAAGCCTTCTATACCCCTGGCAAGAGTGTATTGGATCATCAGAGATCCAGATCCATACCTCGACATCAGGCCAAACTCTACATCAAGCCTACAATGTATTTTATTCTCCTAGACTGTGTTACTTTTCAAGTGAGAAGTTGCAGGGTGTTTGGGAACTATTTGAAGGAGTGATCTCTGGTGTTAAGGAGACTTCCTTACACTGTGGTGATCCATGGATTAGCCATATAATCCACGTATGTTTTAGATATGATCTATTCATTGATGTATCTACTTCAGAATTTCTGAATCGTTCTGCAGATCTGCTGTAGTAGATCTCAGATCTGCTCTTTGTACTTCATGTATTGCTGAAAACCCCAAGGGTTATGTAAAATAGAGACAATATAATGTACCGATCTAACATAGATCTAATATTTTGTACACAGATTTGTCCTAGATCTAAGTTTTAACCTAAAAATGTTGTTTAATCATAGAAATAACTGTTGGAAATACTTGGGGGGGGGGGGGGGGTGAATCAGTATTCCTTTCAATTAGAGCATTAGTTAATCTTCAATTATTATCAATGTTTATACAATGATAGAAGCAAAGAAGAGGAACACAAATGCACACAATTTTTAAGGTGGAAACCCACTCTGAGACAAAAACCACCTAATGCTTTTCTAATAATTATTTAATATTCAAATCCAATTGAAAATAAAGCTCCAACTTCCTAGAATCTAGAAAAGCATTCTTCTCCAGCTCCCACTAGATGGACGCTCCAATGCCCGAGATTCTTCAATATTCAACTGAATAGATGCCCCAACACCCAATGAGCTACAACTCACCCTAGCACCACCCTACCACCCTGTAGAAGAATAAAATAAGAATGGACTCTCGTACCAAGGAAAATGGTCCACTTTACAATGATATTGAATGATGTAGAAGAAGAAGATATACTAGATCATAACCCCAAATTTGATATAACCACCTAATAATGATCCTAGACCTCCAAACTCTGCCTCTTCAACTCTTGGCAGATAGACACTAGTACAATTTTTTACAATAATGTATTTACAATGACTTAGTACAATGATACCTTTACAATGATTGAATGTGGTGCTGCCCACTTGAAGACTTCATAAGATGAACTTCTTGCTGCTATTATGCACCTTGATTGCTGCTCTTGTCATGGTACCCTCTACTTCACCTTTCTTTGCTTTGTAGCCCTAGAAATTCTGGTCCTTTGCAACCCTTGACAACACATGATCTATCTTTTTCTTGACTTCTAGGAGCTCGATATTGAATCTAGTGTATCTATGTTATATCAGATCCCCAATATCTGATTTTTGGTCCTATAGTAGTCCTCTGAGTCATCTTTCTAATGCCACAGGTCTGATCCAATTTCGATTCTTCAAGGGAGATTTATACCCAATCTCTCACAATGCCATAATTATGGACTGTTTCAGCAGAGCGAACTTGTACGGCATGAAACATGTCATTGTTTCCTCATTCGGCTCTAAAATTGATAGAGAGAAAAATAAATTTTGTGCACTATCTTCCAATTTTTACAGAATTCCAATATGATACTCAGAGAGAGAGAGTTATGATGATATTACCAAGGTCAATTCTTTGAGATGAATTTCAGGAGCCTGCAAAAACCCTTACTTCCACAGATTATATCTCCGAAAATATTGTGAACCTTGATCTGAAATTTTCATAGCTGCTTCCTCAAGATTTCGGCTTCACCTCATAAAAATTTCAGCTTCTGGAACTTCATAGAAAACAAGTTATAGTGAAAATTCCACGATGACCTGTTTCAAATGGTGAAATCCCTTTCATGAGGAGGATATGAGGATCACAATATATATAAATGCTTAGCTTGAGAGGGGCTTCAAGAAGTGAATGTGGGAGGAATTTTAGGAGCTTAAAAAATATTAATTATGACTTTTCAATGACCCATGCCACAACCCCATGGGGTTTTAGCTCACTAACTTGGGGTACAAACTTCAAACATGAATATCTCTCAAACCGTGAAGAATTACATGGCGTGCCATATATCAACAGAAACATCTCGACAAGTAGAAACCATCAAAAGAATTATTGACCCAGAATATATTAATTTGTTAGGTCAAAATTCCCATGAAATATTGGGTTAGCCCGCGGTGCTACTTGGGTTGACATCAATGACAACCACCCATCAACAATCTCCCACTTTGGCATTGATGGCAACACAAGTACTCCCCCTACGATTATGACACCTCTTCCTACAACATTCTCTCCCCCTTTGACATCAATGGCAAAGGGTAACTCCCCCTAAAACACAACCATCCTGCAGACCTGTACACACTTCCACTCCCCCTGACACATAACCATCCTATGGACGTGTACACACTTCCATTCCCCCTTTATATTCTGAATAAGTAAAATATAATGAGAACTGGGAGAATCCCAAGCTTCTAGTGAATATATTCCAATGCTTCCCGAGTACTCTCATGATCAACAACACTTCCTTCCTAATATGCATATGTAAAGGAATGAATAATGAGACTGTTACCCTTGGGATACCACAAGCCATATTCAGTTTTTCCCTTTAGATATCGAAGAATTATTTTGATGGCAATAATATGTGATTCTTTTGGTGCTACTTGGAATCTTGTTACTTATCCAACTGCTTGCATAACATCTAGCTGGGAGGCTGTTACATATAGAAGAATACCAATCATAGATCTATACAACCTTTGATCCATATCCTTATATGAGTTGTCTATGCTCAATTTGCAACCTGTTATAATTGGAGTAAGGATGGGTTTGCAATATTCCATTTTAAATTTCTTGAGAATTTCCTTGATGTACTTGGCTTGACATATAAATATTCCTTTCTCTTGCTGAGATATTTGAAGCCCTAAGAAGTATGTGAGCTCACCAAGTAAAGACATCTCAAAATAACTTTGCACCTTTGTAGAAAAATTCTTACTTATTCGATAATCATTGCTACCAAATATTATATCATCCTCTTTAGCTATTAGACATGCTTTAGTTGCTTCATCTAGAAAATATATGTCATTTGGAGCTCGGCTTGCTGTAGCCACAATTTCACCATACATGCCTTTCCTGATTTCACATTTTGTGGAGTTGAATAGTATTGTGTGTCCTTGATCACGCATTTGTCTAACACTGAGTAGATTGTGATTCATGTTTTTAACCAATAGAACATTCTTAGCTAGAGCATATTTTCTTCCGAGAGTGACAGTACCTGATCCTATAACATTTTAAGATCCATAATTTCCAAAGGACACGGTTCCATCCTTCTTCTCTTTCAGAGATACAATTTTATTTCTATCTCCAATCATATGCGTTGAATAACTACTATCAACATACCACACATCTTTTTTGCTTTGAGCCTTGAAAGTGAGAGCACAATTATCAGTGTTCTTCTTCTTCCATGTTCATTCATTTTGTGGCTTCGAAGATTCTTCTGGAGGATTTTCAAGTATGTAGTATTTGGCTATGTGTCCAAAGTTTCAACCTTTGTAACGTTAAATATTATTTCTTAAATGTTCAAATCTATTGATGTTTCGTTGAGCCCTGGGAGGTTCAAATTTGATAGATCTCTTGTAATTGTATTCATTCCTAGGGTATGTGCAACATTCTATAGCTTTATGACCAAATTTTCCACATGAATAACAATAGCCATAAAAAATATGTTGGTACCTGGATGGAAATTTTCGTCGAGGAATTGTCTTCCAAGGATGTTCTTGTGAATCTTTTCCAATGAAGTCTACATTCATGTTAGATATCATAGGTTCATTGTATTTTGTTGTAGAAGGTCCTGCTTCTTCTTCTTTGTAACCAATGACAGTTATATCATTGTAAGATCATTGATCGTTGATGAGTTCTTCCAATGCCCTTGAGCTGTTGGCATAGTTTTGGATATTTTTTCCTTTCTTCACTTGCTCACGCAGCGAGACTAATTTGGCTTCTTATTATTCCATTTCTTGGTTTCTTTCTTCAAACTTATTTTGAAGTGACTCTTGAATGCATTTGTGTTCTTCAACTTCAATTTTGAGACCTTGAACTTGTTCTTCAAGAGTATTGGAACGGATCCTCTCTAACTTGAGATCTTTTATAAGCTTGATTTCTTCCTTATAAAATTATTCTATGGTCAATCATTATTCTTCGTTGTTTGATACCTTTTGTTTATTGTGCTTGGCCATAAACAATACTCTCTCATTGGCTTCTTCTTCACTGTCATTGTCTTCATCAGATGATGAGCTATCTTCTTTAGAGAGAAAGTTCCTTTTGGAGCCTTGATTGTTGAATTTCTTAAAGCCTTTATTTCCTTTTGAGTTGGCATCACTTCTATTTGGAAATTTTGTTGTGAAATTCCCAACCTCATCAGAGCTGAAACATATCAATGGAAGTTTACCTTTGAATTTTCCCTTACCAATTTTTAGTTTTCTCGTGAAGTAAGCATATTCTTCATCTGAAATACCTTCTTCATAGTATCCCTTTTCTTCACACTTGTGGGTTCATGTCTTTTCAATTGAAGGTTTTTTATCCTTATTGGTTTTCTTAGATGCAGCGAACACAGTTTCTAGATGCGAAGTACCCTCTTCTTCATCAAGTCTCATTTAATATGCTATGAGAACTCCATATAATTCCTCTTTGCTGAGTTTGTCCATATTTGCACTGTATTCTAAGACCAATACCTTTGGGTTGAATCTTCCTGGTAAAATTCTAAGAATATTTCGTATAATAGTCTTCTCATCAACTGGCTCTCCCAATCCTTCCAAAGTATTGGTTATTTCATCAACGTATTGGAAGTATGTAGCAATGTTGCAATATTCTTTCATTTTGAGTTGCTCAAATTTTGCTCTATATATTTGAAGCTTTTCTTCTTTGACATTTGATTCACTTGCATATATATTCTCAGCTTGTCCCATACATTTTTGGAAGTTTTACAACCCAACACCTTATGATAATAAAATTAAATAAGTCCACTCATAATAATATTCTTTGCTTTTGCATCATTTACCAAATTCTTCTTACCTTATTCATCCATGGTTGATGTAAATCCATTTTGAACAGTGTCCCATACTTCATAACCTTGCGCCAAGAGATAAATCTCCATTCTTCCTTTCCAAAGTGCATAATTATTTTCATTTAATAGAGGTACACCATTCTTGGTATGCTCCATGACCTCCTTCTAGCTATTAAATTACTATTGAAGGAACCAAGCTCTAATTCCAATTGTTGGAAATACTAGGGCGGGTGAATTAGTATTCCTTTCATTTAGAACATTAGTTAATCTTCAATTATTATCAGAATTTGTACAATGATAGCAGAAAATAAGAGGAACACAAATGCACATAGTTTTTAAGGTGGAAACCCACTTTGAGACAAAAGCCACCTAATGATTTTCTAATCATTCTTTAATATTCAACTCCAACTGAAAATAAAGCTCCAACTTCCTAGAATATAGAAAAGCATTCTTCTCCATCTCCCACTGGATGGATACTCCAATGCCTGATATTCTTCAGTAGTCAACTAAATGGATGCCCCAACACCCAATGAGCTACAACTCACCCTAGAACCACCCTACCACCCTGTAGAAGAATAAAATAAGAATGGACTCTTGTATCAGGGAAAATGGTCCACTTTACAATGGTATACAATGATGTATAAGAAGAAGATATACTAGATCATAACCCTAACTTTGACATAACCACCTAATGATGATCCTAGACCTCCCAACACTGTCTCTTCAACTCTTGGCAAGTAGACACTAGTACAATTTTTTACAATAATGTATTTACAATGACTTAGTACAATGATAAATTTACAATGGTTGTATGCAGTGATGCCCACTTGAAGACTTCATAAGATGAACTTCTTGCTACTATTATGCACCTTAGTTGTTTCTCTTATCATGCTACCCTATGCTTCACCTTGCTTTGCTTTGATGCCCTAGAAAGTATGGTCCTTTGCAACCCTTGACAACACATGATCTAGCTTTTTCTTGCCTTATAGGAGCTTGATATTGAATCTGGTGTATCTATGTTATTTTAGATCCCTAATATCTCATTTTTGGTCCTATAGTAGTCCTTTGAGTCGTCTTTCCAATGCCATAGGTCTAACTCAATTTTGATTCTTCAAGGGAGAGTTATAATCAATCTCTCACAATGCCCTAATTATGAACTATTTCAGCAGAGCGAACTTGTACGGCGTGCCCTATGTCACCGTTTCTTCTTTAGGCTCTTAACTTGATAGAGAAAAAACTGTACTCTTTGAAATATCTACCAATTTTTATGAAATTCCAATCTGATACTCAGAGAGAGAGTTATGATGATTTTATCAAGGTCACTTCTTTGAGATGATTTTCAGGAGCCTACAAAACCCCTGACTTCCACAGATCATATCTCCGAAAATATTGTGCACCTTGATCTGAAATTTTCACAGCAGCTTCCTCAGGATTTCGGTTTCGTCTCATAAACATTTTAGCTTTTGAAACTTTTTAGAAAAAAATTTATAACAAAAATTCCACGATGACCTATTTCAGATGGCGAAATCCCTTGTATGAGGAGGATATGATGATCACAATTTATATAAATGCTTAGGTTGAGAGGGGCTTCAACAAGTGAACATGGGAGGGATTTTAAGAGCTTAAAAAAATAATAATTATGACTTTTCAATGACCCATGCCACAACCCCATGGGGTTTTAGCCCACTAACTTGGGGTATAAACTTCAAACATGAATATCTTTCAAACTGTGAAGAATTACATGGCGTGCCATATATCAACAAAAACATATCGACAAGTAGAAACCATCGAAAGCATTATTGACCCAGAAATATATTAATTTTTTAGGTAAAAATTCCCATGAAATATTGGGTTAGCCCCTAGTGCTTCTTGGAATGACATTAATGACAACCGCTGATCAACAATAATGATGTTAAGGCTTTTACAATGAAATACATTGTTTCAGCACCTCTTTAGAGGGTTTTTCTTCATGAAAGTCTCCATCTTTCTCTTGTACACTAAATGGGCCACATTGTAAATCTGATTTATCATTGTATAAGATAATTTCGAGCTATCATATTGGCCTCTTGCTACTGCTATCTAAAATTGTGTTATTTTCTGGGCAGTGTACTTTTGTATTGCTGCAGTCCCTTATTTGGGAAATTTCCAAGCCATACTGGGTGTGGGAGATCTGTTTAACCAGCCTAGTTTGATTTGTTTCTGATCTCCTCCTGGATTTGGGTCTTAGATTATCATATCTAAGGGATCCAAGGGCTGATTTCATATTCTGTAGCATCCATTCCTAAAAAATGCATTTTTCAGGCATGCTTTGCTAGTAGTCTCGATTTTGGGATATTACACCTTCATTGTCAGTGCTCTTTTCATCATCTTCACTTCTTTCCTTGCTTTGGGTTGACTCATTTTCACCGTTACCCTCATTACCATTAATTTTCCCATCATTTCCAATATCATCATATTCATCTAATGCATCAATAGAAGGGGAAGAAGGGAGGTTTCCTTGAGGTGAGGGCACTTATGGAGATGAGGAGGGAAAGTTTGATTGATGAGGAGGATGTGGGCTTGAGAAGAATTCATGTTCTATGAATACCTCCCAAGGTATACCTTGCTGCTCCAACTAATGTAATACCACCATCTTGATCAAGGAATAGTGAAACAAACTTTGCATTTGTTGGGAGGCATTCCTCCTCCGGACAATAGAAGACATCTTCTGAATGCTCCTATAGAGATAGTAGGGTAAGTTGAGCATCTTAACCCTTGTGAAATGCATGAGGATTCTAACATGGTAGGAGTTTATCCTGGAGTATCTCCCCTCACAGGTGAAGTAATTCATGATAACCATCATCAAGGGTGAAAATCTGTGTTTGAGGTGTGAGAAAGGGAAAATTGTCTTACTGCCTCCTCTATACCTAGTTTTGACAAATGACTCTAAAAATTCCTTGTCCAATTTTCCCTTCTTAAACCACTTCTCACCAACAGTAGGGATACTTGTGGAATCGAAGATGGTATCTGCTGAAATCTAAAAATATACTCCTGTAAGGCTTGAGTGTTTGTTGTGCAAGTTGAGAATGAGAAGCCTTGTAAGCTCTCAATGTATTTTCACTTGTTTGACCTTCTCAAAAAATTGGAAGCACCCTGCATTTTGGAAACATGATAGGATCCTGGGAGAGGAGGTGATGGCCACTGTTCTCTAAGGCTAAACCCTATTTAATTTCCCTCCCTTGTGATGTGGTCTCAAAGGCCTTTGACCCCTTTCACTGCTACTGTTGTTTTCTGCTCCTAACATGGTGATAGGAGATGTTGGTTGACAAACTAGGGTTTGGTGGAGCAAGATGAAGATGGTGGTGAAGCCAACTTGTAGTGAATGAGTGATGTGGAGGTCAGTTCAAGGATTGAGTTGCTTTGGAGCTTAAGGGGGCTTTTCTTAAAAGTGTATTGTAGCCACACTTAACTTACATACCCTCAAATGACTTTTAACTAGTCTAAGAAGGTCAAAAACATAGGCTCACTTACATGTAAGACCTAGGGTTTACCCACCTAGGGTTTAATCACTTCACAGCCACAAAAATACTAAAATTTATTTCAAAATTGCTTGGGTACAAGGAGGGCATGCCACCTACCAATTCTTAGCTCTTCTACAGACCCTGGAGGTAGATTGGATGATGAATTTGAGACTTAGGGCAGAGATTTTGTTTGTAGGAGGCCTTCTGCATTAGCGCAGCGCCCAGCCCAAGCAATCGGGTTGACCTATTAGCACAACACCGGTAGGCCTATAGGTGGGTTAGCACAGTGCCAGGTGGATGTTATAGGTCAATTTGGGCACCATTTCCAATGATCTGGTTAATTGGACATCATCTCTAGGACCAATGATCAAGGGTCTATCATTCCCTATCATTTCAATTGCTATATGTTCTAAGACAGAAAACAAGAAAAATCCAACAATAATTTCATCAAGCAAAGGTTTCCATGGTTTGAAGCTTATTGTATAGCATATGAGATCTCACCAAAACAGGCTCTAAGGGGCCTAAGTGCATTGCATATGCAGGTAGCCCATGCAAGACTGCTCTGCAAAGCACTTCCCGACATTCAAAGGTGCGTTGGTCACATTGGGAGTGAAATTCTCATTGTTCCAGAATCTCCACTTGGCCAGTGGCTTATAGAAGAGTTCACATGTGTCAAGCTTCAGATCCAAGTGTCCATTTGACATCTACATGACTGGAAACATGTCTTGCCTATTTTTGGAAAGCTATTGATTGCAAAACAACCTACAGTTCACCTATAAATTGAACACAGATCTAAGTGTTTGAGAAGGAAAAATTTGAGTAGAGAAATGTTGGAGAATTTTCAATTGAGAGTTTCATTTGTGGAGCTACTACTGGAGAGATTTATGCTGTGATGAGACTAGGGAACTTTGCTGGAAGGTCACTTCAAATTAGTCATTAGGTTGTAACCTCTCCTTCTATTATCAATAAACAATACTTCTTATTTTTCCCTACATTCATCTATGTTAACGTTGCTTTTCCATATTCTAAGATCTTGGTTGATGAATGTAGTTTATGCTTTACTAATTTAACTAACTAGCTTGAATAGATATCTATATTATTGCATCTTCTATTGTTTCAATGTTCTTTCTTGCAGGAAGCATTCAGCTCACAAACAGCTTGAATTTGAAGCTATAGTGGAAGTGGCAGAAGGAGCCATTTGGAAGTGACTGAAAAATTAAGCCTCCAATCCTCTCTGTGTATCTATTATGAGTTAGGAGAAATGGTAGTATAGTCTTTCACCTATTTTTCTTGACTAGAACCTGTCTAGGGAAGAGTAATTTATCCGTAGATTACAATTATGGCCCAACAAACTAGCAACTCCACTAGGGAGAATTTATCTTAGTTTTAGGTGTTTTAGTCTCTGATTTGGTTTGTAAATCCACCCAGTAGCTATTACACATAAATATTAGACTTTTTCATAGCTTAATTTACAAATACAGTGAGTTAAATAATAGCTTTTTCTTTGTTTACTATGCCCAATGCACCCTTAGACTGGACACAGTGCTTTGCAGAGCACTACCTCCCTTTCAAGCATGCGTTGTAGAGAATTGTCTCCCCTTGGAGACTGTGTTGACTCCTAAAAGTGACCAAATTCCTTTGAATTTGACTTTGTAACTTGCTTCAGTTTTGTTTGCTGCTATGCTCTGAAAAATTTGATGCTCATTTGACCAGTGAATCTATATACTTCTTCCTCCTTTGGTTGAAAATTTGTTCAATGTTTGTTTAGAAAAGTTTTTATTTATCATTGGCAGGTTGATTTCAAAGTATTTTTTATGGTCACATTAAGAATCATTTTCTTTCGAAATAAGAAATTGTCATAAAATCTTCATTTTCTTGATAGGAGAAATTGTCGTTGAAATCCTCGTTTTTTCCTGAAAAGAGAAATTTTTGTTTGTATTCTTCATTTCTTAAAAGTAAAAAGCATTTGAATTATTGATCTAGTGCACCTAGTTTCTTTTCTGCATTCATAACATTAAGGAAACTGAAAAAAAAAAATTATATTTGCATGTAGAATTGTGTGTTTTTTGTAAAAGGAACATTAGGAAATCTGCATTTAGTTTGAGATTCATTGATTTTTTTTTTCTAATTGATTTGTTTTCTCTCAAATTATTTGTTCTTTTCCCTTATTAGCTAGGTTCTTCATTGAAAAATCTGAAAGTGAAAGTTTTTTTATCATTCTTAGCTGCATTTTAGGAATTTCAAACACATCATCGCGGTGAACCTGAAAGGAAATTTGTTAAGCAAGATCAACATAAAATAAATCTCAATTTACTTACAATGCTTTTGGAAAATTAATGATAACATTTAGAAGGTCTAGGCTAGAGACGTGTTCCAGCATCGTAAAACATAGAAGCTGTCGTTAACTTGTTTGCGATACATTCCGAGTGTGATACCTCACTCCACATACGTAAGTATATCGTAGCTCATCCTTCGGGTATATTGGACGGTGTTACAGTACGATAAGTATAAAGGGGTGCTCTCAATGTGTTGTTTCACATCAGACAACGCTAATACAGACTTGGGACTCCACGTACCTTTGGGTATATTTGGGAGGACAACGTTTAGGTGCTATGCATCCATAGTGAACTGAGTCTGCCACCTTGAAATTGTGATACACCAAACACAACATTCAAGGAGATTACCTGCCCATACTTCTTGGCTCGCTAGGAGGTATTATACAGTTCACAGTTTCTTGGTAAACCTTTTGGCCTAGCATTACCCTCTTTTTTTTTATTTTCTTTTGGATAAAATAAACCAGTCATCGTGGAAAAACAAAATCCTTTTCCCCATCATTCACGTAGACATCGCTCTACCAAAACCAGTACCATCATACCTCTGGTGAAGCATCATCTTCCCATATACCATAGTTGGCACAAGTTGTTTCTACAAATCCCGGTTTTTCTACCGTTGTCAAGACAGAGTCCTCATAGCTACCTGTGGTCGCAATCCATCCAATCTGTGAGACCATACCTCCTAAACCTGATGTTGTTTAATTGGAAGTTGATCCAGATACCATTGTGATTTATGGGGCAGCTGTTATTGGTCAAACTAGACATCATCCCTAGGACAAATGAAATAGGGTCTATCATCCCCTTATATTTTAGTTGTTATATTCCCTAAGTGGATAAAAATCTTGATCTCAAAGTCAAACAACCGGAAGTTGCTTCTATATTGGTCACTCCACAATACATTGTATCCATTGAGTCTCCCATATTGTGCAGTCAACCACCTGAAGCATACTTTGGGCCAGACAGAGAATTTCTTCCACCTGGATTAATTGTGATTGAAGAAATATCACAAGACAAGACACCTTTAACTCCAACTCATTTTCAATAGGAGCTTTACCTATATGAGTCTTTTCCTTAATCACCTTCCTCTGCTTTTTTTGATCTTGTTTCACTTCAAGTTACCGTAGATTTTATAGGGTATAAATTGGGTCATCTGACCATGGCTGAGATAAAATCCCATATTGAAACATATATTTCAGTTGTGACAACATCTACTATTGCTTCATCTTCGACGTTTTGTCCATTGACTTCACCCATGTCATCATTTGGAATCCTATCTGATTCCTCTCCTTGGTGGCTAGTGATACCACATATGCTACCCTCAGACATTCCTAAATTCAATGAAAAACTTGGAGAAGACCCCTCAATTCATGTTATGACTTATCATTTGTGGTTCTCATCAAGCTCCTTAAATGATGAATCTATTAGAGTACGTCTTTTCCAGTACACACTCACTAGTCTAACTGCACAATGAGGATAGTTATTTTTTCTTGTGTCAACCTCGTTAAAAAATGAAACAAGTACCTTTGACGATAGTTCTTTTTTCTTGTGTCAACCTCATTAAAAAATGAAGAAAGTGCCTTTGAGGATAGTTCTTTTTTCTTGTGTCAACCTTATTAAAAAATGAAACAAGTGCCTTTGAGGATAGTTCTTTTTTCTTGTGTCAACCTTGTTAAAAAATGAAACAAGTGCCTTTGAGGAAAGTTCTTTTACTGTGTCAACTTCATTAAAAATGAAAAAAGTCATGAGCATAGTTCTTTTCCTGTGTCAAGCTTGTTAAAAAATGAAACAAATCCTCTCCTAATTATGACGAATCTTCCATTTGATCTCGTAAATGAACCTTCATTCCATCCAACTATTAGTAATTTACTTAGGTGAATGAAATGAATCTTGGAGAGAATCTACTCTTGCAGGGGGCATTTGACATGTACTCTTATAGGGGGCATTCAAAACATTCTTACCAATTGCACGCAATCGACCGCTGAAGTTCAGGGGGAAATCAGGTTCAGAGCTCCAAAATGCAAATGGTAACTATGGAATGGTAAAAATGAATAGTGAAACTACTTTATATAGTCATTTAATTGATTGCAAGTTAAATTTATTACTATGACTATGGTTTTATTATGTTTTTATCATGAAACATGTATTTTTAATCCATTTGATGTTGTTCTGAACAGGAAATACAACTGATGAACAGATTAGTCTTGCAGATTTATTTCAAAGAAAGACTTGACCAAAAAGCATACTTTTTCTCATTATTTTTCGAGCTTTGTTAAAAATGAAAAAGGATTTGAAGAACACTTTTATCTCTTTTTCGAGCTTGGATAACAATGAAAAAAGAAACCTTGGATTCCTCTTTCAACTCTTTTTAGACTCCGATAATGTGAAAATATTTCCGAGCACTTGCCATTTTGAACTTGTTAAAGTAAATGAATTGATATCTACCCAGTATAATTTTAACCCTTTTCCGGACTGAGATGGATTATTTACAAAAAATGAATACCTTGGTTAAACATGACCAAACAGGTTCATTCAAATATTATTTTACACTTTTTCGGATCTGAGAGATAAATTTACAAAAAATTACTTTTGGAGTTCTCTTTTGTCCTCTTTTTCAAACTCCCTAAATATGAAAAAGGACTGGGCTATCACTGTCGTTAAGCTCGTTAAAAAATACAATAGCAATGGGCTTGTCGATCATGGCAAGAATCTAGTTTCATTCATTGCTATACTTATTAAATTATTAAATAGCGATACTTTATTTTCCCGAAGGGTTGAATTATAGATCAAGAAAATGTTACCCTCCTCAAGCTTGTTAAAAAATAAATAGGTACTGGACAGTGAATGACCGGGGAAAATTTGGGAAAAGTAAGTCAAGCTTCTTTTTGGTAGCAAGTCACTCTTGAACATGACACTTCTTTCACTCCATGTCTGTGATTGTTTGGGTTGGATAATCATCTTGACAGTTCATTCAAACCTATGGTTCATCATACCTTCACTTTGGTTTTGGGTCAATGCTGCCAACTCATCACAGTGTTGCCGATATGTTCAAGAGAAGTCATCCAGTGAATAAAAACTCATCCATCAGCAATACTCATAAACCTTCATTTTCATGACCGTCATCCCTGAAAATTGCTATATGAAGTCATACCCTTGTCTTCGAAATCAATAACTCCAGTTTTGCAATAAGGTGACTTCATGTCGATGACAAATCAATATATAGGAACTTCACTTAAAAACATCAAATTCTAGTACCATGAGGCTTGTTACAAAATCGATAATATCCTCACTTCCAGACTTTTGACTGAAAGATTTTGTTTGGCGTTTGACATCAAATCACATATTCATGCCTTACGAAATGTACTGCAGTACCTTGAGTTCCATAGACATTAATGGTGTTTCTCTCACGTTTGTTAAACAACTCACATTATTGGATGCTAATCAAATGATGTCTTTCCATGTTCAACTACAAATCATATATTTGCATGGCTAGACTTGTACTCGAATGATCGAGTGAATGAGATAAGAAGACCCCAGATGTAGTTTCAGCCATCTAGGCTGCGATTTCAGGATTGTTGTACACATCATCTGTATGGTGACATTACATAATTTTTTTTATCCAAACATGGGTCTATATCTGTAGGCATGTCTTCATCTGCGCAACATTCCAATGTAGATGACTTTCTGAATTATGTACATGTTATTAGATTGTTTATGTGCTAACTACAGGAATGCCTACCCTCAGTAATTATGATCAATAGAGGATATATCATGATGTAATTTATTGTAAGATTGATGCGGGTGACCATTTCGCTTTGTTTCCAAGCTCATCACAGTGTAAATCATCTCAATCAAATGTTATTATTATTTGGATCTCATGCTTTAGGGAGAAATTGTTATAGGTCAATTTGGGCATAATTCCTAATGATCTAGTTAAATGGACATCATCTCCAGGACCAATGATCAAGGTTCTATCATTTCCCTATCATTTCAGTTTCTATATGCTCTAAGATAGAAAAGAAGACAAATCAAACAAGACTTTCATCAAGAAAAGGTTTCCATGGTTTGAAGCTTATTGTATAGCATATGAGAGCTCACTAATGCAGGCTCTAAGGGGCCTAAGTGCATTGCATATGCAAGTAGCCCCATGCAAGGCTACTCTACAAATTTCTTCCTGACATTCAAAGGTGCATTGGTCACATTGGGAGAAAAATTCTCATTTTTTCTAGAATATCCACTTGGCCAGTGCCTTCTAGAAGAGTTCACATGTGTCAAGCTTCAGATATAAGTGTCCATTTGGAATATACATGACTGGAAACATGTCTTTCCTATTTTTGGAAAGCTATTGATTTCAAAACAACCTACAGTTCATCTATAAATTGAACACAGATCTAAGTGTTTGAGAAGGAATAATTTGAGTAGAGAAATGCTGGAGAATTTTCAATTGAGAGTTTGATTTGTGGAGCTGCTGCTGGAGAGATTTATGCTATCATGAGACTTGGGAATTTTTCTGTAAGGTCACTTCAAATCAATCATTAGGTTGTAACCTCTCCTTCTATCATCAATAAAGAGTACTTATTTTTCCCTACATGCATCTATGTTAACTTTGATTTTCCATATTGTAAGATCTTGGTTGATGAATGTAGCTTATGCTTTACTGATTTGGCTAAATAGATTGAATAGATATCTATATTATTGCATATTCTGTTGTTTTAGTGTTCTTTCTTGCGGGAAGCATTCAGCTCACAAAATGCTTGGATTTGAAGTTGTAGTGGAAACAATAGAAGGAGCCATTTGGAAGCGACTGAACAAGTAAGCCTCCAATCCTCTCTATGTATCTATTATGAGTTAGGAGAAATGGAAGTATAGAATTTCACCTATTGTTCTAGACTAGCACCTATATAGGGAAGCATAATTTATCCATAGATTACAATTCTGGCCCAACAGCGCATGCAACAGATTTGTCGGTCTTCAGGTGGGTCGGGCCCATATTTTCGCAACGCCTAGGATTTGCATAGCACCACCCTTGATTAGCACAACACCTTGTAAATTTGAATGGGAGGATGATGGATTAGCGCAACGCTAGCCTGTATTTATGCAACGCCAGTGATTTGTGCAGTGCTATTAGCCTTTGACCAAAAAAATATGTTCTTCTTCTGCAAGCTCTCTTTCCATTTTGTGATAGAAAAATGAGATGGGGAAAGATTGATAGGGCCTTTTATACCCTTTCAAAAATAAATTAAAAATTAAAAACCCACTTTACTATGTTGGCCTTTGGTCACTTTATAAATTTCATTGATATCTCTTGACACTTTTTTACAGGTGATGTTGAAATTTGCAAAAGTGATTTTTCTTTGGTGAGGGTGTGGTGAAGGATGAAAAAGGTCCCTTTTTCATCTTTGAAGGTCTGGGAACTATGCAAACTGTCCTTTCTTGCACTGATAAATGAAACTATTTTTCTTACCCTCTTTGGCATTCTTGAATGTAAATGACCTGAAACATGTGTTTTCATTTTCTTACTGATTGTGACAGTGACATGTCTATTTTCACAAATTTTAGCAAATTATACCATGTTATATCTTCCCTTGGCTAATTCTAATTTCTGCAGGTGCCCATAGTACATTTTCCTTTGATCCTTTTGTCACTGTTTGGATTTTTACAACATTTAGTCACCCAACAGGGATTTCAGGGTCAGCATTATTTTCCATTTTGACACTTCACCTCATGCTTTCTTTATTTTGGCTATTTTGAAGACCTATGACTGCTCTTGAAACCTTAGGTTCCCTCACACTTATACTCTTTACAGTTTCTCCCTTGGGTGCACTAAAGCAGTGTTGCCTTGAGAAACCCTAAAGTTCATCTTCAATAGTCTTTGAATGCTTTCTACTGTCATGATGGAGGTGAAGAAACATTTACTAGAGAATATTAACTAATTACTGAGAGGAATAATTAAACATAACCAGCAAAAAATCATAAACAATAAAAATAGATGTTTAACTGGTAAAAACCCCAAACTCCAGGGAAAACCCATCCTAATGAAATTTCATTAGCCTTGACCAAAACCCTAGCCAATCCAACCAAGTGAGCCTTCACTGCTCACATCCAGGCCTTACATTACAATGAAGTCCTCCGAGCCTTTTATAGGCTTCACTACATGCAATACCATGAGCTTAAAACCATTGGTGCACACTACTATGTGCCCCAAAACCATCACTATTTAAATCGGTCAAACTTGACTATAATCACAAGTCAATTTACCTAACATTCCCCCCTTAAACTTGAATTATGGTTTCCTGACTAAATCCAGCCAAAACTGCTAAATGAGACAACCCCACTCACTCTAGCTCCTCCCCCCTCAAATTTTTACTCAGGGTAATTGTTAACTTGACATCCCCCCCTATCACCTAGATCTAACCCTGACTTTACCAATGATTACACAGGGGTACGCATGCCATACAAGGTCTTACAACAGTATGCACATTTAGATGCAAAATATAACTCTTTTAAAATAACCAAATTTTTTTCTTTTTTTTTTTGCTTACCCTTGTTTCTCTCTTAATATAACCATCCTCTCATCTCTGGATTTCTCGAACCAAATTTTTATTACTTCTAGTCACCAGATCTGGGTTGTGGCAGCACCATTGTCCTCTTTCTCCATTGAGAAACCTTCCCAGGAATTCCCCATGGAATCAATCAATCGGATATTTCCTATTTCCTAGCAACACCATGATTCGTATGGTCATATCTGCAAAAGGCTGCATTGATTTCTCCATCCGTAGGCCAATAAAACCCTTCGCTACAAAAGCATCCCTCTGAATCCAAATATGTCTCTGATACCAAATGAAGAAACATTTACTAGAGAATATTAATTAATTACTGAGAGGAATAATTAAACATAACCAACAACAAATCATAAACAATAAACACAAATGTTTAACCGAGGAAAACCCCAAACTCTAGGGAAAACCCATCGTAATGAAATTTCATTATCCTTGGCCAAAACCCTGGCCAATCTAGCCAAGTGAGCCTTCATCGCTCACATCCATGCCTTACATTAAAATGAAGTCCTCCGAGCCTTTTATAGGCTCAATTACATGCAATACCATGAGATTAAAACCATGGGTGCACAATACCATATACCCCAAAACCATCACTGTTTAACTCGGTCAAACTTCACTATAATCGCAAGTCAATTTACCTAACAGGAGGTCCATAATCTTTGTTTCACCTGTCTTTCCTACTTACCCTAAATTTTGTGTTTTAGGGTTGTTATAAAAGAATCGATAGTGTTTTCTTCTAAGTTCTCTACAGCCCTTTAAATTTCATTCATTTATGTTCAGTTCACCTCACCATTTTCCATTTTTCACTTATAATTTCTAAAAATCTTCAATGTGTGCTTGGTTATGTTGTTGTGCCCTCCGTCCTTGTGGCCCTTGTACTGGTTGTTTTCTTGGCAACATGGTTTTTTTCCAATCAATCCCAAAACCCTGATCCTTTTTGTACATAGGCTTGCTCCCTCTCTTTTTTTGTGGTTTTCCTTAGGGATGATTTGCCCTCTTACCTTACCTCTTTTTCTTCTTATGGCCATCTCATTCATTCTTGCAGAAATTTCTAAGATGGGCATTTTTCTTTTGCAGAAGTTGTGCTTTGTTCAAGGAGGCCTTCTTTGAAGGAGTTTCTGATCTATTTGGAGAATCAGATGCTGTCCTTTTTCTTCTTTGATTGCATCCTCTTGGTAAAGGAAAAGAAAACAAAGATTTAGAACACTAAAACAAACTTATGACCTATGAAACCCTAGCTAACCTAGTGGGAGGCTCCTTGGACTTAACCTTTGACTGAAAACTTGGTTTTGGGTCTTCAAGTATAAAAAATAGAGTTTTTGATATTTTTGATGTATTGAAGGTCCAAAATCCAATGTACTTGATTTATCTAAAGAGCCTACAGAGATAGTTTTGAGACCATCAATGCTTGATTTATCTAGGAAACACAACAATGAGTAGGTTGGTTATTGATCCTAAGTGTTAGGTGGAGGAAAATAAGAAAGCAAAAAATAGAGTGCTAAGGTAAATGGTGACAAAATAGAGACAAAATGGGTGGTATGAGCCCAAGTTGGGTCTTTTGGGACTGGTGAGCTGAGCATGACATGATGGGGTAATAAAATAGTAATATATCCTAAGGATAATGAAGGAAGTGAGATTTCTAGAACTCACAATATTAATGAATTTTGTTTCTAGAAATCTAGGATAAGCATTTAGTCATCTACAAAGGAAAAAATTACTGATGACTAACAGGTTCCACTCCATTTCAGCTAATGTGTCTGCTCCCTCCTCATAAGGAGCATCCTCTTCTAGACATGGTACCCATCGTACAATCGAGGAAATTCCAGGAGGTATATGTGGACCTATTTGTGTAAAAAAATCACAAGTTTACGTGTCAGAACATTAAAAAAACATTAAAAGAAGAAGAAATAAAAATTTCTAGAAAAAACTTTTTACTTGCATCAATCCATTATGTTTCTGGTGGGATCAAAAGATCTAGATCTCCTCTGAAGTTGATTTTATCATAGGCATAGTCCTTGAATACAATCAGTTGCTGTCATAGCCAACTAAAGAAGGTTGTGGGGAAAAGAATTTGTTTCCCTCCTCCCTGTCTGGGCACTATGTTACACCATCACATCAGCGTTGGATCACTTGGGGCTAGATCATGGATCTCCAACCACTAATACTAGAACAATGGTACTCTCTCCAGAAAGAAGGTCACCAGTTTCAGTCTTCCGGTCGTGCACTTTGTTAGCTGGCTCTTCATGTTAGCCAACAACCCCTTGCACTAGTTGAACATTGTTGGTGCCAAGAAATCTACTGCATACTGGAACTGCGATTTTGTTGCCTCATCGAACACCTAGGCTCCTGCCACTCTGGTGATACAATGCAATATCATGCACAGGGGGAACACTCTGATGGAATACATGTCTACGATCCCACTCTCTGTCTTATGTGCCCTGGGACATTCTATTTGGATGAGAATGCGCATGCTCTCACCCACTGGGTAGGCCCCAGAGAGTTTGATTCTCTCTCCTCACGTAGAAAATCTAGTGATAAAATATATGTCCATAACATCTAGCTCAAGTTCTGATGCAGGATCATTCTTCAAAGTTCATAAGACTTAATAGTCTTATCACACATTTACTAAAGGGAGTGGGTTCCATTAATTATTTTTTTATTTTCCTAAGTTAGTAAATATTTAAATGTAATTGATTAATGAATAATATCTCGTGAGTTGTAGAGATCTTAGGGATAAGTGAGCCATCAAAGGAAGAGAGAGTATTTTAGAGATATAGAGGTCTAATATAAGATTTGGTTGAGTAAAGAATGGAATTGATAGAAGCTTTAGGGAATATTGAGATATTGTTGGATCAGAACTGAAATTAGTTCATGAATCCTTTTTGTATATATTTGTAATCATTTTGAAACAAACCAGGCAAGAGCGAGGATTGAAGAGATTGGCTTGAGATTAGAAGTTGGCTCGAGGTTAGCTTGAGGTTGGATGAAATTGGCTAGTTAAGGAAGTGAGAGTATGATGAGGTAGAGAGAGGCCATTTTAATGTGTGTATTTAGGCCGCAGAGGCCATATTATTGTAATCAAATTAGATTCAATGATAATTGAGTAATTTTGTATTTATTTTGATTTGTTTTAGCATGACTTATATATCTTGTGCGATTGTATAAACAATGCCGTGCTGTTTTGTTTAATTATAAATTTTGTAGATTTTTCAAAGTGGATTGACTTGTAGGATGTGATCCAAATTAGTGATCGTTATGTAGGATTGAGACTCTATGTATTAAATCAGAAATTTTACAACCGAGAGAATATCAATGTCCAAAACTGAGTAGCAATATCATACCTTATAGTCGCATAAGTGTATTGATGAGTTTTTGCAGAGAGGAAAATGGAGAAACGCTGGGCCGCAGAGGTCTTCAACAGCGTGTTTCCATAAATCTCGGAGATTTCTAAATAAAGGCATGAAGGACAATGATGAACAGTTACGATGAGAGCACAGATCTGAAAGGGGAAAGATCAATGGGAGAGATCTCATCACAGCTGAGCAATATCACACGTCGCACTGAATAACGTTCACCATTGAGAGCGTCACAAGCTAAATTTTTTAACCTGTGATACAAAGTGAGTCAGGAGAGAAATAACTTGGATCATCGGACCAGGAACCAAACCAACGGAAAAGATTGCAATGCCCGAAAAGTGATTTTGCAAATTACAATATTTAGAGTTTAAGATTTAAGGCATCGAAAAGTAAACTAATTTGTTTGCGATCCAAAATGGGAGGACACGTGTTGTCTTAGCATTACTTCTCAGTTGACAAGAAATAAGTTTGAAGTGTTAAGTTATTCTACAAATTGTGCAAATTGCAATCACCTGGATTGGTCAGGCATGTCGTGGGATCCTCTGGTAAGAATTTGCGCGTATATGATTTTTTTTCGATTATATTCATTCTGTTAAAAGGAAATAGAATTTTTTGATTGCCTAACGTATGTATGTTAATATTATTCTAAGTATTGAAATTCGCTACGAGATTATTAAGTTTATGTGGGTCATGTTGGGGTTCCCATGTTTTGGCCAGATTGGCAAGACCAAAAGATGAGACAACATCAGAACCACTTTTGGGCCCTAGGATCTAGCCCTCCTGGACCCGGAGAGGGATCTCTCCAAATAGAGCTAAGAATGATATATCTATGAAGCTAAAAATGAGATGTTAGGCTAGTTATGAAGCACAAGGGGTTTAAATGATTTGGTTGGTTGGTTGCTGTGTTGGTTAGGAGATAATAGGCTGAGAAAGTAATGGGAGAAAGGGAAAAAAACAACAGGAGGCTTCAGCAAAGAGGATAGGCCAAGATAGTGCCATCCATTGGGCTATGGAGTCATGAAAGGAAATTACTTGCATCCACTAGCCAAGGCTTTCAAAGGGCAAGTCATCTACACTAAAGGATCTTTTAGGCAAATGATGGAATGGAACATTAAGGAGGGAAAGTGGAAGAAGGAAAGACAACCAAATTTCTGTCTATAGATCAGGTCAGAGGTCATTTAACTCCAGATCTGCTTGGACATACTCTAGGGTAGCTCTCAAAGGGACAAAGGGGCTACTTATAGATCGGACCAGAGGTCATTTAACTCCAAGTCTGCTTTAGCAACTCCAAGGGAAAAACAGAGATAGATTTGACAGAGAAACATCCAAGCAGCAAACCCCCAAGTTCATACATCAGCCAGCAGGCAATAACATCCGCTGCACTGGTTAAACCACGTGAATTCACTCTTAGACAGCACACAAAGCAGAAAAAATTAAAGGTAGGGAGAGCAGGAAACATAGGGCACCTAACAAGGGTGAATCCTATGTTATACTTATGTTGCCTACCAGAAGAACAATGAAACAACATGAAAATGTAATAAACAGAGTAAGAAACACATCACCAATAGTAATAGACCAGGATCTTGTGAAATGTGCTTTGATTAATTGATGCAAAACCAATCATGTAAAATAAGCTCAATGGCTGTTATAGTCCAGACTTCTCCTCCCAGCCTATTACATACAACTACTCTGCTACTCCCTCTCACGACTGTTCTAACAGTCAAATGAATCCCTCTAACAGCAAAATGCCCAACAACTGAACAACAACCTTTACAATAGTTCTCGGGGAATTATTATAGGGGAATGGGAAGAAACAGGAGTAGGTGAACCATTGAATGAGCCTCATTAAGATAGTAAGGCGGAAGTGTCCATGCCCATACTACTTAATGGCAATCTGCAACGCTGAATGTTCTCTGAAACTGGTTCGGAGATCTCTGTCAGGTCGATTTTTACCTCTGATATGTTCCTTGGAGTCCTTTCTGGTGTTTGGAGCTCTATGCTGCCATTCTGAAATAAATGAACTGGGTGGAAGGTCTGCAGGTCGCTCCGTCCCTCCTAGCTGCTGCTTGACTGTCTTAAATGGGTTTCAGACAGTGCAATTAATCTTTTCAGGGCTCGAGGAGGCATGGTGATTTGTTGTAGGAAGGTGTACTTCTGGAGTAAACGCGCTCTGCTGTTAGGTGGCACAGTTATGTCTTGCTGGTGCGCTCTTAGTCTTCAAACTGAGCCTCAATTCTTTGATCACAGGATTAGCGCTTCAAATATTCAATTACAGGTTCAAATCCCTTCTGATCCAGTCTCTGCTGCTTTGCTGGCCGGCTGAAATGGACTCTCTGTGTGTCCACACGATGAAATAAAATTGTTACAAACCCAGGCGGTGGTGGCAGAGAAATGCTGTGGAGGCAGGAGAAGAGGTGGCGGAGCAGTGGAGAATGGTGGAAAGAACACATAGCGGCGGAGAAATGATTAATAGTGAAAAAGCCCAACAACTAACTTTGGGCGAATTACAAAGGAAATAGCCAACAAACAAGGGGGTAGAGCCTTGGATGTGGGACACAGCGGAGGCAGAGGGCGATTAAACCTGAGCCATCGGATCTGGGAGGAAACGGATGGTCATGATGAAATCGGGCGATCGCAATCGGAGAGGACCGGGGGTGACACAGTTTAAAAGTTCCGATTGCGATGGAGGAAGGGGATGCGATTAGTGCCAGGCCGTCCGATCAGAAAGGGGATGGATGGCCAGGATCAAATTGGAAGATTTCAATCGGGGTGGCGCCAATGTGACTTGTGATTGTGATCGGGCGGGATTTTCGATTGAGCGATGACCGTCGGATCAGTGGGGAAATGGACGGACGGGATTGAATCGGGAGACGGAGGAAAGGACTTGCGATTGCGATCGGATGGGGATTTGTGATGGAGCACCGGCCGTCAGATCGGCGGGACGATGGACGGCCAGGATTAAATCGGAGCATCGCAATCAAAGTTTGGGAGACAAGCCATGCGATTGATCGGGGATCGGAGGATGAGGCTTGCGATCAATCGGAGGTCAGAGAGAAAGGTGTGTGATTGTGATCAATCGCATCGCAAGTATTTGCGATGGACCGATCGAGGGTCGCCACATAAGAATTGCGATTACGATCGGTGAGGATCTGCGATTGGTGCTCTGCCGTTCGATTGAAGCAGATCAACGGTGCAGAACGGAGCGGAGGACTTAACGTTAAGAACGATCGCGTCGGGGATTTTTGCTGTTTACAAAGAGAATACGCACCCACTCGGCTTCCGATTGCGATTAGCGCTCGGGACTTAAGCGCTTGGTCCCAGCGCCGAGGCACATGTGGGGAAGTGGTTCACGGGGCTAGCGGGAAAGGGGCTTAGGCCTATAATAAGGTCGGGAAGTGGGTTTTGGCCCCTTTTTAATGGAATTTGAAGGTTGGGAAGGGGAACGATAGAGAAATAAAGGGGGAAGAAGGTCAGCAAAGGTTAGGGGGGGAATTTAAAGGGGATTTTAGGGGGAAATGAAGGGTAAGAAGGGAAATAGAAGGGGAAGACAAGGGGGATGAAATAGAGGTTAATCGGGGGTGAAATAAGAGGGAAAAGGGGGCCTTTGGGCATTTCTTCATAGAAGAGAGGCTTTATAAAGGAAATCAACAGAGGGGATACTATCAAAGGGTAAAGGCACAAGGAGGCTTCAAGGAGACTGTGTTTTCAGAAGAAATGCATTCCTTGAAGGCTCAAAAACAATTTAGCCCCCTATTTGCTTGTCAAAAATTTCATAGGGGGGCTAACAGTGGCTCCACATGGGGATGGTTTCTTCTTGAAGGAGTCAAGAATTCAGAAATTCATCTCTTGGTTTAGGCCAGGTGCCTGCTACGTGAACCATCCATCTCTTTCTTTGATCTACTGCCACAAGCTATGAAGACAACATATCAGCAAAAACACTTCCCATACAGCTACCTACCCACACTATAGTTCTATCATTTTTCTTCCTCGGTGCATTTGGACTTGGAGACCCTTTTACATCATCAATTTTTACAAACAGGAAAAATAAACCTATTCTATTTCTACCCTTATTACTCCATGAGACCAGATTAGACTGTTGGTCTCATATGCTTCTCTACCTACACTACTACCTGCTAGGATTAGACTGTCTAGCAGGTTTCTTCTCTACATTCTAAGACAGAAATTGAAACAACTAACTACGTGCTCTTAGACTGAGCTTTATTGAGCTTCCTACCTACCCTACTCTAACTGGAATATTTACAGTCTAGCTTACAAACACTATCTTCGAATGCAACCAGTCCATCAAGTGATCCCATGACTGGTCCTTCTTGCTCAACTCCTTGAGCATGCTGGATAGGCAGGGCAACTCCCACTCTTTTTGTTTGATAACAACAACTTTGAAAAAATTTCTTTTTGTCTGCAACATGCTGCTCAAAAAAACCCTTGATCCTTCCTCAAATGTATGTAGGAGGTGTGCATAAGGATCATGAAAAGATACCTGGCTAGGAGTATCTGGCAGGCTGGCTTCAACTAGGATCTCTTCTTCTTCCACTGGCTCAAGAATGAGACTCTCTTGAGAAAGAGAATCTCCTTCATCTGCTTCACTTTCTGAACTGGAGGATTCATCATATATGGCAGTGCTGTCCTTTTGGAGCTCCACAATGTTCTGATCAGGTGGGCCGAGCTCTGTGAAGAGATCTGTATATTCTTGAGCAGGGGTTTGGTCTATTGCTTCCTCTGTTTCAAGAGAAGGCCCTTTGTTTTCAGTCTGCTCAAAAATATCTTCCTCATTTTCCTCCTCATTTTCTGAAAGAAAAGACTGCTGGTTACCAGTCTCACTGATGATCTGAGGTAAAGCAGAATGAAGATTCAATGAATCTTCATTTGCTATTATACTATCATAGCTCTCCCCATCAGTATCATAAATTGCCTGCCTTGGCTCGTTACTCTCTGGAAGTAGAGGGAACTGATTTTCCTCCGATAAATCTACTAATGATGGCTCTGCAAGATCATCTTCTGTTTGGAGAACATCATCATCAGAGAGATCAAAAATAGGAGAATCATAAATGTAAGTAACGCTTCCAACCGGACGTACTGGATCACCAACAGATTTTTCTTCACTCTGATTTACATTTGAGCTTTCCAACTCTGTACAATAGAGCTCATCAGATGAATGGGCAAGGATGTCTGATTTGTAAAAAATTTCAGAGGCTGGCTGTCTATTGATGATCTAGTCTATTTCTTCTTCTGTTAAAGGGGAAGATGGTCTTGTGTTCTTTTGTGTAGAAGTGCAGCAGCTCTCTGTTCCCTTTGAAGACTGGATTTGAGGCAGGATTTCATCTTGAGCCTCAACCATATGGAATGATGAATCAGCATCTGAGTTTTCAGGAATATCTTGAAGAATTTCCATAGTCTCTTGACTACTTTCTTCATCAGCTGATTCATCTGCATTCTCGTGATAGCTAGGATGGATATGAAATTCTTGAATGGCTGCCAACAGATCTTCAGATTGCGTATTAACCAAATCCTCATCAATGTCTAACAGGTACTGTATGATATTCTGAGATTGATCACAATAGTCCCATGATAAGGATGGAGAGTTTCCTTTATAATTCTTGTAAAATACTTGGTGCATGTCCTTTAAAGAAAACAAACTCCGAGGTTCTAACCATTCATACCAGAGCCTAGCCTTTCCTTCTAATGTTGCCATGAACATTTTCATTAGGCAGTCTTCATGCCATTCAAATTTAAATTTCCACACATGTATATGAAACTTGATGAGATGTAGCAAGGGGTCCTCAGCGTCTTCACCCTGAAAGGTAGGAAGGTTTTTCAACCAGTCCACTTCAGGCATGTTGTGTGGAAATCCAGGGATATGCTCCCTGCTCATTGGGGCATATCTTCTCTGTATGCGTGGAAGCATGTTTGTAAATCAGAAAGAGGTCACTGTGTCTTTTCAACCAGTTCGGAGTCTTCTACCAGTGGAGTCATTTGGTCTTTGGATTATAGGGAATGTGGAGTCGCCAGGTGGATGATTATGAATGTTTGAAGCAGGGTGCTGTCCACCATCAGCAATGAAAAGCCAATCTAACCAGATATCTTGGGTCTATGAGTGCCTAAGGATGTTCGAGGTGAAATGCACTCAAGTCCCCAGCGGAGTCGCCATTATGTTGGGGTTCCCATGTTTTGGCCAAATTGGCAAGACCAAAAGATGAGACAACATCAGAACCACTTTTGGGCCCTAGGATCTAGCCCTCCTGGACCCAGAGAGGGATCTCTCCAAATAGAGCTAAGAATGATATATCTATGAAGCTCAAAATGAGATGTTAGGCTAGTTATGAAGCACAAGGGGTTTTAAATGATTTGGTTGGTTGGTTGCTGGGTTGGTTAGGAGATCATAGGCTGAGAAAGTAATGGGAGAAAGGGAACAAAACAACAGGAGGTTTCAGCAAATAGGATAGGCCAAGATAGTGCCATCCATTGGGCTATGGAGTCATGAAAGGAAATTACTTGCATTCACTAGCCAAGGCTTTCAAAGGGAAAGTCATCTACACTAAAGGATCTTTTAGGCAGATGATGGAATGGAACATTAAGGAGGGAAAGTGGAAGAAGGAAAGACAACCAAATTTCTGTCTATAGATCAAGTCAGAGGTCATTTAACTCAAGATCTGCTTGGACATACTCTAGGGCAGCTCTCAAATGGACAAAGGGGCTGCTTATAGATCGGACCAGAGGTCATTTAACTCCAGGTCTGATTTAGCAACTGCAAGGGAAAAACAGACATAGATTTGACAGAGAAACATCCAAGCAGCAAACCCCCAAGTTCATACATTAGCCAGCAGGCAATAACATCCGCTGCACTGGTTAAACCATGTGAATTCACTCTTAGACATCACACAAAGCAGAAAACATTAAAGGTAGGGAGAGCAGGAAACATAGGGCACCTAACAAGCATGAATCCTATGTTATACTTCTGTTGCCTACCAGAAGAACAATGAAACAGCATGAAAAATGTAATAAACAGAGTAAGAAACACATTCCCAATAGTAATAGACCAGGATCCTGTGAAATGTGCTTTGATTAATTGATGCAAAACCAGTCATGTACAATAAGCTCAATGGCTGTTACAGTCCAGACTTCTCCTCCCAGCCTATTACATACAACTACTCTGCTACTCCCTCTCACGACTGTTCTAACAATCAAATGAATCCCTCTAATGGCAAAATGCCCAACAACTGAACAACAACCTTTACAATAGTTCTCGGGGAACTCTTATAGGGGAATGGGAAGAAACATGAGTAGGTGAACCATTGAATGAACATCATTAAGATAGTAAGGCGGAAGTGTCCACGCCCATACTACTTAATGGCAATCTGCAACGCTGAATGTTCTCTGAGACTGGTTCGGAGATCTCTGTCAGGTCGATTTTGACCTCTGATATGTTCCTTGGAGTCCTTTCTGGTGTTTGGAGCTCTGTGCTGCCATTCTGAAATAAATGAACTGGGTGGAAGGTCTGCAGGTCACTCCGTCCCTCCTAGCTGCTACCTGACTGTCTTAAATGGGTTTCAGACAGTGCAATTAATCTTTTCAGGGCTCGAGGAGGCATGGTGATTTGCTGTAGGAAGGTGTACTTCTGGAGTAAACGCGCTCTGCTGTTAGGTGGCGCAGTTATGTCTTGCTGGTGCGCTCTTAGTCTTCAAACTGAGCCTTAATTCTTTTATCACGGGATTAGAGCTTCAAATATTCAATTACAGGCTCAAATCCCTTCTGATCCGGTCTCTGCTGCTTTGCTGGCCGGCTGAAATGGCCTCTCTGTGTTGTCCGCACGATGAAATAAACCTGTTACAAACCTAGGTGGTGGTGGTGGAGAAATGCTATGGAGGCAGGAGAAGAGGTGGCGGAGCGGTGGAGAATGGTGGAAAGAACACATAGCGGCGGAGAAATGATTAAGAGTGAAAAAGCCCAACAACTAACTTTGGGCGAATTACAAAGGAAATAGCCGACAAACAAGGGGGCAGAGCCTTGGATGTGGGACCCAGCAGAGGCAGAGGGCGATTAAACCTGAGCCATCGGATCTGGGAGGAAACGGACGGTCATGATGAAATCGGGCGATCGCAATCGGAGAGGACCGGGGGTGACACAGTTCAAAATTTCCGATTGCGATGGAGGAAGGGGATGCGATTAGCAACAGGCCATCCGATCAGAAAGGGGATGGACGGCCAGGATCAAATTGGAACATTTCAATCACGGTGGCGCCAATGTGACTTGCGATTGCGATCGGGCGAGATTTGAGATTGAGCGATGACCGTCGGATCAGCGGGGAAATGGACGGACGTGATTGAATCGGGAGACGGAGGAAAGGACTTGCGATTGCGATCGGATGGGGAGTTGCGATGGAGCGCTGGCCGTCGGATCGGCGGGACGATGGACGACCAGGATTAAATCGGAGCATCGCAATCGGAGTTCGGGAGACAAGCCATGCGATTGATCTGGGATCAGAGGAAGAGGCTTGCGATCAATCAGAGGTAGGAGAGAAAGGTGTGCGATTGCGATCAATCGCATCGCAAGTATTTGCGATGGACCGATCAAGGGTCGTCACATGAGAATTGCGATTGCGATCGGCGAGGATCTGCAATTGGCGCTCTGCCGTTCGATTGAAGCAGATCAATGGTGCAGAACGGAGCGGAGGACTTAACGTTAAGAACGATCGTGTCGGGGCTTTTTGCTATTTACAAAGAGAATATGCACCCGCTCGGCTTCTGATTGCGATTAGCGCTCGGGACTTAAGCGCTTGGTCCCAGCGCCGGGGCACATGTGGGCAAGTGGTCGACGGGGCTAGCGGGAAAGGGGCTTAGGCCTATAATAAGGTCGGGAAGTGGGTTTTGGCCCCTTTTTAATGGAATTTGAAGGTTGGGAAGGGGAACGATAGAGAAATAAAGGGGGAAGAAGGTCAGCAAAGGTTAGGGGGGGAATTTAAAGTGGATTTTAGGGGGAAATGAAGGGTAAGAAGGGAAATAGAAGGGGAAGACAAGGGGGATGAAATAGAGGTTAATCGGGGGTGAAATAAGAGGGAAAAGGGGGCCTTTGGGCATTTCTTCACAGCAGAGAGGCTTTATAAAGGAAATCAGCAGAGGGGATACTATCAAAGGGAAAAGGCACAAGGAGGCTTCAAGGAGACTGTGTTTTCAGAAGAAATGCATTCCTTGAAGGCTCAAAAACAATTTAGCCCCCTATTTGCTTGTCAAAAATTTCATAGGGGTGCTAACAGTGGCTCCACATGGGGATGGCTTCTTCTTGAAGGAGTCAAGAATTCAAAAATTCATCTCTTGGTGTAGGCCAGGTGCCTGCTACGTGAACCATCCATCTCTTTCTTTGATCTGCTGCCACAAGCTATGAAGACAACATATCAGCAGAAACACTTCCCATGCAGCTACCTACCCACACTATAGTTCTATCATTTTTCTTCCTGGGTGCATTTGGACTTGCAGACCCTTTTACATCATCAATTTTTACAAACATGAAAAATAAACCTATTCTATTTCTACCCTTATTACTCCATGAGACCAGATTAGAATGTTGGTCTCATATGCTTCTCTACCTACACTACTACCTGCTAGGATTAGACTG
The DNA here is from genome assembly GCA_034641835.2 of Pinus albicaulis. Lineage (NCBI taxonomy): Eukaryota > Viridiplantae > Streptophyta > Pinopsida > Pinales > Pinaceae > Pinus > Pinus albicaulis. The sequence continues at coordinate 831,714,767 of CM076579.1, read as the reverse complement.
TCTAGCAGGTTTCTTCTCTACATTCTAAGATAGAAATTGAAACAACTAACTACGTGCTCTTAGACTGAGCTTTATTGAGCTTCCTACCTACCCTACTCTAACTGGAATATTTACAGTCTAGCTTATAAACATTGTCTTCTAATGCAACCAGTCCATCAAGTGATCCCATGACTAGTCCTTCTTGCTCAACTCCTTGAGCATGCTGGATAGGCAGGGCAGCTCCCACTCTTTTTGTTTGATAACAGCATCTTTGAAAAAATTTCTTTTTGTCTGCAACATGCTGCTCAACAAAACCCTTGATCCTTCCTCAAATGTATGCAAGAGGTGTGCGTAAGGATCATGAAAAGATACCTGGCTAGAAGTATCTGGCAGGCTGGCTTCAACCAGGATCTCTTCTTCTTCCACTGGCTCAAGAATGAGACTCTCTTGAGAAAGAGAATCTCCTTCATCTGCTTCACTTTCTGAACTGGAGGACTCGTCATATATGGCAGTGTTGTCCTCTTGGAGCTCCACAATGTTTTGATCAGGTGGGCCGAGCTCTGTGAAGAGATTTGTATATTCTTGAGTAGGGGTTTGGTCTATTGCTTCCTCTATTTCAAGAGAAGGCCCTTTGTTTTCAGTTTTCTCAAAAATCTCTTCAGCGTTTTCCTCCTCATTTTCTGAAAGAAAAGACTGCTGGTTACCTGTCTCACTGATGATCTGAGGTAAAGCAGAATGAAGATTCAATGAATCTTCATCTGCTATTATACTATCATAGCTCTCCCCATCAGTATCATAAATTTCCTGCCTTGGCTCGTTACTCTCTAGAAGTAGAGGGAACTGATTTTCCTCCCATAAATCTACTAATGATGGCTTTGCAAGATCATCTTCTGTTTGGAGAACATCATCATCAGGGAGATCAAAAATAGGAGAATCATGAATGTAAGTAACTCTTCCAACCGGACGTACTGGATCACCAGCAGATTTTTCTCCACTCTGATTTACATTTGAGCTTTCCAACTCTGTACAATAGAGCTCATCAGATGAATGGGCAAGGATGTCTGATTTGTAAAAAATTTCAGAGGCTGGCTGTCTATTGATGATCTAGTCTATTTCTTCTTCTATTAAAGGGGAAGATGGTCTTGTGTTCTTTTGTGCAGAAGTGCAGCAGCTCTCTGTTCCCTTTGAAGACTGGATTTGAGGCAGGATGTCATCTTGAGCCTCAACCATATGGAATGATGAATCAGCATCTGAGTTTTCAGGAATATCTTGAAGAATTTCCACAGTCTCTTGACTGCTTTCTTCATCAGCTGATTCATCTGCATTCTCATGATAGCTAGGATGCATATGAAATTCTTGAATGGAAGTTAACAGATCTTCAGATTGCGTATTAACCAAATCCTCATCAATGTCTAACAGGTACTGTATGATATTCTGAGATCGATCACAACAGTCCCATGATAAGGATGGAGAGTTTCCTTTATAATTCTTGTAAAATACTTGGTGCATGTCCTTTAAAGAAAACAAACTCCGAGGTTCTAACCATTCATACCAGATCCTAGCCTTTCCTTCTAATGTTGCCATGAACATTTTCATTAGGAAGTCTTCATGCCATTCAACTTTAAATTTCCACACATGTATATGAAACTTGATGAGATGTAGCAAGGGGTCCTCAGCGTTTTCACCCTGAAAGATAGGCAGGTTTTTCAACCAGTCCACTTCAGGAATTTTGTGTGGAAATCCAGGGATATGCTCCCTGCTCATTGGGGCATATCTTCTCTGTATGCGTGGAAGCATGTTTGTAAATCAGAAAGAGGTCACTGTGTCTTTTCAACCAGTTCGGAGTCTTCTACCAGTGGAGTCATTTGGTCTTTGGCTTATAGGGAATGTGGAGTCGCCAGGTGGATGAATTTAACTATTTGAAGTAGGCTGTTGTCCACCACCAGCAATGAGAAGCCAATCTAACCAGAGATCTTGGGTCTATGAGTGCCTAAGGATGTTTGAGGTGAAATGCACTCAAATCCCCAGCGGAGTCGCCATTATGTTGGGGTTCCCATGTTTTGGCCAGATTGGCAAGACCAAAAGATGAGACAACATCAGAACCACTTTTGGGCCCTAGGATCTAGCCCTCCTGGACCCGGAGAGGGATCTCTCCAAATAGAGCTAAGAATGATGTATCTATGAGGCTCAAAATGAGATGTTAGGCTAGTTATGAAGCACAAGGGGTTTTAAATGGTTTGGTTGAAGGGTTGCTGGGTTGGTTAGGAGACCATAGGCTGAGAAAGTAATGGGAGAAAGGGAACAAAACAGCAGGAGGCTTCAGCAAAGAGGATAGGCCAAGATAGTGCCATCCATTGGGCTATGGAGTCATGAAAGGAAATTACTTGCATCCACTAGCCAAGGCTTTCAAAGGGCAAGTCATCTACACTAAAGGATCTTTTAGGCAGATGATGGAATGGAACATTAAGGAGGGAAAGTGGAAGAAGGAAAGACAACCAAATTTCTGTCTATAGATCAGGTCAGAGGTCATTTAACTCTAGACTTTCTTGGACATACTCTAGGGCAGCTCTCAAAGGGACAAAGGGGCTGCTTATAGATCGGACCAGAGGTCATTTAACTCCAGGTCTGCTTTAGCAACTCCAAGGGAAAAACAAAGATAGATTTTACAGAGAAACATCCAAGCGGCAAACCCCCAAGTTCATACATCAGCCAGCAGGCAATAACATCCGCTCCACTGGTTAAACCACGTGAATTCACTCTTAGACAGCACACAAAGTAGAAAACATTAAAGGTAGGGAGAGCAGGAAACATAGGGCACCTAACAAGGGTGAATCGTATGTTATACTTATGTTGCCTACCAGAAGAACAATGAAACAACATGAAAATGTAATAAACAGAGTAAGAAACACATTCCCAATAGTAATAGACCAGGATCCTGTGAAATGTGCTTTGATTAATTGATGCAAAACCAGTCATGTACAATAAGCTCAATGGCTGTTACAGTCCAGACTTCTCCTCCCAGCCTATTACATACAACTACTCTGCTACTCCCTCTCACGACTGTTCTAACAATCAAATGAATCCCTCTAATGGCAAAATGCCCAACAACTGAACAACAACCTTTACAATAGTTCTCGGGGAACTCTTATAGGGGAATGGGAAGAAACATGAGTAGGTGAACCATTGAATGAACATCATTAAGATAGTAAGGCGGAAGTGTCCACGCCCATACTACTTAATGGCAATCTGCAACGCTGAATGTTCTCTGAGACTGGTTCGGAGATCTCTGTCAGGTCGATTTTGACCTCTGATATGTTCCTTGGAGTCCTTTCTGGTGTTTGGAGCTCTGTGCTGCCATTCTGAAATAAATGAACTGGGTGGAAGGTCTGCAGGTCACTCCGTCCCTCCTAGCTGCTACCTGACTGTCTTAAATGGGTTTCAGACAGTGCAATTAATCTTTTCAGGGCTCGAGGAGGCATGGTGATTTGCTGTAGGAAGGTGTACTTCTGGAGTAAACGCGCTCTGCTGTTAGGTGGCGCAGTTATGTCTTGCTGGTGCGCTCTTAGTCTTCAAACTGAGCCTTAATTCTTTTATCACGGGATTAGAGCTTCAAATATTCAATTACAGGCTCAAATCCCTTCTGATCCGGTCTCTGCTGCTTTGCTGGCCGGCTGAAATGGCCTCTCTGTGTTGTCCGCACGATGAAATAAACCTGTTACAAACCTAGGTGGTGGTGGTGGAGAAATGCTATGGAGGCAGGAGAAGAGGTGGCGGAGCGGTGGAGAATGGTGGAAAGAACACATAGCGGCGGAGAAATGATTAAGAGTGAAAAAGCCCAACAACTAACTTTGGGCGAATTACAAAGGAAATAGCCGACAAACAAGGGGGCAGAGCCTTGGATGTGGGACCCAGCAGAGGCAGAGGGCGATTAAACCTGAGCCATCGGATCTGGGAGGAAACGGACGGTCATGATGAAATCGGGCGATCGCAATCGGAGAGGACCGGGGGTGACACAGTTCAAAATTTCCGATTGCGATGGAGGAAGGGGATGCGATTAGCAACAGGCCATCCGATCAGAAAGGGGATGGACGGCCAGGATCAAATTGGAACATTTCAATCACGGTGGCGCCAATGTGACTTGCGATTGCGATCGGGCGAGATTTGAGATTGAGCGATGACCGTCGGATCAGCGGGGAAATGGACGGACGTGATTGAATCGGGAGACGGAGGAAAGGACTTGCGATTGCGATCGGATGGGGAGTTGCGATGGAGCGCTGGCCGTCGGATCGGCGGGACGATGGACGACCAGGATTAAATCGGAGCATCGCAATCGGAGTTCGGGAGACAAGCCATGCGATTGATCTGGGATCAGAGGAAGAGGCTTGCGATCAATCAGAGGTAGGAGAGAAAGGTGTGCGATTGCGATCAATCGCATCGCAAGTATTTGCGATGGACCGATCAAGGGTCGTCACATGAGAATTGCGATTGCGATCGGCGAGGATCTGCAATTGGCGCTCTGCCGTTCGATTGAAGCAGATCAATGGTGCAGAACGGAGCGGAGGACTTAACGTTAAGAACGATCGTGTCGGGGCTTTTTGCTATTTACAAAGAGAATATGCACCCGCTCGGCTTCTGATTGCGATTAGCGCTCGGGACTTAAGCGCTTGGTCCCAGCGCCGGGGCACATGTGGGCAAGTGGTCGACGGGGCTAGCGGGAAAGGGGCTTAGGCCTATAATAAGGTCGGGAAGTGGGTTTTGGCCCCTTTTTAATGGAATTTGAAGGTTGGGAAGGGGAACGATAGAGAAATAAAGGGGGAAGAAGGTCAGCAAAGGTTAGGGGGGGAATTTAAAGTGGATTTTAGGGGGAAATGAAGGGTAAGAAGGGAAATAGAAGGGGAAGACAAGGGGGATGAAATAGAGGTTAATCGGGGGTGAAATAAGAGGGAAAAGGGGGCCTTTGGGCATTTCTTCACAGCAGAGAGGCTTTATAAAGGAAATCAGCAGAGGGGATACTGTCAAAGGGCAAAGGCACAAGGAGGCTTCAAGGAGACTGTGTTTTCAGAAGAAATGCATTCCTTGAAGGCTCAAAAACAGTTTAGTCCCATATTTGCTTGTCAAAAATTTCATAGGGGGGCTAACAGGTCATAACCCACAGGCACAAGATTTTGTTAAAATGCAGTTTTGGCTACATCATTTTTGGTATTAGAGTAGGATTAGTGCTCTTTGGGGTTTTATTCAGGTGTTGAATTTTATTCAGTATGTATAGAATTTGCATTGATAATAGATCTAGATTCAGAGGGTTATGGTACGAAAGGAATTGGTCGTTGAGAGATCAGAAAACAGAAGAGTTTATGCAAAGAAAAAAACTAAAATGTTGTAGGTAATGGAGACTTGAACCATTTCATTCAAGAAATACTACAAAAAAGGAAATTAGTTGGAAGAAGAACTGAATTTCAGACAGTGGAAAGTAAAGCAGCATGGTTATTTTCCAAGCCAATGAAAGCTTAAGGGGATAAGATCACTGGAATATATCCCAGGTATGAGTTATATTCTAATATTTGGTCTAATTTGAATTAGTTTCACAACAAAGATAATGTTAGAAGCTAACACACATCAACAGACTGTGTAAAGGGAAGATAAGTTGTGGTAATTTCAACAAAGGAGATTGTTGTAGAGAAGAAGAAAATATCATAGTTCTCAAATAGAGAGAGGGACAGGTGAGCATTAGTTACAATGTCTTGATAGCGTTGGAAGCTAAGGATCAAGAGTGCTCAAAAGAGGTTTTGTTGCAGAAACCTAAGGAAGTATACCAAGAGGATGACTTGGTGTAGATGACAAGTAAAGACTTGTTACAAAGAAATGAGAGAGGATTATTGTAAGCTCATAGTGGGCAAAGTGAGTCCACATAAAGAAGCCGAGATGACTATTAAGGGTCATGAGAGAAGCCACAATAGAAGAAAGAAGGATGCCAAGGAAAATGGAAAGGGAAAGAAGATGAGTCAAGAGGAACTTGATTGTTGAATTGAAAGAAATTATGGATGCAATAATAATGTTTCTTGAATACTGCGAAAGGGACCAAATATATGGTTGGACTATGAAAATAAAGAAGATAAAATGGAAGGTGTTGCAGAAAAAGATAAAGAGGAGAAAGTACATCAGATTAAGAGAAGAACTCAGAGCAGATGAATTAAAGGTGAAGGAGGGTTATTGTAGACCTGAGCAAGATGTTTACCTTGCTAAAGAAGGAATTATTGATGATTTTCTAAACTGTTGGACAAGTTTGGATCAATGGAGAAATGTGATGAAGGAGACATCAAAGTAAGAGGAGCTTTGTATTTTTGAACCTAATGTTTTGTGTATATATGAAAGTGATGAATAACCTTTAAAACATGTATTTATGCATGTTGATGAAGAAATGAAGTTGATAGAGGAGATGTTTGTAATAGAACAGTTCTTGATTGAACATATGTTCAAAGACACTGAAGATGGACAACTATTAAAGACTACTGTGGAAGCTGGAATTGATGAATCTAGTAAGAATTGGAAAAATGATAATAGACAGTTTTAAGACAAAAGAAAATTGCAGATTACAAAATGAGTATAAAAGAAGTATGAAGATAGTCTTATGAAATTATTAAATGAGATTATATATAAGGTTCAAACACTTGAGGTAATGGGATTATCTGTTCAATTTTTATTCAAAAATTATGAACCTGTATTGATAATTGATGGAAAAGAAATTGTTTTGAGAGGACATAATGGAGCATCAATGGAAAGAGATCTTAATCAAAATTGCATTGTGGAGGATGGAAGAACATAAATTTATAAGGAGAATTGGGTCGAAGGAGGTACAGTTAATACATTAAAGGAAATGAAGAAGAAATGAAAGGAGGATAGTCAGGAACTTAAGGATAGGTTGGCAGAGACTAATGCACAACAGAAAATTGAAGATAGTGTTATCTGTACAAATTTCAAAAGGAGTAAAGGTGAATGTAATCGGAAAACTGGAAGAAGACAGACAATCTCAAAATATGAAGGCAAGGATGCTTTCATGAACTATGAATTTACAGTGAACAACAAAGGGGTTCAATGGAGTATGATATTCATGGTGATAACAGTAATGTTTAATGTTGTAAAAGGGAATTTACAGTGGAATGGAAAATATGTTATAGATAGTGATTTTGTTTCCTGTATAAAATCAAAGAGAACTTTAGCTTCTAAAATTAGAGATTGGAAGATTTTGATTGAAAATAAAGAGGGATGGAAAAAGAAACTTAGAGGCTTATAGATTTGTAATGAAGAAAAGGGAAGAATGAAAATAAATGTGAAAATAGGAAAGGCAAAAGAGAAGAACAAAGGACATAATTCAGAAATTAGACAACATTCAAAGAAAAGTAGAAATAAAGAAGATTTTTCCAAGACAAGACAGTATGGAGGATATGACAAGTCGCACATGTCATATATACATCTGGGGGATGAAAATTCAGAGAAAACTTGGAGCAGAGGTAAGGACGAAAAAGTTGGAAAGTGTAATATGTTTTCTTATTTTGAATTATTAACTGTTGAATGTGTTTTTCAATATAGAATACAAAATTATTTTGGAGATATATTTGTTTATGCAAATATAAGGGATCATGCATGTTCTGGAGATGCAGAAAATTAATTTTTCTTATGGAAACAAGAAGATGAGAGAAATCAAATAGTTGATTCAGAAGTTTGGAATGGAGGAAAAAGAGTTGATATAACTCTTACACAAGTCATTGTAGAAGATAAATAATATTGAAGAGGATGTGAAATTACAATCCATGAACAAATTGTTTTTGATCCAAAGAATATTTGAATGTCATGAGTGTATCTTGAGTTTTCAAATGAGAAGAAAGGTGAATAGTTCAGTTAAATTTAAAGTGAATATGGAGACAATTGAACAAGTTTCAATAAATAAAATCTTTGTAGCTAATGGATAGTATATAGTGGGAAGTTCATATATTATTGTGTCAAACAAGGAACAACCTTATTTTGAAATTGAGAAGATTCCACTCAAGATATTGGATAAGTGGATGATGAAAACAACAAAGGTGATAGGTATGGAAATTTCAAATTCAACAAGTCAACAAGAGATGGAAAGATATGTAGGACAATATAAAGAAAGTGGTTCCAAAGAAAGAGAGGATGTTGGTTATAGGGTCAGAAATCAAAATATATGGTCAAGAACAAGACAATGGAACTAGTGGAGAAGACATGAAGTTGAAGTTAAATTCTGTTGAGATGATGAAAAGACAACAACACACAGAGGTACATAAATTTATGTTTCTTGAAGAGATACTCATGTTGAATATCAGTATCAAAACACTATGCAGTAGATATACTCATGAAAATAGAGCAAAATGATATCCACAATACAAAGTTTGGCATCTAGGAGAAGGAGAGAATGCAACAAATACACCTTCAATTGAAAAATTTCAGACAACCAGTTGGGAGATGAAGTCTAATGAAGTTTAAAATAGAGGAAATCGGAAGACTCATGAACAAGAGTCCTTGAATTATTTCAACCTGGGGAGTCCAATGTAGGAACATTCTTCAAAGTTCATAAGACTTAAGAGTCTTATCACACATTTACTAAAGGGAGTGGGTTCCCTTAATTATTTTGTTATTTTCCTAAGTTGGTTGAGATTTAAATGTAATTGATTAGTGAATAATATCTCGTGAGTTGTAGAGATCTTAGGGATAATTGAGTAGTCCTAGGAAGAGTGAGGATTTTCGAGATCTAGACATCTAATATAGGATTTGGTTGAGTAAAGAATGGAATTGAGAGAATCTTTAGGGAATATTGAGAGATTGTTGGATATGAACTGAAATATCTTCATGAATCCTTTTTGTATATATTTGTAAGAATTTTGAAACAAAATAGGCAAGAGCGAGGATTGGAGAGATTGGCTCGAGATTATAGGTTGGCTCAAGGTTAGCTTGAGGTTGGCCGAAGTTGGCTAGTTGAGGGAGTGAGAGTATGATGAGGTAGAGAGAGGTCATTTTAATGCGTGTATTCAGGATTCCAAGGCCGTAGTATTGTAATTGAATTATATTCAATGATGATTGAGTAATTCTGTATTTATTCTAATTTTTTTTAGCGTGACTAATAAATCATATTCAATTGTGTAAATGGTGTCATGTTGTGTTCTTTAATTAGAATTGTTTTAGAGTTTTCAGAGTGGATTGACCAGTAGGATGTGATCCTAATTAGTGATCGTTATGGATGATTGATACTCTGTGTATTAAATCAACAACTATACAACCAAGAGAATGTGAATGTCCAAAAACGAGTAGCAACAACATAACTTACAGTCGCATAAGTGTATTTATGAGCTATTGCAAAGAGGAGCATGGAGCAATGTTGGGTCACAAAGGGCTGCAACAATGTGTTTCCTTAAATCTTGGATATTTTTGAACAAAGGTGTGAAGGAAAACGATTAACGGTTAGGATGAGAGTGAAAATTTGAAATGGGAAAGATCAATGGGAGAGATCTCGTCACAGTTGAGAAATATTTCACATCACATTGAATAGTGTTTACCATGGAGAGTGTCACAAGTTAAAATTTTTAACCTACGATGCGAAGTGAGTCAGCGGAGAAATAACGTGGATCGTCAGATCAAGAACCAAACCTACGGAAGAGATTGCAGTGACTGAAAAGTGATTTCACAAATCACAATATTTGGAGTTTAAGAGTTAAGGTGTCCCAAAGTAAACTAATTTGTTTGTGATGAGAAATAGGGAGGACATGTGTTGGCTCAGCACTACTTCACATTTCAAAAAAAATAAGTTTTAAGTGTTAATTTAAACTGAAAATTGTATGAATTGCGATCGTCAGGGATTGGTTAGGCATGTTGTGGGACCCTCCAGTAAGAATTTCTCTATATATGATTTGTTTTGGATTATATGCATTTTTTTAAAAGGAAATAGTGATGTTTGATTTCCTAGCATATGTATGTTAATATTATTCTCAATATTGAAATCCTTTGAAAGCTTATTGAGTTTATGTGGGTCATAACCTACAGGAACAAGGTTTTACTAAAATTTGGTTTCAGCTGCATCAAGTTCTTGGTCCCCAAAGATGAACAAATATCAACCCACATCCCAGATTCTAATTATGTATTTGAGAATATCCTGTTGAGCTCTTAAGATAGATGTTTGAAAGAATTTCAACAATCCACAATTGTGCAAAGCATTGATGCAATCTTGGTCCTACAAGGCTTGGTGGTCTTTCACCTCATGGCCTCATTTGTAATATTCCAAATTTTCCATCAGCTAATTGGAATATTAGAGTTCTTACTCTTCTTATTTAGTTAAGTAAATAAAAGGGTGGAGGGACCCATAAACCTAGTAGATGAATAAAATCCACTTCTATAGTGTGAATGTGAGTTAATTGAGTAGTGGAGTAGCATTATGGAGTAGTGGAGCAGCATAATAATGAAGAAAGAGTGGAGGTCATAGAGAATTAATGATGAACATGATGGGGGATAGTGGAGGAATAAATGAAATATGATGGAGATAGTTGAGAAGAAATTGTAGAGATGATGGAGGAAGTGGAGTGTATTTGTAGTATTTATGGAGATCATGGAGGGAAACACAGTATTTATGGAGGCTAGTGGCCACATGTGCAATGCAGTTATGAGGTGGGACAAGGCTAGGGAAGGATCACAACCATAAAAGGAAGATGAGGGCAGCAAAGGGGTGGATTCTAGATTTTTATTGTTGAGTTTCGTAAGACATTTATTTACATGCTTCAGCTGTTTAGCTATGTCTGTTGTGTTCTTTAGCACTGAGTGTTCCCAAGAGGGAATCCCACCCTTACCCACAGGGGAATTCAAGTGCCTACTCTGGGAAGGTTTTCTTGGGCAACATTCATCATCCAAAAATCAGTGCCACATTCAACCGCTCTCATCTGCACTTCCAGCTACAAGAATTACACATTCTTGAACTTGGGTTTGAGAGTTGAAAGGTTATTCTCAATACTTCCACTGAGAAAACTATGGAGGGATCAACCCTTCACACTTTGGCTCCATTTTAGTCTTCCAAGATTTTTATTAACATATCCGACATCAGTCCATCCATTTATTCTCCTATGCAGAGACATTTCCTGCAGGAATTGCGTAATTCTGCAGTGAGGGTTTGAGGAGAAGAGGAAGTTCCAAGAAACTCAGCTTGGAATTCTGTGAGGGATTAATCCTTCACTATGGGGATCAATTCAAGAGCCTGGGATTAGCATTGTATTATCTATCAATATTCTACATCATCATCCCTCCTAGACAACACAATATTACCCAACAGTTGTGCATGCAACAACTGCATATTGAGTGGAGGAGCTAAATCCTAATTTTATTAGCTTGGGATCAGGAGAAGGGAATAGCCATTTAGTTATTGAGCTGAGTGGGTGCTATTGCAGTAGATATATAATTATTTCAGCCCTAGATCAAAAATTGTCTCTAGCGAGTGCGTAACTCAATCAACAGGGGTGTAGTGTACAACCTAAAAAGGGTCGAAATTCTAAACTCAAAATCTGGCGAAACCATTTCTGGGTTGTTCTGGGTTTTTGAGTATAACATGTGGTTAAAATTATGGATATTTCTGAGCACTCTAGCAACCTCTCACACATGGTTCTCCTTCCTAGCAGCAGTAGTTTCCAGAAGCAACAACTGTAGCAACAACAACATTCCTAGTACCAAGATTTATAGTTGTTCCAACCATATTTGGTTGGCTTGAGTGCATTCTTTTTGGAGCACTATGTAAATTCATTTGTAGTGATTATAATGATATGACTTAGTTGTTTCTGCTAATTATTTAATTTCATGATGTCATATTCTAGCATTTCCAACATTTTACAGTTTTGTGCTTACATTCTGGTTATTTCCTTGATTGAAATGTTATAAATGTTATATATTCTTGTCTTTCCCATTGTGGGATATTATAGTGGTAAAAGAGCATGATCTTTGGCTTAGCTTGTGGAAATTTCATGATGTCAGAGTTATAAGAAGAAGAAGAAGAAAAAGAAGAAGTCTTCAATGGTGGTAGGATTGAATTTTTCCACACTTCTCTTCAAATCTATGCAAGATCTCACCATGGAGATCAAAGAAATGAGAAGGGAAAGGAAAAATGAAACCTCAAGAGGGTTTCAAAATGGACAAGGTTTGAGAAATTCCTATTAGTAGTATAAGCAACTGACGATGCAAAAGGTTCCACAATGCCCTACTATGCCCACATTCCTTCCAGAAGGAAATGAATGGCATGGAGATGGAAGATATTTCGAGCATGAGAATATGAGTGATTATCTTGCAGAGTACACATCTCAATCTAGAGCATTCAAAGAGAATCTGAATTTCTAGCATTTTTTTCCAGATTAAAGAGAACTGGAGACCCCACAATAGAAATAGAAGAAGAGGGCATATGTAGAATAAATTATTTCTGCCTACCTTCGATGGGTCATAAAAAAGCACGAAAATGCTTGGATGGAGAAGTTAGATGATTTCTTCCAGCTACACCTAGTAACAAAAGAAGAGGCTATTCATATTGCAGGGCTACATCTTGAGGGTGAAGCAAAGGACTGGTGGTTCGACAGATTGAAACATGCAAGAGTAACTCCATATGCAGATATCACTCAAACATTGGAAGCAAGGTTTGATAGAAGAAACCTGGAGGCACATTCCATTGAGATTTTCTTTGAAAATAAATATAAAGTGTATGAGTAGAAGAAGGGAGATGTCAGTGTTGATACACCAGGAGGAGATCAACTACCACTAACAGCAGCAAAAAAAATAGTACTCACACAGATTGGAGGAGGCCTTGAATTTTGGCAAGATGTTCCCAATACTCTGACATTGAGAGTCTAAGGCATGCTTTAGGAGGTGCATGAGGAAGAGGAAACATATACCAGTGATGGTGCAGCAGTAGAGGAGTATCCCTCACCATCACCAACACTTGGAGAAGAAATTGCACCGGTTGGAGGAACTCTTGTAGCTTTGTAAGATGTTCTCAAGAATCAAATGATTCAAGGATTGAAAAGATTTCCAGCCTAGATTGATTCAGCACATCATATTTATATTTGTGGGTTCATGCCATCAGGGAAATTGCGTTACCAAGGGTTAGATCACATTGCTGATTTGGAGCAGGAGACTATCACTTCGCAGAGGACCCTTGACTGGTTCAAGGAGAATATGTATAGATATCCCAGTTTGACATTTTTGAGCTACATACAAAACTTTGTGTTGGAGTGTGGAGTTTATGATGATGGGATTAGCATAGTTCTAATACAAGGAATCTATACAATAGCTTTTGAGAACTGGAAGTTACTATTGCATGAGTTGTCCTATTTTATTTACGATAAAGATATATTGGCCATTATGCATGCATTGGTCAAATTCTGTTTGCTTTTTATTGGCAATAGATTTTGGGTCAATACAAACCACCATACTCTTCAACATATTTCTGAGGTGGAGCAGTAGTTTCATAAGAGACAACAATGGTGTATCGGTACAATGTAGGACTATGAGTTAAACATTTTTTATGAGACAACAGATGCATTATCATGGAGATCAAAAATGCTGTCAATGAGGAGCAGTGATGATTTTAGGGCCCAGTTATTATTTGAGCATTTCGATGACCGCTTCACTTATGAATCATTGAATGGGTAGATGTTAGATGGTAGAAATCATGTAATTGTTAACATCTTCCATTATCTGGACAAAGCCTTCTTGATGAGCACCTCATAGCTCAAAGAGAAGTTTCTGCATGCAACAAATTCAAAACCTCATATGTTCTACCAGGCCAGCAGAGAGAGGTTCTCATGGAGATACCTCAAGGAGGATGAACTTCAAAATATCATGGAATGCAAATATTGTCGTCAAATTGTGGAGGATGGTATTGTCAACATTGATCCACTATCGACGAATTCACATTGCTTCGAAATTTTCACACAGTACATCTCTTCACCTGTGACTGAATTATCTTTTCGAAATGTCTTCATGCTTCATGGTCTTCCCAAGGCCATAGATAGTTATGGGGACAATTATTGTATGAGAAGTCTTTGGTGGGAACTTATCCACTGGGTGGATACCGAGATGGTGCATGATATGAGTCATCACCCATAGTTGGATGGATGGATGGAGATGATGAGAAAGTGGCTAGAAATCTACTTGTAGATCTATAACAAATGGTAGCAAGAAGCATGGTTGTGCTGGCTACTCTTCGGTGAGTATGGTTACCACCTGATATTTCATATTGGTATATTCCATCCCTCGCATAGTACTGAGCTGATGCATCAGCAGGAGGCATGGTTGTGCTGGCTACTCTTGGGACAGTATGGGAAAGACATTAAATTTTATATACCCATTGGTATATCACTGTTTCCTACCTTGCACCATAGTGATGAGATGCAGTAGCAGGAGACATGGTTGCATTGGTTACCTTGGATGCAGTTTTTCCATCACATGACATATCCAAGGTAACCAATGCAACCACTACACTTCACATACCTCATGCAGAGAAGAGGCTCTTGAACAACATATGGTTACCACTTGGGGACTCATTGATGAGGAGAGGCATCTAGCTACACAACTAGAGGCCATTCTAGACATTCTAGGGAGGAAGCTATGGAGTTGGGCATTCATAACACATTGGAGCAGATGGGGAAACCTTCCATATGAGGATGCCAATTGGGAGGGAGATGGAATTCTGGCATCCACTTTCTGGCAACACTTTGGCAGGGAGGATTGTAATCTTCCAAATTTTCCATAAGCTAATTGGAATATTAGAGTTCTTAATTTTCTTATTTAGTTAAGTAAATAAAAGGGTGGAGATACCCATAAATATAGAAGATGAATAAAATCCACCTCTATATTGTGAATGTCAGTTAATTGAGTAGTGGAGTAGCATTATGGAGTAGTGGTGTAGCATAATAATGAAGAAAGAGTGGAGGTCATAGAGAATTAATGAGGAAGATGATGGAGATAGTGGAGGAATAAATGCATGTAATATTCCAAAATAGGAAAATCAACATTACTGAGCATTAAAATGGAGAATAACAATAAATATCAATACATCAAATATGAGACAATGGAATAGCCATATTATTATTAATATCATTAGCAAATAAATGCAATATCTTTGAGGAACAACTCATACAATCAAGTCAAACAAGCCTCCAATGAATAAACACCCTCAACCATGAGATGTTGTTGTTATATAAAATGTCGAAAAGCCAATACAACACAATTTTAGTGAGGGTAGTTGTTGCTAGAAAATACAATAATGGATATCTCTTGATATATGGCTCAATAAATGCTAGGAATAGAGATCTAAACTCCCAAGAACCTTTCCAAGACGACATAGAAAGGGTTTCTGTAAATACACAAAATACACAAATGGTGAACTACAGCCCTAGGGCTGAAGTATCATTGCAACTGAATATCTAAAAGGAGGTGTCTGAATTGATGTAGATATATATATATAATTCCTCTAATATTTTCTCCAAGTGAAATGTTGATCCTTTCACTAAGGATCTAACCCTTCAAATAAAACATTTAACCCTCCTTTGCAACCGTTCTCTGAAATCACGCAAACCTCGAAGGAAAATGCACTATAGGAGGAGGTAGTCACTAGGCCTGATGCCAAATGATGAAAATATGCTCCAAGACCTTCATTGTTGGCCTCCCAATGGAAAGGCTACTTCTCCACTGAAAAATAAACACCGAAAGTGGCCATATCAATGCCCCACTTCCTCTGCCCTGCAACTCAACACAACCCTGGAAGAAACTACGATGTACCTAAAGAATGAAGCTAGCCTGAATGCCAGAATGTGGATATGCAACTTAATAAACTCTCCTAAGTGGGCACTCAAAGTCCCCTGAGGATGAGGGTGGTATTTCTGCTCGGGAACATTCTTGTGCTAAACAGCATAGCAGACTCCGCTAAATAGCTAAAGACTGCAAGAAGTCATACAGACTGAAACCATAATTATAATCAACATGCCCTTCTATGGCTGTGTTCCCCTCCTTATATGCATTGTGAGCCTTCTCACCTTGGGCCCCACTCATTAAAGCCACTACTCTCATGGATACTTCCTCCCATTAACAATGTGTTGTCCCTCATTAATCATCCACTCTCTCGATACAAGCATTATTAATTTGGTCAAATTTGACCCCATACACATGCTCCAACCCCTGTTCACACATGAGGGTGCTTTATTGAGATACTAAGATTATCTCCATTCACATTAGGAGTGATTTTATTCCTACTAAGGATATTTATGGGTCTCCCCACCCTCTTATTCCTCTATCTAAGTGGTAAAAACAAAATTTAATATTCCAACTAGCTGAAAGCTAATTTGGAGTATTATAGTCCTCCCCTCCAAAATCTTGCTTGTCCTCAAGCAACTCTAAATGTAAGTGCTGCAAAAACTCTCCTCCTTCCCTTGTGACACCTCCATATGATAGGCTCTCCTCATGACCCAAGTGTCCCACAATCAATCCATCCCAAAAATGCTCCTCCAAAGTGCTCATGAGATGCTCCTCCCAAGTGCTCAAGTTAACCAAATGGCTCACCTCATAAGGAAACAAGAGATCTAATGTTGCAACCATATACTATCAAATGTTCTCCTTGAAGCATGAGGCATAAGAAGTGTGGGGAATCTCATTACCAAAGGGAAAATTTAGTCCATGTGCCATCCCTCCAATCATTCCAACAACAATGATAAGAAAATCATCATCATATGGGATCAAAATCAGAGACAAACTAGCTTCCATATGAAATAATGGAGGAGGATAATAGTCTCTCAAGTGGAACCAACACAATATTACTCCTGATTGCCTTAGAATATGGTATGATGAGTGGTTTCCCAACCACTTTATTAATTCCTAAATCCTATCACATGCTAGGAGAAAGTGAATAATGTGTGATTTCAACTGAGCACACCCTGAGTAAGATATCATCTACCCAAAATATCCTAGGGAGTGGCCATCCTCATCACTACTTATGGCCCTAAATGGACCAAGAAGTATATAAGAGGAGTGCCCCATTTTGGAGAAATTAACTATACATGGATGTCAAGGAAAAATAAATACTCACTTAGTGGATCGTCATGCACAAAAATACAATCCTTACCATGTACCTTGAGCAACCTAGTGAAGTGGCTCATAGATGGGCCCCTTGTCATTCCTATTGGAAAAGGAAGTGGCTATGATAGCTCTTCCAAGTAATTGTGTCTCTCCTCAATCTCCAAAAAACCCATGCATCTCCTGATGTGCTGGTGCATCTCCTCTTTGAAGCCTTCCCAAGTGAATCCCTCCATGATAGTACGATATGCTCTCATGAAATCAGTGTTGCTGGAGAGAAAAAATTCATATGATGCATATAGTAGCTTCTCCTTGATCTTATAGGCTCTTGTTTAGAATATCCTACTCTGATAATAGATGACCCCATATCTCACTACATATCTCTCATCTTACAACTGACCATCAAGTACCCTGAATGAGAAGAGATCCTTGGAGTATTCCACCAATAAATGGGATCTCCAATAAGGATATACACTCAATAATGATAGCACTGCTAGTATGCAATGTAAAGCACTTGCTGTGTTATTGCCCTCTTATTTGACATCTCCCATGCCAAAGTCATATGTCAAGATTCATCTATCCTGCCTTTGCTGCCCCTCCTATAGCTGCTCCTACTCAAGTAAAGGTTGAAGTTTTTGGAATTTATCCTTCCATAGGAAGCTATCACCCATCCAAAACCTTCTGAGTTTGGCCAACGTATGTATGAGTGGCCACCATCCTCTACCATACGTGTAATATTCCTCCCTATGTGGAAGTATCTTCTTGTTCTCCAAATCCATGGAGTGGTCTCCTTGCACCATGATGGTACCATCATCCTTCCCTGAAACATCTTCTCCTAGCGCATGATTTTTTGTGAGAGTTAGTGATACTGATATTGGGAGAATATATCCCTCCTCCTTGAGCTTACTGAAGATTCTCTGCACTGTGCCAAGTCCTCCCAAGGTCCTCACCCCTCGTGGATCTATGAGTGTGTCGATAACTTAGAATTCTACTACCAGAACATGGGGGAAAATCACCCAGTCTAGACCTTAAAGCATCTCCTTTTCCATTTAGTGTAGTGGCCCCGACTGGGGATAATGTGACAAGTTTCCCAATAAGGATGATTTTGGGGTGTGTTTTTTATTATACAACATGTAATGGAAAATGACTCTGATCTTTCACATGCATCTATCTAAATTATCTATTTTTTGGGAAAAATACTGAGAGGGGGGGTTGAATCAGTATTTCGTGCAGACAATAAAACTTTGATATTTCCTTCTTAAAAACTCCTACTCTACTTTCCTGAATTCAACTCGTGTATATACACATATATCCTTTACAGAACTTGCGTATATCTAGTGAATTAATTATGCATTTAATTCATGACTTAGATCATTGCATTACTCATTTATCAGATGTTCAAAAAATAGTAAACATGAGCAGAAAGAACAGAGTAATCATCACACAAGCAATCACATAGGAACACCGGGATTTTTAGGTGGAAACCCAATTTGGGAGAAAACCACCGCTGTCATCGTCTCATTCTTCAATCTTTATTATTAAGAAAAATTCTTACAACATGTACTGGAGCAGACTCATACCAGCATGCAGGCACCCACTTGCAGAAGGCTACAACCTTCTCTCGTTTACCAGCCTTTCCTGGAAGGGAGCAACAACCCCCTACTCTCGTTTACCAGCCTCTCCTGGAATGGAGCAAAAACCCCCTGCTCTCGTTTACCAGCCTCTCCTGGAAGGGAGCTACTAACCCCTTGATATTAACACCAGCCTCTCCTGGCAGAAAGCTTCTACTTTAAGACTGAAGGCTTCAACCCTCAGATCCACTGCAGACCACGTTTCATCAATTTTCAAACTGGATCAAACAACTTCAACAAAATCCTTCACTTATCAGCAAATGTCCTTTTCCCAGAGCATCAAACAGAACAGTGAGACCACTGTAACCAAAATATCAGAGATAACCTAGACTGCAGAATCTCAATCAGTTCAAAATGCATACGTTCTTTTCTTCAAACAGACTCGGGTATATACGCGTTTTTAATAAAGGCAACCCGCGTACACATCTCTGCACTTTTCAGAAAAACCCTAACAGTCCATACGCTCCCTTTTTTAAACAGATCCATGTATATACGCGCTTTTCATGAAACGAACATCCGTATAGATCCATAAAAGATAAACTTTGCAGAATAGATCAGATCTATGGACTTACCCAGATTTCTTCAATATCTTCATTAGATTTGCACCAGGTCTTCAATACTTCTTTTCAGATCATCCTAGAGATTCATCATTTCTAGATCTAGAGATTTTGAACCTTCATCATATTCATGGGTTCATCATAGATTCAGATCTATCGATTAAGAGCAGAGTTCAACCATACAGATAAACTTCAGAGTGAAGTATTCATTTAAATCCCAGACACATGCACACACTTTTCACAATGATTTTCTTCTCCTTATATAGGTTTACCCTTTATCAATACCATGAGCCAAAACCACCTCTTCCGATGGTATTCCTAGATGGGATCAAATAGACAACCCAACGCTCAATACAATGGGTCAATACCATGGTAGTAACCCCTGGTTTTACACTTTTAGAGCACAATTGAGCATACACAACTTGGCACGTACTTTCCCGCATGCATACGCTACTTCTACTAGAAAAAACCGCGTATGCCTTGAGACACACACACTTTTCATCACTGGTCTAGCACATACTGGAATTCCTTTCATCATTATATATGAGCTGCTCTGTAGACACATCAGATTTACATCATTAATTAGTATATCAAGTCAGTTTCCATCAAGTACAACTTTCATCAAGTAGGTTGCCATCATCTTTATCAAGTGGGTTGCCATCAAGGACAACACTCTGCATCATATTGCCAACAATCTCCCCCTTTGGACTTGATGGCAACCACGATGGTGTTTGATCACAACAGATAGATACATTAAGCATAATGATAGTCTCTCCCTATTCAAACACCATGTCACTCTCCCCCTTTGACATCAAGGGCAAAGGGTGGATCAACACCAACACAAGTTTTTTCTCCTCATGTCGAAAGAAGGGCGCTGTAGATCTGCTGTGCACTGAAGTTACCATGCTCCCCCTGAGTTCATGCCGGATCTTCAAACATGTTTTTCAATGAAGTACATGAATCTATGACCTTCCTATCACCAAGGACCCATACTTACATCAAAGATCCAACCAAGTGGGTTTACACATCTTGACTCAGCTACCCAATCAAGTGGGTTTACACATTGAACAAGTCCTTACATGACTAAATATTACAATTTACATCATAGGTCTCAACATGACCTTTTCATCAAATTAAAAATATGACTCTTTATACCTAAGACAAAAGGATCTCAAGAGAGAGATCATAATTCAGAATCATCATAATGCCAACAATGCATTATTCTCAGCTAGGCTAATGCTCCCCCTAAATATGTGCATCCTGAACACTTTCAACAGCAAATCATCAAGGCATCTTCACCCAAAATCAGAGAATGAAACAGAAATATAAGAGCCGAAATACCACCAGAGACTCCAAATAGTATCAGATATACCAAACAACACCATAGCTTGTGCTGAAGAAATGATGACCCAGAAAAATTGTCAACAACCACACATACGCAGTTTTCTGGGTATGAACTCGCGTATATACGTGACTATCTTTCAGGAAACCTACGTATCCAAATTAATCTTCATAATTTTAATCAGATATGATCCTCTGCATGGCAGAGATTACTCCCAACTTCTGTCTGAGATATTCGAACACTTCCCTGGGCAGAGGTTTGGTAAATATATCAGCAACTTGTTCTTTGGAGGGAACATACTCCAACTTCACCTTTTTTTCAAGCACTTGTTCACGTAAGAAATGATACTTGATCGGAATGTGCTTGGTCTTGGAATGCATAATGTGATTCTTTGAGATAATCGATGGCACTTGTATTATCACACACAATGGAGATAGGAGGTGAACATTTGGATTTGGAAATCTTGCAAGGCTCGCATTATCCAAAGAAGTTTGGTGCAAATACGTGCACCACAGCACACTGCCACGCTCGTAGTGAAGGCATTGCAGCTTTTGCTTCTTGCTGAACCAAGATACCAACCGGGGCCCCATATAGAATGCACCACCACTAGTGCTTTTCCGATCATCAACATTTCCAACCCAATCTGCATCAGTGTAAGCATGAAGAGTAAGATCAGCATTCTTTGGATACCATAGTCCAAAGTCTTGAGTTCCTTGTAGATATTTGAATATTCTTTTGACAACCTGAAGGTGAGACTCTTTTGGATTAGCTTGGAATCGTCCAAAAATCCCAACTGCATGCATAATGTCTGGTCTAGTCCCAGTGAGATAAAGTAGACTTCCTATCATAGATCTGTATTCTGGTTGATTCACCGTGGGAGAATCATCATGAGAACTGAGATTACATCCGGTTATCATTGGTGTACTTACATGTTTGCACTCTTCCATGCCATACTTCTTCAGAATTTGCTTAAGATATTTTGTTTGTGATAAGAATATGCCATCTGTTGCTTGTTGCACTTGCAAGCCAAGAAAGAATGTTAGTTCCCCAAGTAAAGACATTTCAAATTCTTGCTGCATATCAGAAGCAAATTTCTGACTCATAGACTCTTCATTACTTCCAAAAATGATATCATCAACACATACAACCACAATCAATAGTTTATCATTTTCAGTTTTTGTGTATAAGTTGCTATCAGCAGACCCCTTTGAAAATCCTTGTTGATGAAGATATTTGTCAAGACGATAATACCAAGCCCTTGGAGCTTGTTTGAGACCATATAAAGCCTTTTTAAGTCTGCAAACAAGATTTTCATCATTTCCCAAAATGAACCCTTCTAGTTGTTCTATATAAACTTTTTCTTCTAGATCACCATTGAGGAAAGCAGATTTGACATCCATTTGATAAACTTTGATTTGTTGAAAACTTGAAAAAGCAAGAAACATTCTTATGGCTTCAAGTCTAGCTACAGGAGCAAAATTTTCTTCAAAGTATATACCTTCTTGTTGAGTATACCCCTTGCAAACAAGTCTAGCTTTATTTCTTACGACATCCCCATTTTCATTTAACTTGTTTTTGAATATCCATTTAGTTCCAATGACATTTTTGTTATGAGGTCTTGTTACTAATTCCCAAGTGTCATTTTTTTCAATTTGATCAAGCTCTTCATTCATGGCTTGAACCCAACATTCATATTTGCTAGCTTGATTGACATTGTGTGGTTCAATAGTGGATAGAAATTCCATATAGCTAGAGGATCCTACAAGAGTCCTTCTTGTTTGTACACCTGATGCCTTATCTCCCAAAATCTGAGATTCTGGATGATTCTTTTGAACATATCTGGAAGGAGCCTTTTCAGATAGATCATATTCAGGTTCTTCATTGGATCCACTATCTATATCATTCCTATTTGATGTAGAAGGACAATAGTCACCATCATCTTCTTCTGTTGTTTGTTTTTCTTCTTTAGGGGCTGCAAGAGACTCATCAATGAAAACATCAATACATTCAACAATCTTTCGAAGCCTTTTATTGTAACATTTGTATGCTCTACTTGTAGATGAGTAACCAAGAAGTATCCCTTCATCTGATCTAGGTTCAAACTTGCCAAGCTTTTCATCATTATTTTTGATAAAGCATTTACTTCAAAAAACTCTAAAATGCTTCACAGAGGGAGAATTACCATACCAGAGTTCATATGGAGTTTTGTCACTATTTACTCGAACATGTGCCTTGTTGAGAATGTTTGCTATTGTATGTGCTGCTTCTCCCCAGAAAATGTTAGGTGTTCCAGAATCATCAAGCATAGCTCTAGCCATTTGTTGAATTGTTCTATTCAATATTTCTGCTACTCCATTTTGTTGTGGGGTGCCAGCTACAGAGAACTGTCTTTTTATGCCATGTTGTTCACAAAATTCAAGGAATTCATTTGATGTATATTCTCCTCCTCGATAAGATCTAAGACACTTCATTTTTAGATCTAATTCAGTTTCCACCAGTGCTTTGAAGATCTGAAATTTTCCAAATGCTTCATCTTTGTGTTTAATCAACCCAATCCAACACATCCTAGAGAAATCATCAATAAATAAGATATAGTATTCTTCCCCATGTGGTGACTTTTTCCTCATAGGTCCACATATGTCATTATGAATAAGTTCAAGAGGCTTACTTGATGATCCTTCTTTGGCATTAAATTGTACTCTGGTCTGCTTACCGAATTGGCAAGATTTGCATATGATACTCTCTGGTAGAGTGATATTGGGAAGACCACGAATAGCTTTAAGTCTGCTTGATTTGTTGATTTGAGAGAAGCTGAGATGCCCCAGCCTTCTATGCCATAGCCAATTTTCTGAAGATTTGCTCAAGTAACATTGATCTTTGCAGTTCTTCAAAACATACAGGTTTCTTGGAGTTCTTTTGCCTCTTATAATAGTTTTACCTGTATCAAGATCACGAACCACACATTATTTTGAAATAAAGACAACTTTAGTTCCTTGATCACACATTTGACTTACACTTAACAGGTTATGCCTTAATCCATCCACATACATGACATCATTAGCCTTCACCTTTTCTTTTAAAAACACGGACCCTTTTCCTTTAATTACAGTAGGGGTATCATTTCCAAATGTAACTTTCTTTTCCTTTTCTAGAGCATTATATGCAAGAAGTTTGCTTTTGTCACCTGTCATGTGTCTTGAGAATCCACTATCAATGTACCATTTATTTTCTTCACCTTCTGCAAATAACGCTATCCCACAATTTTCAAACTGTAATTCCTTGTTTTTCCATACTTTGGAACTTGAAGGAAAAGCCTGTTTTGGCTGGACTTTTCTTCTGCATTCAGATTCTAAATGGCCAAATTTATTGCTATAAGTACATTCAACTTCATTTTGAAGAGGAGAAAAGTTGTTATAGGTGTTCTTATTTGGTTCAATATCCATCCTTTTCTCTCTTTCTTCTCTTGTCATGATGGTTTTATAGGAAACACATTGAACAACTTTATGACCAAAATTGTGACATGAGAAACATTGTCCATTGAAGTAGAGATTTTTGCGATCATGAAATCCTCTATTTGAATTTACCTGTTGGTTGTAGCTTCTTTGAAAGACATTCCTATTAGTGTTCCTTGAATTGTGATGATCATGCTTTACCTGTAAAGATTCTTTATTCCCTTGTTGAGTGGCTGAATGTAGTAAACCAGCTGTAGCTGCTTTTAGATAATTTGGTGCTGAAGCCTGAGAGGATTCTCTGGTATATCCAAGACCTGTCTTTATAAGAGGAGAATGTTGTATCTTGATAATCTCATATAAGGTTTCAGATCCTTTAGCAAATATAAGATTCAACGTCTTTTCTTTCTCAAGTTCTTTTCTTAGACTTACTACTTCACATTCTAAATTCTCATTGTGTTTCTTCTCTTCTTCATTCTGCTTTTTCAGAGTCTCTATGGTAATTTTCCTTTCTTCTAAGATAATTTTACATTCTTCTAAGCGAATTTTGAGTTGATTGTTTTCTTCAAGAAAACCAGTGTCCTCTAGAGCCTCCACAAAAGTATTCTTTTCATCTTTAGATTCAAATGCCATGAGAAGTCTAAGATCTTGTTCACATTCTTCCTCACTATCAGAGAACCCATCACTGTCTTCATGAGTGTAGTAACTTTTCTTAGTGCTAGACTGGTGCTTATTCCTTCTTGATACTTCCTTCCCTTTTGCAAATTTTTCTTTATAAGGACACTTAGCAGCATAATTACCAACTCTTCTACAATTAAAACATTTGAAAGGAAGCTTACCTCTGAACTGTCCTATGCTAAGTTGAAGTTTCTTTACAAAATTTAACTCATCTTCTTCTGAGATATATCATGATCCTTCTGCTTCTTGTACTTCCTTCCCTTTTGTAGAAGCTCTAAATACGGCTTCTTTGACTTCATATGGTCCTCCTCTTCTCATTTCATAAGCAGTTAGTATGCCATGGAGTTGTACGATAGTAAGATTTTGAAGATCTTGTTTTTCTTCAAGAGCAGAAACTTTTGACTTAAATTTTTCCGTTAGTGATCTTAAGGTTTTCTCAACCAAATTAGATTCTGCTATTATTTCTCCCATGTTTCTCATATGATTTACAATATCATCAAGACGTAAGAAGAAACTAGCAACACTCTCATCATTATGCATCTTCAAATTTTCATATTCAATTCTGAGAGTTTGGAGTTTTGCACTTTTTACCTTTGCATCTCCTTCATAACTTAGGATGATTTTGTCCCATATTTCCTTTGCTGT
The DNA here is from genome assembly GCA_034641835.2 of Pinus albicaulis. Classification (NCBI taxonomy): domain Eukaryota; kingdom Viridiplantae; phylum Streptophyta; class Pinopsida; order Pinales; family Pinaceae; genus Pinus; species Pinus albicaulis. The sequence continues at coordinate 831,689,389 of CM076579.1, read as the reverse complement.
ATTCAGCTGCATAACCTTGACAAATTCTAATTTAGTTAGACTTCCCAATAGTGCATTGACCACCTTTGCATTTGTTTCATAATTCTTCTTTTCTGTCGGATCCGTTGGTACTGCGGCTGGATATTGATATCCTTGTTCAACAATGGCCCATACATCTGCTCCCATAGACTGAAGATAGGATCTCATCCTTATTTTCCAGAAGATTAAATTGCTTCCATTAAAGAGTGGAGGCTTGATAGATGATGTTCCATCTTGATTGCTCATCTTGCTTGATCTTCCTTCTAGCGGCTAAGCCTTTTCCGAAGGACCTGCTTTGAAACTAATTGTTGGGAAAAATACTGAGAGCGGAGGGTGAATCAGTATTTCGTGCAGACAATAAAACTTTGATATTTCCTTCTTAAAAATGCATATGCTACTTTCCTGAATTCAACTTGCATATATACGCGGATATCCTTTACAGAACTCGCGTATATCCAGTGAATTAATTATGCATTTAATTCATGACTTAGATCATTGCATTACTCATTTATCAGATGTTCATAAAACAGTAAACAGGAGCAGAAAGAACAAAGTAGTCATCACACAAGCAAACACATAGGAACACCAAGATTTTTAGGTGGAAACCCAATTTGGGAGAAAACCACCGCTGCCGTCGTCTCAGTCTTCAATATTTATTATTAAGAAAACTTCTTACAACATGTACTGGCGCAGACTCATACCAGCACGCAGGTACCCACCTGCAGCAGGCTACAACCTTCTCTTGTTTACCAACCTTTCCTAGAAGGGAGCAACAACCCCCTACTCTCGTTTACCAGCCTCTCCTGGAAGGGAGCAACAACCCCCTGCTCTCGTTTACCAGCCTCTCCTGGAAGGGAGCTACTAACCCCTTGATATTAACAGCAGCCTCTCCTGGCAGAAAGCTTCTACTTTCATACTAAAGGCTTCAACCCTCAGATCCACTGCAGAACACGTTTCATCAATTTTCAAACTGGATCAAAAAACTTCAACACAATCCTTCACTTATCAGCAAACGCCCTTTTCCCAGAGCATCAAACAGAACAGTGAAACCACTGTAACCAGAATATCAGAGATAACCCAGACTGCAGAATCTCAATCAGTTCAAAATGCATACACACTTTTCTTCAAACAGACTTGCGTATATACACGTTTTTAATAAAGGCAACCCGTGTATACATCTGTGCACTTTTCAGAAAAACCCTAACAGTCCATACGCTCCTTTGTTTAAACAGATCCATGTATATACACGCTTTTCATGAAACGAACATGCGTATAGATCTATAAAAGATAAACTTTGCAGAACAGATCAGATCTATGGACTTACCCAGATTTCTTCAATATCTTCAATAGATTTGTGCCAGGTCTTCAATACTTCTTTTCAGATCATCCTTGAGATTCATCATTTCCAGATCTAGAGATTTTGAACCTTCATCATATTCATGGGTTCATCATAGATTCAGATCTATCGATTAAGAGCAGAGTTCAACCATACAGATAAACTTCAGAGTGAATTATTCATTAAAGCCCAGACACATGCACACACTTTGCACAATGATTTTCTTCTCCTTATATAGGTTTACCCTTTATCAATACCATGAGCCAAAACCACACCTCTTCTGATGGTATTCCTGGATGGGATCAAATAGACAACCCAACGCTCAATACAATGGGTCAATACCATGGTAGTAACCCCTAGTTTTACACTTTTAGAGCGCAATTGAGCATATGCGACTTGGCACGTACTTTCCCGTGTGCATACGCTACTTCTACTAGACAAACCCGCGTATGCCTTGAGACACACACACTTTTCATCACTGGTCTAGCACATATTGGAATTCCTTTCATCATTACATCTGAGCTGCTCTGTAGACACATCAGATTTACATCATTAATTAGTATATCAAGTCAGTTTCCATCAAGTAAGTTGCCATCATCTTTATCAAGTGGGTTGCCATCAAGGACAACACTCTGCATCATATTGGCAACACTATTCTATTATATACCACGAATGTTTTTTCCTTTGTGCAATCTAAAGAGATATCCTTCAACTATTAGTAATATATATCATTTAACAGTTGAAAGAGATGAAAATTATGTAAGATGATTCTTCTAAAAAAATAGTTTGATTAGAATAATTATGAAAAATATATCGCATTCATATTTGTGATTATATATTTAATAAGAAATCATAGAAAAATATTAGAACATAAGTGCATGTAACATTCATCTATAATAAAGTTTCAAATGCAATAAAAATATGACTACCAATATATAAAGCAAGACGTAATACAAGTGAATAGAAGTACCATATGTACAAAGTTCTACTCTTGTAAACTGAAAATAATTTATATGCTCCTATTCACTTTCAAGAAATTTAAAGAGTACATTAGTGAAACATCAGTTAAACAACTTTAATTGTCAAAAGATAAAATATTGCACTCCATCCATTCATCAAAGAATTCACAAACTTACAATAGTGCATTCTTTGCAAATGTTTTTGACAAATTTCTAGACCCTTATCTAAATGCATGAGAGGGGTTTAAATACTAAACAAACTATGTTCTAAAATAGATTATTACATAAAAATAGAGGAGGTTTCAAAAAACAATCCTCGTAAGAATAACGTTAACTACAATCTAGGAAAATAAAGTAACAATATGACTTAAGAGTTTTGATCTTTCTTTTGTATTTCCTCTCGAAGTCGATAAATATCTAGAATGGGATGAGATGGCTGCAAAATCTATGATCTGATCTGTCCTTTGAATATCACATTTGAGAGTGTTGGTTGCGATCTTCTTGTTGAATCTATCAAAGACTATAAGATATGGTATTGATGATAAGGTTTGATCAGAAATTCCAATAATTTTCTTGATCAAACTTATTTAACTTTTTAATTGTTTCATCCTATGTTTTTGTTTTTTGTTTCCACCGTGTTTCTAGATGTTTTACTTCTGAGAGAACTTTCGATGTGCACTCTTTGATAAGTTTTTCTTTCACAAGCTGTTCACACATAGATTCAATAATTTCCTTTGCCACCTTGAATGCTTTTGTTGCTGCTTTATATGCATGCTTTATCTGTACTTCCCAATCTTTGAATAATATTTCCTTGTGGAACTTATCTACTAGGGGTGGATCAGCTTCCTTGCATGAGTCTAATGTGTTAGTGTCGGTATCTTCATCTCTCCGTCAGTGATCAAATTCTCTTGTTGCATTGCATATTAGGTGTCTCGTTCAGTCTGCTACATTCCATTAGGAGCATGGATCATCTGACGGTAGTGGCTTTCCCTCTACCTGCTGGCCCATTTCCATTCATTAAGATAATTTGCAGTCACTTTTTGTCTTTAAATTTGCAAGAGTCATTTTTATGGTTTTCAGTCCCATTAGGTCTATGGTTTCATAAAAAAGGTCTTCAAAATGTTCAATAACGGTCAACAGGCACATGAGGAGGTTTAATAAAGTTCCAGTACCAATAAATTTCGTAATCGCATGCTCAAAAATGTATTTTTCCTCAAAACCCTATTTTGAGGAAAAAAAAAGTATTTTAGGTTTTTTTTTTTTTTTTTTTTTTTCTGTAATTTCAGTTGTCTCATATGTAAATAAATTCAATGGCAACCCTAGTCACCTTTCCAGGCTTCAACAGCTCCATCCCCTGCAAGGCAAACAAAAATCAAGTCATTCAGTTCATTAAAGGCAGAAATAAAGTAAACTGCCCAAAAAATAGAGTTGAAAAATGGCGCGGCACATTGGGTGAGAGGTGCAGCGCATAGAGCTGGCGTGGCACATTGGGCCGGCCTCCACAATGTAAAAAATACACTGGCACGATGCATAACAGGCGTGACGTGTTGGGTTTGTGGCGCGACGCATAGAGTTGCAAGCCATTTGCACCACAAATTCATCCAAATCATCAATTTGCTTGGTTTTATCCGGTCCAAAGTAAGTCAACAACTCTTAAAATGCTAATGAAATTGTGTCTTAAGATGTTTATGATGATTTAGTAAAAAATTTCAAACCCTACTTCCTTGCAATTTTTTATCAAGACATGATTGCTTAGGGTTTGTAAATTGGTTTTTGTGGCCCTCACTCCCTCACATTTTTATTCCCTCACTTATTTTATAGTTTCATTAAACAATTTTAATATCCCCCATATCCCTAAATTCATTCACCTCTACCCCCAATTCCCATTTTCCCAAATCCTAACTACAAAATCCCCAAACCCTACTCACATCCCTAAAACTCTTACTCCCATCCCTAAAACTCTTACTCCCATCCCTAAAGTCTGTTCACACATACATTTTTACACTCTCTTCCATACATTCTACCTATTTCATTCCTCCACCATATTTTCACACTGTTATCCACAAAACCATCCATGTACAACCACATTTTTCAAAACAAAAGGAAAACAATGGAAAGAGACAGTGATCATGGGTATGAGCAAAAGATTGAACATGACCGGGAATCTTGGCTTGAGAGAAAAAAATTGCACTTGGGAAAGGATGATAGAGAAGGCCAACAAAAAGAAAACATGTTGGGGCACATGGCCAACCATTACTGGGTGAGAAACCATGTGTGCAAAGCAAGAATCAAGATCTTGAAGGCCAAGTTGAAGAAGGTATCAAAGAGGCGAAAAGAGAAAAATAAAATTTAGATCTTGGCCAAGGCTTCCTTGGCCTAGCATAGCACTTAATGGAGGACACTCAGCCCAAATTTCAAAAAAATTGCGACAATTTTTTGCATTTTTGGAAATTTTGGGCCAAAACACAGGTTTTTCTGCCCAATGCGCTGCGCCACCTGGCGCTCACTTTTGATAGGGGACTCCTTTTGATGAAAACTTAACATTTTTGGATTTTTCATGGAAAAATATGCATTCCTACCAATGGCCAAGAAATGTTTACAGGTTTTGAGCCCCCAAAAAGGTCAAAAACACCCCAAAAATGACCTTTCTGCCCCTTTTTGGACACACAGGAAGCAGTGTTAGGAGAACTCAATTTTGGAGGGGAAAATGGAGGCCAAATTCAACAATTACACTTGTGCTAGAAAGTAGACAGGCAGACCTTTCCAACAAGCCCAATTGGAGCAAATTTTGGCACCAGGAAGGCCTCCAAAAGTGGTTTCAAACAGGAGATATACATAGGGAAATCAGGCGCGACACATTGGAGGAATTTTGCTCATTTTTGGTCAAAAACTCTGTTTTTCACCTAGTTTTTTCACAGTTTGACTTTTTTCCTTCTAATTGTCAAACTCATGATGTAATTTAATGTGACATGATGGATTTTGATGTAATTTTGCTAAATTTTCACTCAGAGAGTTAGATTCATCCATCAAAAGGTAGTTTGCAATTGAATGAATCAATTTCCTAGTTTTTAGAGGCAAGATGTTCCACTGCCTACTTTTTAGTTCTCAATTTAGATTTTGTTGGAATAGCTCCTAATCTTATGAGCTTGACCTATAGAAGCTAGGATGAGTTTTTGGTTGCTTATATCTTGTAATTTTTCAGTCATTATCATAGGTTGGACTTTTGGGAATGCTTTGAGCATCATTGTACATTCATCTATGTAGTTTGGCAAAGGAATAGACCGGGGTTTGCAACACTCTATGGGATTCATGTGGAATACTGATTTGATATTGTGTTTCTCTATGTAAATGTAAGTTTACTTGTGTTTTATGTATGCCATTTTCTCTCTTATTTCTTCTTAACTAAAACAAACAAGGATAAAGGTAGAATCCATTGAAATTGCAGTGCTTTACCTAGGATTTTCTTAGTTATCTATGTTTTCAGTTGTCTGAAGAGGATCCCTGAAGGTTTCTTTCCCTCCTCAACTCCTCACCTATCTAAATCTCTCTGTTTCATTCAAATTTAAGTGTCAAATCAATTTCTTGCCTTGCCCCATTGAGATCTTTGCAAAACTGGGCCTCATTCCCTAGACCCAAAATATGCCTTTCCATTTGAGCCAACAAAACATCCTTAAAATCAATCAAGCTCTTTTGCACACATACCTAGCCTAAAATCAGTCATCACATCCATCATCTCAAGCTTTTATTAACCATATTTTCCGAGATTGACAAGGAGAGAGCTCTCTCCCGACTTGGTAGGGCTAGCTACCAGGTTAAGCATGGTTTGATGTTACCCTAGATCCTACCTTTCTCAACCTGAGGTAGATTTAGGCCCTAAAATAATGCTTGCCTTTGAATGTGTTCATTGATTTTATTCTTGATCTTCTCACATTCAAATTTTTGCATAGCTACTTGTTGGATCAATTTTTTACTTGAGTCACAATAAGAGACAATAATAGCAGCTTGTTGGAAAAATACTTCTTGTTGTTGCTTTAACTTAGTATTTACATCCAATGCTTCCTTTATGAATTTCTCTAACTGTGGCTAGCTTTGTAATCCGGTCATTTCTTCTTCCAGTTGCATTTTCTTCTCAGTGGTTTCTGCTCGATGCTACAAATTAAGACTCTCAAAATATTTTTGAAATTGGGTCATCTTTGATTTCATTTTCTCACTGGAGTTATATTTTTCTTCGTGTAACAGCCTCTCTAGTTCTTGTATTCTATCTTCCTTCTTCTTTAGTAAAATTTTAACCTTAGTAGATTTATCAATAGTGGAAGTAGCATATGCCCCTACAAACTGTGATAGTTTGGTTAAATGTTCAGTAGGATCAGCTATGGGATCCTTCCATAAAACTTCAACAGATTCATTTGTAAGATTTGAGACTGTATTATCAATTTTTCACTTTTTGCTTCTCCTGACTATAACCTTATGACTAGGACTATAGAAGATATGCAGTGAAGGGATTTCCTCAACTTGTAACATTATTTTTTCTGTAGGGTAAGCCAAAATGATCTCTCGATCATGAGTTTCTATAACTTGTTGTAGTGGAGTAACAATTTCCACTAACTTCTGGGAATGTTTAGGTGTCTGAAAACTAGTATCTTTATCAGTATTGGGATTGGTTTTAGGAGTTTTTATTGCTTCAGAAAACTCATCTCATTCACTATTCAAATTCTTAGGTTGGGACTTTCATGAATAATCAAGTGTATCATGATTGTGTTGAACTTCTTTAGAAGTTGACTCTATTCCATTACTTCCTTTTTTCTCCCGCATCTCAATCTCTTGGATTACTTGATAAATTATCTTTTTGGGCTTTCCTTTCTGTTTTTAGATACATTTTCAGAATTATCTGAATTATGAGATTGATGTTTTGATTTCCCCGACTCATCCTCAGACATGTCTTTTACTTCATTATCCAAGCTAATACTTAGAGTAGGTTTGTTGACATCTTCAATAATTAACATGTTAAGAGGAATTCTCTCTAGTATCTTATTTTTGTATGTTTGGAAGACTTCCAAATCATCTTGGTTGAGTTTACTAGATGCAAACTTAACTATATCTGAAAAATTTTCCATGCCTTCAAATAAATCATCAAATGTGTCTATTTCTTTCACAAAAGCCTTCATTTTGAGCTCAGTGATGTAGTTTTTAATTACATCTTTTGGAAAATATGGTCATTTTGGAATTACTTCCAAATTCAATAGATTAATAATTGAAAATTCCTTTTAGGCATGACCAATATCAAAAAGTGAAAAAGTACCACATTGTAAATGAAAATTAGGCCAAACATCCTTCTTAGCTTCTTTAAGGTATTTATAAATACCATTAACAAGCTGGTAGACTATCTCTCTTGCAAGTAACTTATCAAGAACATAATATGGTAGGATGTGGGGAGAAGCATAACTCCCAAATACTTTGAAATATGTGAAAATATCCTTTGCAAACCATCTAGCAATAGAAAGAATATATGTACTAGCCTCTTTGGAAACCATAGGGGATTTCTCATTGAACATCATCTGGTGCATAGGTAACATGACTCTATGAGAAATTTTAGAAAAATGAAAATAGAAGTCTAGATCCCAAAGGGCTCTATGGTAAATATGGATTGAGGTAGGGTCTTGGGTCGTCCATTTCCATCCCATGGTAGGAAAACTAGAAGAAAAGAAAATTGCGTCCATGACATATGCACTCATATAAAAGGAAAGTATTTCTTTAGATGAAACACTTCTTTTATTCCTATACTCCATGATGTGTTTAGATAAATTATCAGATAGGATAGTTGCCCAATTCATAATGAAATAATTGACGATTGTGTCAATTAATGGGACCTGATATTCAGAAAACCTAATGGTATCAGGTTTTTCATATACTCTGGACAACATACCGGTAGCATAACAATAAGGGGAAGGAATTTGGGCAATTGGGTACATACCGAGTTTATCTCGCTTAATATTTCCATGGTATTCTTTCCATTCCTTTATGACTTTCATCAGATATATATTTTTCATTCTAAAGCTTTGAAGAAAATCCATGTCATATTTCTGCTATGGCGAGGGTAGATTGTACATTGCTTAGAAGTCTTCTGCCCTGAATGACCCAATATTCTTGCCTTTTGAATCTTTGAATGTTCTATATTCTATGTTTAAGTGGTTAATTAACCACTTAACCATGTCTGTGTAATGGGGAATTTTTGGCCTTGCGGCTACCTTATGGATGAATAAACATGTTGCATTGAAACAAGTTGCATCTGAAGTAACTTATGTGCCTGTTGTAGAGATTTTGGTTATTACACTTGGATTTTCGTCTTCAAATAACTGATACATTTCTTCCCATGATGAAATGTCGCAATCCTTATGACATGTGGTTTATGAAAACAAGGGAGACATGTCTGAGCTTTCAGTAGACGGTCTTTGATCAATCTTTTTTCCTTTCTTATTATTTTCAATTCTCCTCACTTCTTTAAGTGATCTCCAGATTTCAGGAAAATGGAGCGAACATTAAAAGTACAGAGAATAGGGAAGAAAAATAGAACTAAAGTTATTGTGGCATTCAATCACTTCAACACATGCTTGAAGTAGATAGGAATTTATCAAAACCTTACTTCTATTAAATGTTATTAATCACCAATAATATTTTTAAATCAAATCTCTTACACCTTCATGTGAAATGCCTATCAATCAACATAATGTGTATCTCTTATTTCATTTTGATATGACATAAGTTATTTCTCATGCTTGACTAATTAAATTCCATTCATCGCATATCACAACTTATAACTTTTTCATTTATGATGTTACCCATAAATTCTACGAAATGTGATCTACGCAAATCACACATCGCAACTTTTATTTGGTAAATGAATTTTCTTTTAGTTAAGTCCCGTGAATTGCAAAGTGCACATTCAAGAAGTCAACCAGATGCACTTTATGTGACTTTGGAGCTTTATGTTTATTAATTTATTGCCTCATTGGGTCCGCATAATTGCAACTCATAGCAAATTTATTTATAGGTTTGATCGGTTAAATGAGGTGCGATGCGATTTTAGTTTATAACGAAAATTAAAGAATTTGCAATCAGATTTTAATATAACTTCAGAAATAGGTTAGCACATTTCGTAGCCTGTGTGAATTAGTGGGTTTCAAGTCCTTTAAGTTTGTAAGATATGCGATTTGCGATGCACACTAAGGAATAAAGCGAAAAAGTACAAAGAAACTTTATTTCCTAATTGTTTCTTAAGGGTCCCCATTTATTGAAATAAATGGGGGGTGTTGTATAGTACAAAAATTGGAGATTAAAGCATTTGCGAGAGAACCAACTATCTTTGACTAACTTTTTGAAATTTCTAAAACATTTTTGAAATAAAAATAGTTGCAGGAATGAATTTCAAACAAATAATATCTTACTAAGCAATGAAATATGTCTTGAATACAATTCATAAGAATGTCTCTTTTAAAGATATAAGTATGAGAATATATATCAATATTTACTCAGTTCAAAAAGATAAAGCATCGACTCTTACAGATCAACTTTATAAATATTTACTCTTTTATCACAGGTAGAGCCTCTGATCCAATAGGAAATTTAGGCTCTTGGTAGGGTTACCTTTTATCCAACAATGATTCACTGTTCCATCTAATGTTTCTTACAATTTCTGAAAATAAATTCTAACTTTATACAATTGATATTTTTTGAAACTTTTCTTTTTGTATCATATTTTTATTTACTTAAAAGCCATTGTCTTGGCTTGGTAACCAAATAATGAAAATGCCATTGACTAGTTGTAATTCAAATGATCCAGCAGCCTCTTGATGAGACCCCTTGTCCTCTTGATATAATCTCAAGTCATTGCCCTATTTTGGTAGCCAATATTTATAATGTCAGTTCGACTATTTCCTTATGACATGGTAAACAAGCTCGTGATGAGACTTATTATATTTTAAGATTTTCTAGTTATAACCTTTTTTGAATGTGTTTCAAAAATTAATAAATTTCCCTGGATGGAGTGAATTATTGGTCCTTTTGAGGATTCTGGATGATAATGTTGAGTTTTAGATTTCTTCTCTGTAAAATAGCCTTTACTATGTTAGAGATTCTTTTCTTGACTAGTGACAGAATAATCATGCCATATAAGGATGATAGTTCATTAGAGAATAAATAACTTCAGTGAAATTGCATTTTTTAGTGAAAATAAAATCTATTTGTCTTTCAAATATTTCGATTGTTTCCTTAACACTTCTTATTTCTATAAGAGATAAACAAAAAAGGATCATCTAAGATTTTATTTTGAAAAGCCAAAAACTTATACTAAGCAACTTTAATTTTTCTAAGGAAAAGAAAAAAGACACGAGTATACAGGGAATAGAAGGGGTTACCTCCTTTGAAAAGTATTTTTTCAAAATCTACCCATTAGCAGGCAAATAATATCTTTTTCTTGATAGATCTTGCAATAAGAATGTTGATGGGCCTATTTCTTCAATTATTTGAAATGGACCTAGCTAGTGTTTTTGAAACTTTGTGTGTTTACCTTTTTCCTCATGTGCTTTGTCCCATTTCAATACCAGATCACCAATTTGATTTTTTTTTTTGAGTAAAAGAAGTTGAATCAAATGAGGCTTTTACTATCTATTGATGATGTGCATGAGTATGCTTAGCTTTTTCTCTTTATTCTTCTAACTTTATAATTTGACATTGTCTAAGTTGTAAAGAAGAAGAAGGATATTCATTAATAAATTGTACTAAGGAAAGAGAGGGAATAACTACATTGTAGGAAGTACAACTTCTTTTCCATAGACAAGAATGAATGGAGAAGTTCCAATAGAAGATTTTTGAGTTATTCAGTCTGCCCAAAGAGAAAATATTAATGATTTATGCTAATTTCGTTGGTTTTGATCAAAAATTATTTTGATTATTCTAATCAAATTTTTATTCATGGAATCTGCTAAACCATTTCCTTGTGGGTAATAATTTGTAGAATAATTAAGTTTAAAACCTCTTTTTATTGCAAATTCCATCATAGCAGTTCCTAAGAAGTAATATGCATTATCAAACATTAAAGTAGTAGGTAAGCCAAACCTAGTTATGATATATTGGTCGATGAAATCAATGATACTCTCAGGGTTGTCTACCTTTAATGAAATTTCTTACACCCATTTATTAAAGTAATCTATAGCTATGAGAATATATCTATGTTGTTTGGGAGAGTTATGAACAATCTCACTGATTATATCTAATCCCCATTGTTCAAATGGTTGTTCGATATTGACTAGTTTTAATGGGGAGGATGGCTTCTTTTGTCTTCCAGATGAAATTTGACACACTTTTCATTGTCTTGCATATTCATGAGAATATTTGAAAAGTGTAGGCCAATAGCAACCTGCATGCAGGATTTTGTGTGTTGTCGTATTTCCTCCAAAATGTCCTCCATCCGGTCCATCATGGAGTTCCTGCAAGGCTTTTTCTGCTTTAGATTTTTCTAAGCATCGTAGTAGTACAAAATCCAAATTTCTCCTAAACAATACATCATTTATTAATTCATATTTCTTGGTCTTTAATATCAAATCCTGTTGCATTTTGTAATTGGGCTGGGTCGGAGCATATCAATTCTTCAAATAGAATATGAGATCAGCGTATTGAGTTTATGCATAATTGAGGCTTACCTCTAATATTTGTACATTTTTACCTGAATCTCCTTCTGATGATAGATTAGATGCTCCTATAATCATTCTGCAAAAACCTCGACCTCTAAAAATTTTAGAGGATCTTATTTCTAAATCATATTCTTCTAAAGTGGTAACCCAGTTAGCCCTTTTATCTCCTAATTCTCTTTGCATTAATAGTTGTCTCACGGGAGAGAATGGAACTATGTTTTTTGTGTGTGTTTTTAAGAGAAATTTCCTGAAATGCTTTATAGCCTCACAGTCAGAAAATGCTTGCTTTTTTACAGATGAATAATTTAGTTCTCCACCTTGCAAATTGAAACTGAAAAATGATATTGGTGCTTCAGTTTGTTGGACATTAAGCTTTGTTAAAATAACAACATATGATGTATTTGATGAAAAAGTATATAAAGTAAAAGGATTAAGAATTGGGGGTAGTCAGAAATGGAACATTGACAATGGATTGTTTAATCAAATCAAATGCTTCTCTTTCATTATGTCCCCATTTAAAGACAGAATTTTTATTAATCATGTTTTGTAATGGTAAAACTATTTGTGAAAAGTCAAGGACACACCTTTTAACAAAATTAATTTTCCCAAGAAATGACTACATATCTTTCTAGTTATGAGGGAAAGGAATTATTTTAATCTCTTCAATTCTTTTAGGATCAATATAGATACCTATTTTTGACACAATGAATCATAAAATTTTTCCTTCATCTAATGCAAAAAATTATTTCTTTGGATTTAATGAGATGCCATACCTTTTACATCACTCAAAGACTTGCTTTAGGTTATTCACATGATTTTTTACTTGTTTAGAAAAGACTATAATGTCATCTAAAAAAATAACCATTGATTTATTTATGAGCCCCCTAAAAGTTGTGTCCATATCTCTCTGAAAAGTGGCACCTGCATTAATTAATCCAAATGGAATCTTTTGATAGGCATAAGTTCCCCACTTAGTCCTGAATGGAGTCTTTAATCTGTCATCTAGTTGTACGAGAATTTTGTTATATCCCAAGAATCCATCTAGAAAGGACATAAGTTCAGAACCATCTACTATCTCCGGTACTTATTCCATGGTTGCTAATGAAAAGTTTTCCTTTTGACATTCTTTGTTTAAATTCCTCAAATCAATGCAAATTCTAATATCACCATTCTTCTTCCTAAAAGGTACCAAATTTGATACCCATTTAGAATGGCTGACTGGAAAGATGATTTTTTCCTTGAGGATTTTGTTCAACTCTGTTTTGATTTGATTTTCTATATTTGGATGAATCTTCTTCAATTTCTGTTATTTAGGTTTTTCTTCTAAAATCATAGCATTGGTATGTTGAATAAAAATAGTATCATATGTTTTAAGATCAGTATAATCCCAAGAAAAGACACTTTTGTACATTATAAATAACCTGATAAATGATAATCTTTCTTCAGAAGTTGGACCAAGACCTAGATTGACATTTTGAGGTTTTTCATCAGTTCCTAGATTTACTAACTCAAATCTTAAGGTAGAGCTTTGAATTTTTGAGTTAGTAACTCTTTTAAACCTATATTTCAGATCATATAGGTCTTCTAACTTGACAAAATACTTGGGGATAGGATTTTCATATTATTCTTCCTTAATCTGAATTTCATGTTCATTTTCATCCAAAATTTGAATATCATAAGATCCTTCAGATGTTAAAAAATCTATGATATCTGAATCATAATTTAATACTCTCCAATTGGTAATAATATCAGGAAAAAATGGTCTAAAAATTAATTCAATGGAAAATCTATTGGGACTAAACTCTTGAGATGGAATTAACTTTGATGCTACATTGGCCAGTAGATCTACACTAGCATTTTGCAATCTAGGTGTTGGACAGAATTGTGAGTTACAGATAAAACACGCTTCCCTAGACAGGTGCGAATCTAGAAAAATAGGTTAAAGACTATACGATTACTTTTTCTAACTAAGAACATACACACAAAATGGATTAGATGCTTACTTGGAATCCAAGCACGTCCAAATGATTCGTTTTGTCACTTACGTTGTAGCTTCAAATTCCAGCCGGTTGTGCAAAATATTTCCTACAATAATGAACACTAAAGAATAGAAGATAGCAATAATATAGATGCCTTTTCAAGTTAGTTTGATAAATTAGTAAAGCATAAACCATATACATCAACTAAGATCTTGCAATATGGAAAATCAAAGCCAATACAAATGCATATAGGGAAAAGTAAGTCGTATTCTTTATTAATGATAGAATGGGAGGTTACAAACAAATTACCGATTTAGTGTCACCATCTCCAGCAACACCCCAACCTCATCACAATGCAGATATCTCCAGAAAAATGTCACTCAAATCAATCTCCTCAATGAAAAATCCACCAGCATTTCTCTACACAAATTATTCCTTATCAAACACTAAGATCTGTGCTAGATTTATAGAGAAGCTAAGGTAGTTTTACAATCAATAACATTCCAATAATAGGCAAGACATATTCCAAATATTGCAGATGTCAAATGGACACATGGATTCGTAGTTTGAAACACGTGAACTCTTCTAAAGGCACTGGCCAAGTGGAAAGTCCGAAACAATGAGAATTTCTCTCCAAATTTGACCAACAGACTCATAGATGTCAAGAAGTGCTTTACAGAGCAGCCTTGCATAGGACTACCTGCATATGAAATTCACTTAGTCCCTTTAGAGGCAGCATTGGTGAGCTCTCATATGATATATTATAAGCTTCAAACTTTGGAAACCTTTGCAGATGAAAGTCTTTGATTGATTTGTCTTGTTCTTTGTCTTAGGGCATGTAGCAATTGAAATGTTAGGGGATGATAGACCCCATACATTGGCCCGAGAGATGATGCTAAGTTAACCAAGTCATTGGGAATGATGCCCAAATTGACCTATCGTAATTGCCCCCTAAAGCATGAAGTCGAAATAATAACAAAAATATTTTGATTGATATGATTTACACTGCGATGAGCTGGAGATGAAGCAGAGTGGCAACTTGCATCAGTCTTACAATAAATTACATCATGATATATCCTCTTGATTATAATTGTTGAGGGTTGGCATTCCCATGTTCAACACATAAACAATCTAATAACATGTACATAATTCATAAAGTCGTCAAAATTGGAATGTTTCACAATGCAGACATGCCTACAGATATAGGCCCATGTTTGGATGATGATCTCTATGTAAGGTCACTATATAGATGATGTGTACAAAAATATTTAAATCTTAGCCTAGATGGCTAAAACTAGATCCCGGGTCTTCTTATCTCATTCACTCGATCATTCGGGTACAAGTCTATCCATGCGAATATATGATTTTTCATCGAACATGGAAATACATTGTTTGATTACCAGCCAATGATGTGAGTTGTTAACAAACGTGAGAGAACCACCATTGATGTCAATGGCCCTCAAGGTACTATAGTACATTTCTTAAGGCATGAATAGATGATTTGATTTCGAACGGAAAACAAAATCTTTCGGTCAAAGGTCTGGAAGCGAGGATCTTATCGATGCTATAACAAGCCTCATGGTACTGGAATCTGATGTTTCTAAGTGAAATTCCTGGATAATGATTTGTTGTCAATAGAAAGCCACCTTATTGTGAAACTGGAGTTACTGATTTCAAAGACAAGCGTATGACTTGATATAGAAATTTTCAGGGATGATGGTCATGAGAATAAAGGTTTACGAGTATTGCAGAAGGATGAGTTTATTCACTGGATGAATTCTCTTAAACATATCGGCAACACTGTGATGAGTTGGTAGCATTGAACCAAAACCAAAGTGAAGGTATGATGAACCATAGGTATGAATGAATCATCAAAATTATTACCCAACCCAAATAGTCACGGACATGGAGTGAAGGAAGTGTCATGTTCAAGAGTGACTTGCTACCATAAAGAATTTTTGCTCACTTTTCCCAAATTTTTCCCAGTCATTTTTCGACCAGTACCTCTTTATTTTTTAACAAGCTGGAGGAGGATAACATTTTCTTGATCTATAATTCAACCCTTCGGGTAAACAAGGTTTCTATATTTAATAATTCAATGAGTCTAGTGATGAATGAAACTCAATTCTTTCCATGATCGACAAGCCCATCACTACTTTATGTTTTAACGAGTTTAATGAAAGTGATAGCTCGACCCTTTTTTCATATTTAGAGAGTTTGAAAAAAATGACGAAAGAAAACTCCATAAGTGTTTTTTTGTAAATTTGTCACTCAGATCCAAAAAAGTGTAAAATAATATCTGAGAGAACCTCTTTGGTCATGTTTAACCAAGGTATTCCTTTTTCGTAAATACTCTATCTCAGTTCGGAAAAGGGTTAAACTTATACTGCGTAGATATCAATTCATTTACTTTTACGATATCGAAAATAAAAGTGCTCGGCAATATTTTCACATTATCGGAGTGTGAAAAGAGTTGAAAGAAGACTCCAAGGGTTCCTTTTTCGTTGTTATTGAAGCTCGAAAAAGACATAAAAGTGTGCTTCAAATCATTTTTCATTTTTAATAAAGCTTGAAAAATAAGGAGAAAAAGTATGCTTTATGGTCAAATCATTATTTGAAATAAATTTTCACGACTAATCTATTCATCAGTTGTATATCCTATTTAGAACAACGTCAAATGGATTAGAAATACCTATTTCATGATAAAAACATAATAAAAACTATAGTCATAGCAATAAATTTAACTTGCAAATAATTAAATGACTATTAAAAGTAGTTTCACTATTCATTTTTACCATTCCATAGTTACCATTTGCATTTTGGAGCTCTGAACATGCTTTTGCCCCCAAACTTCAGCTATTGATTCTGATCGTTTCTGTGGACAGAATTCATTTCCGTTTGATCTAGGTTAGTGATATGAACCTCCTCTTTCCTTTATTATTCATTTCATTTCCAATTTCTACAATTGTTTTAGGGTTTTAAGGCCCCTAGGGTAAATTCTGCCCAAAAAGAGGGCAATGCACCCCTAAATGTCGAAACCTGGGTTGCATAGCAGGTAAAATGAAGGGTGCTTGAATATGTAAAGCATTGTCTCTTGTTAGGGAGTGCCTTGGGCACAATCTAAGTTTTTGATTTTCATATTATGCCCAAATTTTTCCTAATTTTTTGCAATGAATGGAATCTAATGGATCTTATTGTTGTATTTCAAGTTTCCATCATGTTAAAATGATGATTACATGGAGGGAAATAGAACATGAATACCAGGATATGATTTTCTTAAATGATCTGGGTACAGTAAGATCCCTAAGAGATTATGGACTGCTTAAGTACTTCAAATTGTCTGGGATGAGGCAACAAATAGAACTATTGGACTTCTTAGTTCTAGCATGAGATCCAACTATTAAGGAATTTCATATTAAGAACCAAGTAGTTCCTATAATAGTTTTTGGTGTGTACTTTCTCATAGGTTTGTTGAGGATGGGCTTGCACATTTCGCTCTCAGGGTCTATTGTTAGAGGAGATACAATGAGAGATTATGTTTTGCAACATTGTTATCTAGGTTCAGAGCGAAGAAAATATGTAAAGATAAACATCCAAGATGCTAGAGAGTTTCCCTTGAGATATATCATTTTCACGATCGCAAAACTTGTCAGCACCGTTACACTACATGTAGCGAATAGATCATATATGCAGTACATGCTAGAGTGTATGGAGGCAATATTCTTCAACTATTTTGAAGTTGTTCTATCTCAGATAAAGGAACAACTGAATAAAGAAAAGGGAGGAAGGAAGAAGAATTTATGTTATGGTTCTATTCTTATATCCTTTTCCTTTGAACATATTCCACTGATGTAGCCACAACATTTGACACTAGATATATCTAGTCCTAGATATCCTCAGATGCAGAGATGGGTAGAAATCATGAGTCGTCATGCATACCAATCGACTGTTGTGTTCTCTACTACATTATTTTTCTGGTTCCGACAACAGATCGTCGAAATTGACGAGTATGCATATGCAGGTGCTGGTTTCCGAGGGGATCCAGATTTAGCATTACCAGAAGGCACTCAGTGGGGTGAAATAGGTAAGAATGTTTTGACCATGTTTTTTATTTTCCTAAGGTTTATACAATATTTTTGTATTTTTATGTTCTCCCAAGACTAAAATAAATGTTTGATGTAATGCATATGTTGGTAATTTTTAACCACTATTGGAACTAGTGCGTGAAGCAGATGTGCCAGCAAAGAGGGCTATCAGGACAATAGTCCTTCAGGATCTTGATATGGCTGAGACTCTGACTGAGCTTCAGCAGCACATAGAGGGTTTGACCTTCAAGATTCTAGATTTCCGGATCAAAGAGCTTCCTATGCGACTGCAGTGACACACTATTGGGGTTCCTAACTACTGGATGTGGTTACTTCGTAGGATAGCTACATCTATAACATGATACCACAAGCACCATTAGTTTACTTGTGACATTTTGCATACATTTTGAGTTCAAATGACCAATATGTCTTGGGCACAAATTTTTTAAAAACCTATAACTATCTATCTCTATGATTTTAGTGTTTTCCTATGTTTATTTTGCAATCCTATTCAATGATGTGAATTTTTTCTTTACATATGTTGCAAATTTCTATCGAAAACTTGATTAGCTAATGAATCAGTCAATGCATTAAATTTTTTTGAAATGTGTTGATATTGAATAAAATCAAAGTGTCTTTCCAAAATTAAAACTCTAAGGAAAAATATATGCAATGTTGGATTTCTAGCAGTATAAACACTAGTCAGTTGTAATACCACAAGTTGTGAGTCTAATATTATGATGATATGATTGATACCAAATGAAATGGCATCAGAGAGAAGTTCGATCAACGTGCTATACTCAGCGACATTGTCCACCGATTTACCAATACAAATCCCTTGAAAACTCACTAACTTGTCGTTCAGAGCGAAAATCGCCCATGCTATAGAGGATAGATCCTGCATACTATGAATAGCACCATCAGCATATCCAACAAAGGGTTCCAAAGATTGAGACATATGTGGTGAAATGTAAAGCAGATTACTAACATCAAGAAAATTCTAAAAACAAATTAAGATAGTGAATGCAAATCAACAACATATATAAACAATATAATACAAAAAATTACTACGCTCATGATTAAGCATGGTAATGTTTCAAATACAACCCATTTCTAGGTTGCGCCAATGGAATTCCATCATAATCAACCAATTCATAGGCGCCCTTAGCAATAACTCTTCTGAAAATATTGGGGCCATGCCATAATGGCTCAAAATTTCTTGTACCAATTACATCAGCTTCTTGATTGTAAAGAAGGACCAAGTCACCCTCTGAGAAAATGAAAGGCTGGAAATTTTTGTCGCATTATGCCTTTATACGTCTTTTATGCACTTCGTTGGCCAATTGGGCTTCATGACATGTTTCATCAAGATGGATGAGGTTAAGGAGACATGCTTTTTCTTCTTAGGTGTCATCTAACAAGTCAATCAGGATTTTTAATGACGGTATTTCACATTGGATTGGTAAGATAGCTTCCAGACCGTACACCAATTGAAAAGGAGTAAAGCCAGTTGCGTTTCTCACCGAGGTGCAATACACACACAAGGTGGAGTACAAGATCAAATGCCAATTTATTTTATGAAATCCTATCATTCGTTGAAGCATACCTTTAAGAATCTTGTTGATAGCTTCAGATTTTCCATTTGATTATGGATAATAAGGAGTAGAATTATCATGTGACAATGCTAACTTGGCAGTCAATTCAGACATCATGTGGTTGCAAAAATGCTTCCCATGATTTATAGCTATAGCCTGTGGGACCCCAAACCATGCAATAACATGATTAAAGAAAAACAATGCAGTTGTCTATCCTGTGTTGTTGAATGTAGGCATCGCTTCAGCCCATTTTGTAAAATAGTCGACTACGACCATAATATAACCGTGCTCCCTGGATGAATGAGGGATATAGGTCATGAAGTCAATACCCCATTTCAAAAATGGACCCACAGAGACAACGAGATGCATTGGCGCTGGTGGTTTGTGTATTTTAGGATAAAAAATCTGGCATCCATGACAACTTCTGACCGCGAGGATGCAGTCTCAGAAAATAGTAGGCCAAAAGTAACCAGTGCGGAGTATATTTTGCGCAATAGCATAACCAAATAAAATTCCACCACAAGACCCATAATGACAATCATTTAACACTTTTTCAGCCTCCTCACGCTTGAGGCACCTCCTTAAAATGGTATCGATGCCATGACGATAAAGTGTATCGCCAACGATCAGATTATCTTTGGTTCGATATCGAATATGTCGATGTTCAGAGCGAGAGGTATCAGGTCAAAAATTTTGGGTTTGTAGATAAATTATTAAATCACCATACCAAGGATTAGATGATCCAATCAGAAACAGAGACTTATCATGAATTGATGGTTCCGACGTAGTTGTAGTACTATCAGAGGGAAGGTCACAAAGAAGCTCAATAAGAACTAAAGACTTCTTTGAATTGGATTTGATGAATTCCAAATAAAATTCCTACAAAATGACAATCCATTTTGAATATTTCCCCCCCAGAAATTGATGTGACAAGATATAATTCATGGGGTTGCAATCCGAAACTATAGTGGTTTTTCGAAGTAGGATATAATGGCGAAATCTTTGAACAACTTGAACAGCCGCCAAGGAAAGCTTTTCTACATATTAATACTTAACTTCCGCATCATTGAGATTATGACTCAAATAATAGATCAGATGTTAAATTCCATATTTTAATTGGACTAATACCATAGCAATAGTCGTTTCAGCCACGACGATATATAGGAAACCATCATATTGATAATTAGGGGGTAAATTCATGATGCTCGGACAAGAGTTTCCTTTAAAACATCAAAAGAAGCTTGTGCAACTTGGTCCCAATGGAAGGGAACTCCCTTTTTCAATAGTCAAGTAAATCCTTTAGCAATTTTGGCATAGTTTGGAATGAACCTTCTTAGAAAGTTAGCCTTTCCTTGAAGTTTCTATAACTAGAGTAAGTTTGATGGCACAAGAAAATCAAGAATGCCCTGAACCTTCAATGGGTCTATTGAAATTCCTTCTTTTGAGACTAAGAATCCAAGTAGGTGACCAGAACCAACACAAAACACTCATTTATGTGGATTGAGGCATATTTCATAGTGTCGGCAGTGTAATAAAATGGCTCTCAAATGCATCGGGTGATCAGTCGGATTTCATGAATGCACTGGTAAATCATCTAGATACGGTTGAAAAATGTTCTTGATGTCATTGAAAGCATAATCCATTTCTCTCTGAAAAGTGGTCCCAACGTTCTTTAAACCAAATAGTAGTTTCCTATAAGCGAATGTGCTCTAGGGACAGATGAATGTTGTCTTATGTTGATCCTCTAGGCGGATATTGATTTTATTGCAGCCGTAAAATCCATCCATGAACAAAAATATTTCACATCCAGCACAATATTTAATGATCTATTCTATAAAGGGATTAGGATAGTTTTCTTTTGGACAAGCATGATTAACATCCTGATAATCGACGCACACTCTAATGGTTCCTTGCTTTTTCATGACAGGAACGATGTTGGAAACCCACTTACTTAATGGAACAGGGTATATGAAACCAACACGCAAAAGTGTTTCAACTTTTGCTTTGATGGTAGCAGCTTTCTTCGGATGAACAGGAAAAAGCTATTGATGCACCGGTTTGACATCAGGATACATATTAATAGTGTGTTCAACTATACTAGTATCTATGCCCGGAATTTCCTCATAAGACCAAGCAAATGCATCACGAAATTCATGAAAGAGAGAGTGATATTATTCAAGTTATGATGGAGAACAAGATACACCGATATGAATATTTTCTACACCATCAGGTTTGGTCGAAATATTGATAGAAATGGTTTCTTCAATATTTGAAAGATTTCGCTCAAAATCGATTGCATTAATGCGTAAAGAATTCAAAAAGAAATTTTTGATGGATGGGTGAAATAGTTCACTAAGGTTATTTTCTTCCTAATCAAGAAGATGGGAACGATGATGATAATCTTCCCATGGTTCTCCTTCTAACATCATGGCTTCCAAATTATTCTCATTTGTCAATAACATTGAGGAAAATGGATCAGATGGAGTACCAATAAACCCAAACACTTAGTGATACGGATTTCGGATTTGCTGCCCAAGCCAGATAGATTGATTGCTATGCTAGCTCAATAGGGTTGGGTGGCAGAAACTCATCCAATGTAGAAATATTAGAATCACCCATAATCTCCCTTAAGCTAGATAGAGTGGAAGAGATCATGTAGTAGGTGTCTATATTTGCAATTTCTGTCGACGTCACAGGCGGCGGTAATGCAAAGTTTCCCATTAAAGTGGAATACTTTAAGAGTCGTACACCAATGTTTTAAAGTTCTAGTTGGGGTATGTGAATGAATGAAACGCTTCCAGTTACCTACGAAGCAGAGGCAAAGAAGGATAGCTGATTAATGACTGTGATAGTACCTTTATGTCGAAAGGAAATCATTCCAAAATATGTAGAAAAAATTGCAGTCATTTCTTATACCCATGGCCTTCCAAGTAAAATATTATAGTCATGGGGTCCATCAACAACCTCAACATCAATATTCATTTTTTCCCCCTAGTTCAACATGTAGGTTATTAATAATACCACAAGGTTTATATGTACGTCCATCAAATGCCTTCAACATCGTTGATGATTGTGATAAGCATGACGAGGCAAGTGAATTCCAACAATTTAGATACATAATGCATGTAGATACTCCCTCATCAATAATGGTGTGATGAAAAATGTGATTAAGAACATTTACCTGTATGGAGAATTCCAATTTTTTTGGTAGTTGCGGCACATAGCCCATATGATTAAAGACGACAAGACTAGAATTAGTCGGATCAATTCCAACAATAGCCAACAATAAAGCCTATTTTTGGGAGGGAAAATTTTGTAGTACCTTGAGAGCAGACATAGCTGAAGGGGATTGAACCAAATATTCAACTATATTATAATTTTATGCAGCTCTTTCTCGAGGATTATATGTCGATTTGTGAATTACTCCCTTTGGTGGCTTGATTGTCAATTCAGGAATAGTAGTAGGCGGTATTGATTTCGTAGACGGATTCGTTGTCGAGGTAGTAGGTTAATCAGTGGCCTGACTACCATAATATTTATTACACGTTGACACCAAAATATCTATTGAACGTTTTGTGATAGATAACATTAACACTTGGGAACTAGGAGATGAATCCGTAGCAACCATGTTTGTGTCCGGATTTGGAAATGGGTTTGTTAACATAGCTGACGCATGGGAAGTCTTGATTATTTTTGAGACTTCAGTGCGGTGAGGACAATCCCTAATAGAGTCTTCCTCATTACATATTATGCATGGATAACGAGGTTTCCGAGGTCCATACAATTGATTCGATGATCTTTCCTATGGGTTAGAAGTGTGTTTTTTCTTAGTTTTTCCCTTTTTCTTACTTCCGAGTTGCTTGTCACTTTTTCCTTTGTCAAATGACATGGAAATAATTTTGGAAGTAGGAGCAGGATCAGATGTTGTAGTGTGGTATGTGCTTGTAGTGCCTATCAAGCCATCTCCGACATGAGAGTCCTTTAATTGAGGAGGAACAATAAAATTAGATCACAACGCATTAGGAATTGTTTCATAAAACATACCAGACTGAGTATAAATCAAGTCTAAATATTGAGCACGACACCACCCTTAGCCACATCCTCAGTTATAAATGGTAACAAGGACTTAATGAACCATTCAGTAATGATATGATCTGGAACAAATGTCTTAACCATTCGACGATGACGACGCCACTCATGAATATGATCAGAGATGTGAGTAGCATTAGTCTATTTGAAAATGGTCAAGAGTTTTTTTCAGTTTTATATCTAATGGGTAGCAAGAAATGAGTCAAAAGACAATAGTTAGGGCTGTGAAATTATCAAAAGAAGCTCTAGGTAATTCAATTTACCATTTTACAGTCAGACCTATGAGCGTACACTGGAAAAGAAGTAGTTGAATAGAATCATCATTTAGGGAGTTTGATGAACACCATAAATGATAAGTCATAACATGATTTGAGGGATCTTCTCTAGGGTTTCCATTTAACTTAAGAATATCCGAGGGTAATTTTTGAGGTATCACCAGCCACCAAGGAGCATAGTTAATTGGATCATTAGCTAGCTGATTTAAATCTAGTAACTCTAAAGTTGCAACAAAGGGCAACTGTCAATTATGGTCAAGTTGAGCATAGCTAAGGTAAGATGTAATTACTTAAGCAACAGGCCTTTGAGCACTAGCATAAGGAATCTGCTGCTGGTAACCCAGATAGGGGTTATTTTGAAAAGAAAATGCTTGAGCATTTTGTTGACCAAAACCTAGATATGATACTTGTTGAAATAAAGTTTGATGCATTTGAGCTTGTGGCTACAAAGGGGTCTGTCCAACAATGTTATAACCCAAGTTAGGATAACTTGGATTCAGTTGATAGGTATAACCAGGTTGCAGTTGTGACATCTCATAAAATGGTAAACCAACTTGTGAATATATGATTCCGGATATAGGTTGTTGTAAATTAACCAAAGGATTTAGAGTCTGTGGACCTAGTATTTGATGATATTGAGTTGAAGGACTTTCTTTATAAGGTTTCACAAATTTTTTATTATGTAACAGGGGTAAAGATGTATTAACAAGTGGTAATGATGTGGGTGTAAAAGGTTGAACTGGTTGATACGATTGTATAATTGTTTGTGGTTGGATAGGAAAAGTGGGTTGCCATTGAAAAACATTCATTTCGACATTAGATTGACCAAAAAGTGACGGAGTACTATCATATTGGGTGACCAAAGGTTTCCCCCAGTATGAGGAGGATAATAAGACGAAAAATATTTCTCTCCAAATTCTAGGAGTCTTGTTGATATGGTACTTGAAGGAATAGACCCAAAAGGAATGGCTTGATATTGCCCTAAATATGTGTATAATGAATCAAGTCGTTTAGTACATACTATAGGATTATCAGTTAAAATACCGAATGATGACATTGGTAAAATCCATGGGTTTGAAGATGCACCAGAGAAAATTCTAGACAATGATTTGTAACCTGATGGGACCAAAGGGCCACCATGAAAATATGACTCTGGTGAAGTTTTAAACATCGACATAGTAGCTAGGGTAGGAGCTAATGTAATTGGAACAGATAGCTCAACCTAAGATGTTGGTTCAGACATGGTTATTTAACCAAATGTATACATGTTTGAATCAAAGGGAGTTTAAAAAGGAGAAGGATCAAAAAAAGCAGATGGTGTTGATTGAGAAAAAGACTCATACAGGTAAAGGTCCTCCCCAAAATGGGTTGGAGTTAAAGGTGTCTTGTCTTGTGGGATTTCTTCAATCACAATTAAACCAAGTGGAAGTATTTCACCGTCAGGCCCAAAGTATATTTCAGGTGGTTGACTGTGTGATATGTGAAATTCAATAGCTACAAAAATTTGTGGGGTGACTAAGGTACAAACAACTTTTGGTTGTACGAATTCAGGATTCATATGTTCTGGAAAAGAGGAGACAGGATCTGGATCAATTTCTGGTTGAACAACGTTGGGTCCAAGAGGTACGGTCTCACTGATTGGATGGATCGTGACCACGAGTAGCTGTGAAGACTCCGTTTCAACAACAGTAGATGAACCGGGATGTGTAGAAACAACTTTAGCTAACTCTGGTTTACAGAAATATGATGTTTCACCAGAGGTACGAATTGTACTTGATTCGGCAGATTGTGATCGCCTTCACCTACCAAAAGTAACTTCTGGTGGTAAATGTGGTTTTAACACTAGTCTACATGAACGACGGGGGAAAGGATTTTGTTCTTCCATGATTACTAATTTATTTTAATAAAAAAAAAATAAACAATATAAAAGGGTAATGATGGGAAAAAGGATTTACCAAGAAAATGTGAGCTGCAGAATACCTCCTAGCGAACAAAGAAGTACGAGAAGGAAATATCCTTGAATGCTCTGTTTGGTGTATCGCAATTTACAAGGCGTTCGACTGGGTTCACTATGGATGGATAGCATCTAAAATTTTTCCTCCCAAATATACCTAAAGGTACATGGAGGCCCAAGTCCGTATTGGCGCTGTCTGATGCGAAACCACACAGTGAGAGCACCCCTTTATACTTATCGTACTGTAATATGGACGAGCTATGATATACTTACGTACGTGGAGTGAGGTATCACACTCAGAATGTATCACAGACAGTTTAATGAAATCTGATATTTTTTATGACTTCAAAACACATCTCTAGCCTAGACCTTCTAAATGTTATCGTTATGGTTCCAATTCTTTGTTAGGTAAATTGAGATTAATTTTATGTTGATCTTTCTTAACAACTTGCCTTTCAAAGGTTAACCACAATGATGTATTGGAAAATTCCTAAAATGAAACTAAGAATGATAATCAATCTTTCATTTTTAGTTTTTCAATGAAAATACTAGCTACTAGAGGGAAAGAGCAATCAATTTGCGAGAAAAAAAAAATCAATGAGCACAAACTAAATGCAGATTTCCTAATTGTTCCTTTTGAAAAACACACAAACCACTACACGCAAATGCATATTTTTCTTTTCAATTCCTTTATTGTTATGAATGCAGAAAAGAAACTAAGTGCACTAAATCAACAAAATCAAATGCCTTTTACTTTTTAGAAATGAGGAATATAAATAGAAATTTATCTTTTGAAGGAAAAATGAGGAATGAAACAAAAATTTCTCCTATCAGGGAACGAAGATTTTATGACAATTTCCTTTTTCAAAAGAAAATGGAACTAATGCGACAACAAAAATAATTTGAAATTAACTTTCCAATGATAAATAAAAATGCTTTAAACAAACATTGAACAAATTTTCTTTCAAAGGAGGAAGAGGTAGATGAATTCACCAGTCAATATGAGGCACATGATTTTCAAAATACATCAGTAAACAAACTGAAACAAACTGCAAAGAAAAATTCAAGGGAATTTGGATGGCTTTGGGAGGCTACGCAGTCTCTAAAGAGAGAGAATGCTTTACAATGCAGGCCTGAAAGGGAGACAGTGCTATGCAAATAACTATGTCTTGTCCAAAAGTGTGTTGGGCACAGTGTCAAAGGAAAAACACATCTGTTTAACACACTTCTTTTGCAATTTTGGATCTTAAAAATCCTAATATTTGTGAGTAACAACTATTGGGTGAAGAAACAAAGAAAATTAGAGGTTAAAACACCTAGGATAAAGAGTAATCTCCCCTGCAGAGTCGCCAATTTGTATAGAATTGTGAATTATGGATAAAACATGCTTCCCTAAATGGGTGCTAATCTAGAGCAACAGGTTAAAGACTATACGACTACTTTTCCTAACTAATAATAGACACACAGAATGGATTAAATGCTTACTTTGAATCCAAGCGCTTCCAAATGATTCCTTCTGTCGCTTCCGTTGTAGCTTCAAATTCTAGCCGGCTGTGCAAAATATTTCATGCAAGAATGAACACTAAACAACAGAAGATAGAAATAATACAGATATTTATTCAAGTTAGTTTGCTAAATTAGTAAAGCATAAACCATATACATCAACAAATATCTTGCAATATGGAAAATCAAAGCCAATATAGATGCATATAGGGAAAAGTATGATGTATTCTTTATTAATGATAGAAGAGGAGGCTACAACCAAATGACTGATTTAGTGTTAAAATATTCAACAGCATCATCCCAACCTCATCATAATGCAGATATCTCTAGAAAACCATCACTCAAATCAATATCCTCAATGAAAAAACACCAGCATTTCTCTACACAAATTCTTCCTTATCAAACACTAATATTTGTGCTCAATTTATAGAGAGGCTAACGTAGTTTTACAATCAATGAATTTCCAATAATAGGAAAGACATGTTCCCAATATTGTAGATGTCAAATGGACACATGGATTTGAATTTTGACACATGTGAGCTCTTCTAGAAGGCACTGGCCAAGTGGATATTCCGGAACAATGAGAATTTTGCTCCCAATGTGACCAACACACCCATAGATGTCGGGAAGTGATTTGTAGAGTAGCCTTGAATAGGAATACCTGCATATGCAACACACTCAATCCCTTTAGAGGCAGCGTTGGTGAGCTCTCATATGATATATTATAAACTTCAAACTTTGGAAACCTTTGCAGATGAAAGTCTTTGATTGATTTGTCTTGTTCTTTGTCTTAGGGCATGTAGCAATTGAAATGTTAGGGGATGATAGACCCTATACATTGGTCCTGGAGATGATGCTAAGTTAATCAGGTAATTTGGAATGATGCCCAAATTGATGTATAATGCTAGGTACAGAAGAAATATTATAGGCTAAGAGATTAATGGTTAATTCTTGGACTAATGATTGTTAATGCTTTAAATGTCCAGAATTACAATGAATGGTATTTCTTACCTGTCTAACAATGATTTCTGAATCTCCTAGGACTTTCAGATATTTTATATTAAGATCAATGGCTTTGTACAAACCTTCGACTAATGCTTCGTATTCAGCTATATTTTTTGGACAATTGAATTCTACTCTGCAGGCTAACCTTGTCTTTTCTCCTTTTGGGTTTGTTACAATACGACCAGCGCCTACAACATCTTTAGATTTAGAACCTTCAAAATAACGAGTCCAAAATAAAAAATCAAATACTGCTTTATCTACAAAATTTATACACTTGGAACTATTTGTCTAGGAAAAATTATCAATCTGAGAAACAACTACATTATCAAAGAAAGGTGATGGTTGAGCATTGAAATTTTCCTAAAATGACTCTGTTGAGTAGTTTCCAATAATTCTATTATTGAATGCTATTGGACCATTTACTCCTTCAAGATTGGTGACTGTATGTTTCATGAACTTTTCACAGTCTATCTGAATTTGATTTGGCTTTCCATTATATGGTAGCCACATATGTGACCAGTCTGTTGCAAAATACCCATGAAGTTTTTAAGAACAGTCTCGGCTTAAAACTAAGCCATAAAACTCAAGAATATCAACCACTGGTATATCAATTATTTGAGTAACCTTGGGATTTGATGAAAATCTGATGGAAACTGAATTTATTTCTCCTACTGCCTCTACTCTGGTTCTATCAAGTTGTACTCTATGAACAGGGGAACTCTGAGGAGCTATGTTCAACTTAGCATAGACTGATTTTGGAATTATATTAGAGGAAGCCCCTGAGTCTATTAAAAAATTATAAATGTTTTTATTATAGATATCGTAGGTTAAGAGAAATGGATTTATATGAGATATGGATAGAACACCTATCATAATCAAGTCCGTAGCATATATTTCAGTTGATGGAGAAGGTGTATTACCCACTTCATTAGTAGCTTGTACTATTACTAGAGTAGGTAAGGTTGAAGAAGGAACCACATTTAAGTCTATAATTAATATTTTTTTTTTGCTGCTTTAATTTAGTAATCTCATGAATTGAAATGTTGGCCTTGGTTTTCTTCATATATTTTATAGGAATTTACAAGGTAAGTTTCATAGATCAAGAACCAAAGGTAACCACTGACAAATAGATCACATATCAGTACACTAGTATAATCACGTGGTTAAAACCCTCAAAGAGGGAAACAATCCACAGACTGAGCCAATGCGGCCACTTCTGGAAATTTATTAATATAAAAAGAAAATTTACATATGTTTCTCTCATAATCAATTACTGGAAAAATGACCCTCCATTCTCTTTAAATAAAGATCATGGACCAATTGTGTGTTAATCCATGGATCAAGTGTCTTTAATACCAAGGTGAGAGATAACCATCAGATCACTAAAAATTGTGACCATCATATTATACGTTACAAATGTAC
Source organism: Pinus albicaulis (assembly GCA_034641835.2). Classification (NCBI taxonomy): domain Eukaryota; kingdom Viridiplantae; phylum Streptophyta; class Pinopsida; order Pinales; family Pinaceae; genus Pinus; species Pinus albicaulis. The sequence goes on along the minus strand of CM076579.1, from coordinate 831,659,483 downwards.
ATGGTAAAGAAACACACTTTCCCTAACTCTACACTAGAGTAATTTATTCTTAACTATTCCCTATCTGTCAAAATATCCTAACATCCCCCCTTAATAAAAACTTGGGATAGGATTGAAGGATTTAAAAAGGTGACACAAAAGGAGCCTATTTCCTATGTGTCGAAATATCCTAACATCCCCCCTTAAGAACAAATTGGGATAGGATTGAAGGATTTACAAAGGTGACACAATAGGAGAAGGAAGGAGGCATTAGAGCCTATCCCCCCTTAAAGAAAACTTTCTTGAACTCCAAGCATGGATTGTGAGAGCCTTTGTAAAGATATCGACTACTTAATCATTGGTTGGACAATACTACACTTCAAGAACATGATCATGAATGAGCTTTCTGATGAAGTGTATGTGGATTTCAATGTGTTTCATAAGATGATGCTGAACTGGATCCTTACATAGCTGAATGGCACTCTAATTATCACACCAAAGTGTAGTTGGATGTTGCTGATGAAGACCAAATTCAGACAAGATCTGACAAAGCCACATGGCTTCCTTGCTGGCTTTAACTACACCACGATACTCCGATTCTACTGAAGAAAGAGATATGACACTTTATTTCTTACAAGACCAAGTAATAGGTCCTAAACCAAGAGTGAATACATATCATGTAGTATAATTTCGATCTTCAGGGTCACCAGCCCAATCAAAATCAGTGAAACCAATCAACAATGGAGATGATCCTGCACCGTAATGAATCCCAAATTGAATTGTACCTCGAATATATTAAAGTATTCCTTTAGCTACTTTCCAGTGAATTTCATGAGGTTGGTGCATAAGCTGAGTGATAAGACCAACTGCAAACGAAAGGTCAGGACGGGTATGGGTTAGATACATAAGTTTACCAACAAGTTTATGATATAAGGTAGCATCAACTTCAGGGGTAGTACAAGTGACTGAAATATTGACTCTAGACTGAAAGGGAGAAGGGGTTGGCTTACAATCTTCCATGTGAAAGTGGTGTAGAAGATCGCAGGAATACTTGGACAGACAGAGGGTAATGGCTTCCTTGGATTGCAAGACTTGAAGACCAAGGAAATAATGCAAGTGTCCTAAGTCTATCATTTCAAAATTCTTTTTGAGGCTAGAATTAACATGGTTTATATGGTTTGGATCACTACCAATAAGGATAAGGTCATCAACATAAAGAACAAGGATGGTGAAGGACTTACCCACTTTCTTGGTGTAAACATTTTTATGAGAATGATACCTAGAAAAGCCATTATCTAATAGAAATCTATCCATTTTGGCATAACAAGCACAAGGAGCTTGTTTGAGACCATAGAGAGACTTCCTAAGGCAACAAACAAGGCTGGAGTATTTTTGGATAAAGCCATGGGATTGTTCCATGTATATTTCTTCATGCAAATATCCATCCAAGAAGGTGGATTTAATATCCGTCTGATGGACTTCCCATTTAAAGGAGGCAACAAGGGAAAAAATAAGGCGGATAGAATTCATTTTGGCAATAGGGGAGACGTTTTCAGTATAGTAAATGCCTTCAACTTGTAAATATCATTTAGTGACAAGATGTGCTTTATGTCTATCCACTTTTCCATATGGTACAAACTTTGTTTTGTAAACCCATCTACATCTGACAAGTTTTCTTCCTTTTGGAAGAGGAACAAGATCCCAAGTATCATTCGCCAATAAGGAGTGATATTTTTCATTCACAGCTTCATCCAAATATGGATGATCAGAGGTTTCTTCAAAGGTTTTTGGATTAGGATTTTCTGGAACTTGAGCCTATAAGGAAGAGGCTCTTTCAAATTGAGAACGTGTACGTTGTCGATCAGCAGGGTCACCTACAAGAGAAACTGCTGCATCCCGAGTAGAGCGGACCCATCTTGGAAGAGGTGGAGTAAAAGGAACAATTTCAAGTGGTGGAGGAGGATTTTCATCCTCTCTTTCATCATATGAACTAGAAGGAATGCTATTAAAAATAGAAGAGAGAGAGAAAGGTGGCACATATGCCGAATTAGGCTCGCAGGCCAAAGGTGGCACACTTGTCGAACTAGACTCGTAGGCCGATATATTTTCATCAAATTTTACATCTCTTCTAATGATTATATATTTGGATTTTGGTTGAAGAAGTATATATCCTTTGAAATCTTCAGAATATCCAATAGAAATGCATTTTTCACTCTTCGGTTCTAAGGCTTTATGTTTCACATTTGGAATATGGGCCCAAGCATCACTTCCAAAAACATGAAAGTGACTTGCATCTGGTTTGATTGAGCTCCAAGCTTCTTCTGGAGTTATATTCTTTAAAACCTTAGTAGGAGTGTGATTGAATATGTAATTTTCACAGTTAATGGTTTCTGCCCAAAAATTGAGATCAAGTCCTTTAGACTGAAGCATACAATTAGCCATTTCTTTTAAGTGTGATTCTTCCTTTCAGCTACACCATTTTGTTGTGGAGTATATGGAACAATATGTTGCAATTGAATGCCATGCTTAGTGCAGAAGTTGATAAAAAAATTTTTAACATATTCTCCTCCATTGTTTGATCTTAACATAAGAATTTTATGTCCAGTTTATTTCTCAACAAAGGCCTTAAAGGCCAAGAACATGTTAAAAACTTCACTCTTGATTTTTAAGAAGTATACCCAAGTGCGTCCAGAAAAATCACCAATGAGAGTTAATAAGCACTTACAACTAGAGAAAGAAACAATAGGAAGTGGACCACATAAATCATTGTGCACAAGCTGCAAAGGGGCTGAAGCGTGCCAAGAGGCACGTTTGTCAAAACTATCCTGATGATGTTTTCTGAGTACACATCTGGAGCAAACACCATCTCGACAAGATACCATAGGAAGACCCATCACCATATTTTACTTACATAGAGTTCTAAAGAGAGCGATAATTTAAGTGGCCAAAACACTCATGCCAAAGTTTTCTTAGTTCATCATTATGAGCAACAAAAATGAAGGGAAGACATGATGATACAAAGTTGTCAAAATTATACAACCTTGTGGAATCATCAACAATGCCAGTAGCTAAAATATGTTTAGGATATTTGAGGTCCTTGATTACAACATCATGAGGTGAGAATTCTACTATTTTCCCTTCACTTGAATGAGTTATCTAATAAAAAGAAAGAAGGTTTCATGACAAGGTAGGAACACATAGTACGTCATTTAAAATGACCATTATCGAGATGAATGGTTCCAGATCCTACAACACTAAGAGATCTATCATCACCAACATAAATATGTTTGGTGTTACAATCATTTAAAGAATAAAACACAGCTTTATTTTTGGCCATGTGATAAAAAGCTCCAAAATCAATGAGCCACTCATGAGAATGAGAAGAGGAAGATACATTTAATGCATAATGAGATCTTGATGCTTGACAACCATAAGAAGAAAGTTCCATTCCTGAAGATGAAGGTGAAGAGTGCTCCAAATTGATGTTGTGTTTCTTCATTGTTGCTTCTAAGGTGTCCATATTCTTAAAACATTTGGACTCTATATGTCCATCATGATTGCAAAAATTGCAATGTCTATCTGTCTTATTTCATTTGTTTTTATATGCCTTATCATTTTGGTGAGTTTCTTTTTCAGTTTGCGGCTACAATTTCTTAGGATCCTTGTTTGGTTTTAGACCATAATTTCTAGGATGCTGCTTCTTGGGATTATTTTTATATGATTGTTGTTGGGCTGCTAAGGCTTTCTTAGAAGTGTTTCCAGAAGTGATAAGACCAACGTGTAAGATTTTTTCTTGTTCTCTTATCGAAGAATCACAAAAGGAATCAAAAGAGGGATTCTTGTAGGTGTTTTTCTGAATAAATGATGGCTTCTCTAGTGGAATGGAAGGTGGAAACACATACAAAGTAAGTAGGTCCAAGATTAGCAAAAATGAAATAGATGAGGCTACTATATTCCTTTTTGACCTTACAACCTTCTAACAGAAGTCTAAGGGTCTTGAATTTGGACAAAAAGTCTTCAACAGAGGAGAAATTAATAGGGTCCAAATTAAGCAACTCATTTTCAAGCTGGTGAGCCCTGATTTGATTTTGAATTCCAAAGACAGTGTTTAGTTTATCCAGGGCTTCATGAGGGGTGTCAATGCCAATGATATGAAATTGAAGATCTTGAGAAATGGGCATTCCTATGAACCCTCATGCTTGATCTTCTTTATTTTCCCATTTAGTGACTTTATCATCATCAGAAGGTATAGTTTCTACCCCTGTGGCTATTATGTAAAGCCCTTTACTTCTAAGTATATCTACCAGGTGAGGTAGCCATTTGAAATAATTGGTGCTATTAAGAATAAACAGGCATGCACTTTCCATTTTTTTTTTTTAAACTGAAGTTGAGAAAATCTAAAACTAACTACTCCAATGGAAAGATATCGAAAACTTAGGTCTTTTAAAAAAAAAAGGGCTTCCGAATGAAGAAGTTATGCATTTTTGAAAAAACGAGTTGAAGATGCCAAATAGTCATGGGAACAGGATGAAGTGTGACTTTTTAAAAACAATTATGCCCCTTTTAACAAAATATTTTTACAAAAGAAGCTTGAGAAAGATATTTTGAACCCAAGACCTCTATTCTCATAAACTAACCCCTCACCAAGTGATATATTAAAAGGATTCTAATTTTTTATTTTTATTTTTTACTTTTCGATGTGCATGCCTTTTCCTACATAAAAAGCACAAAAAACCGAGCAAGAAAAACTGAAATTCAAGCCTTATTGCAGAATGTCATATTTTTTGTTAGCCTTACCAGCAACTATCAATTTTTCACTATTTATGATTTTCCAGATCGCATAAAGACACGGGGAAAGAGCATACGTAGCAAACAAAATCCCTTTTCCTATTTCTGATGTGCCGAGATCACACACAGCACAGAGCAAAGAGCATACACAGAGAAGAGGGTGTCTGCTCAACTTAGTGCTCCTAAATTGATGTCATAAATTTTCAACTAGGGCTACTAAACTATTGAAGTGAAGTGCACTATATGTGCCTAGGTATTTGCTCCCTACTTCGTTGTGATTAGTGTTTTTCTAGTGTTTTTTGTTTTGTGTTTTTATGCTAAGAGGAAAATAACTAAGTGTCTAACAAAGAGAAGTTACTGGTCACACTAAAATAGAGCAAAGGCTATTCTAAACTATGTATGGCACCTAAGAATAGAAAATTCAAAACTTGTCAAGAAAAATAACTCATAACATGAACTCAGTCCAATTCATTCATTAGAAGTATGTTGGAATAGCTTAAGAAAAGGATAAGCTTAATGCAATGAGGTTCTTCTAAGTAAACAACAACTTACAATATCACAACAAACTCATCCATGGTTAGAAATTTGTTGGAACACAATTGGAAAAGATTATCTATAGCATAGTAAAGAACCCTACTCTAAATTAACTTATGACACTGAAATTAATCTATTTTTCAACCCAAAGTGTCACTACTAAGCCTCATTCGAGAGTTAGAAATCTTTTGGAATAGTTTTGGAAGAAGGTTATTTGTAGAATTATAAGAAATTGCAGAACAGTGAAGGCCTCGAACCGATATCACTAATTCCTGTCCATATGATGATGTGTTGGAAGAGATTAATAACAAGAGTATTTTGTAAATAATGAAGGCCTTGAAGTCTAATGGAACAAAACTAGAATACAACTAACTAATAAAACTTAAAATACATTAAACAGAACTAAACTAGAATGCAATCAATCAAAGTTGAAATATAGTGAAGAGAAATTAAGTAGAGTGCAATTAATCTCTGGAGTATTACAACTGAACTAAAATGCAACTAATCTCTAAAATATTACAGCTATGTCTCATTCATTGTTAGTGATATTTTGGAATAATTCATAAGAATAAGACTGGCTATAACATTCAATGTAAGTTAGCATAAAGCATGGAATTCAAAATGCTGCTTGAATTAGTAATGAAACAGAGCTAAAGTTACTTATCTAAAAAATATGCACAGAGCTTCTCGGGCAGTAGGTGCCCTCTACCACCGGATTAGCATACAAATCTCCTCAATATTTCCTTAGATCATGCAATGAAGTTGAATGTCTTTCATTAAAGGGAAAATACTTCCGAAACAGAGTATTATGGACTTTTGAGATCTAACAACAAAACATCAATCTAGCTAACTGTCTCTCGGTCTCCCGAGTCATTCTTATAAAAGAAATACATAAATACCCTTGAGAGGAAATAGGGATAAGTGTCTTTCCCAATTAAAATCAAATTAGAACTCTTGTGGAAGCCTCGTACTCTTGCTGAAGACATCTATAGAGTTCTTGTCCTGGTATAATTCTACCTCTTAGTTTTGATTTCTTCCACGTGCATAACCACTTGGATATTTTTACTCAAACTTCGTAGAGGACAAATAATGATGTAGATGATGTATGGATTTCAACCATATGAATTTTTTCTCTAAGTGACACCTGTAACCTGTGTACACATGAAGATAGCTGCGGAATAGGCGACTGGCTACAAAATCGCTGCATTCTGTAGCTAAGTCTAGTAAAAAAAATTACTACAACAATAAAACCACAAAAATATAGCAATTTAGTCATTATAGGCATTCCTAAAGTGACTTTAATTAATCCTATTAATATTTTAAGCATGCAACTGATAAAGGACAAAGGAATTGAAGTGAAATTTGGTGAAAGAGAAGGACATCTTTGGGGCTCAACATACCCCCACTGCAAGGCTTTTGCATGTCCTCATGCAATCAATTCATGTATTATGAGACTTCTTCTAAGAAATATAGGCTCCTTCTTCTACTTTTCCTGATATTCCATGGCCTCCTAGGCTTCCTTATAACCAAATTGAATCTCAAATTTATAAGTGCCCTGCTCAACTTTTGTTTTTCTTCTTTAGCTTCTCACTAGCCTTGTACAATTTTTCCATTTGTAGAGAGAGAGTTGTATTCATATCACTTTTCAGCTTAACCTGTTCCCTTAAAATTTCATTTTCATTCTTTATATTCTTGTTGAGTACTTCTAATTCATATTTGTCTCTTCTTAGTACATCAATTGCAGATTCTGGTGGGCTAGGAGTTCTTCCTCTACTTCCTGAGGCTCTCTTTTCTAATGACTCAACATAATTATAGATTTGTTGTTGTGCTGGGTCTATCTCTAAAGTTCCTTCATCAATATCCTCTTTGTACTGGTACTCAGGTGATCTAGCAGTTGGTGTCTCTTCATGCTCAATGTTTATGATTCCCATTTGTCTAACCTCTGTTTTCTTCAATATACCTCTAAGCTTGTGGCTTCGTCTTGGTTGAGATGGTCCCTCACCTCTCTCCTTGGCATAATTTCTTATTATCTTCTCCTTTTTAATATATTTCTTAATTTCAACCAATTTCTCAGAAATAATCTCCTCACTGTCCTCTTGTATAGACTTACCAATTTTAATTTCAACAGATTTGGAAATTTTCCCTCTCCTGCTTCTTCTTACAAGTTTGCCTTCAGATGGAGATTCCTTGGGTTCTTCAAAGTGATTCCTCACTAGGAACTCATCCCAATTGTCTCCCACTTTCCTTAAATGATGTTCAATTAGGATTTTAACTAGGCCATGGTGATACAAAGTAGTTTCCAAGAATTGAACCCTCTTTTGAACATTAGAGGCCATTCTCTTTAGGCTATGAAGTAAGAAAAAGGGTAAATTGATTTATTCATCTAAAAAATGCATCATTAGCTGAATATGATAAATATATAAGGTACCAAACCTTCCCTCACAAGTTATAAAATTTTGCAAAATGAGCAACATATTCCGCCATTTAATCTTTAGTGCTGATCTAGGAATGCCCTTCTTAAAAATTGAAATATCCATACCTGGTGTTTTGAGCATTTGCCTCCATGCCTCATTATGAAATTCCTTATTTTTGAACCATCGTTCACCTTGCCTTGGTAATTCTACTGCCTTTGCAATGAAGGATTCTGTAATAGTGAATTTGATATCTCATATTTCAACTTCGGCTCCATTGAAGGACCGTGCAAATGTCTTAGTTACTTCCTTATGAAAACCATTGAACTTTTCCAAAAACTGTAACCACCCAACCTGTTGTAGAATTTCTCTAATTTGTGGGTAACCCTATAAGTATTTGGTTCTAACTGGTTCAGACCTGATGATGAGACCCATGGCTTCTGTTCTCAACCTTCAATTTACTGCTCTTCTATCCACGATGAAAATTGCTGTTAGAGAGTTTTTTTTACCCCAAAGGTGCCTTCTCTATTTATGCAGTAGGAATTAGCTATAGAAGGATGACATGAAGAGGTTATAGAATGAGTGAAATATGGTGAGGGTGATTCACATGAATTAATGAGTTTGAGAGCCATCATCAAAGAAAAGACCGCGAAAACATCTCGTAAGAAATTCAAAATCATCACTGAATACTTCGAGCTAGTGACATGACCAAATAGGTCACTTCAGTATTTAACCGTTAAGTTTTAAATGATGATTTGATATGGTGGAATGGAATGGATTTTGTCCAAAGTTTTTATGATAGGTTTAATAGGCATGATCAACAAGAATAATCAAAACAATTTTTTGAATCATACATGACTTAACTATACTATAACTTTCATATTCTGTCATCATAATAATTTCACAACTTTACCTTTGCCTTTCCTTTAATTTTTGTGGTTTTGATATGCTTTGTCCTCCTTTTAAAATCATTGATTCTTCAGTCTTCATAATCCCTTTTATTTTTCTTGTTGTCATAGGTGTGCAGGATCAATTTGCTGCTGAACAAGTGATTACTGGATAGTTTCCTTCAGGATATCTGGCTGCAGAATGTCTAGCTGGCTACAGAATGTCTGGCTGCAGAATATACCTGTAGACGCTTTTGAAACATGGAATGGAATGTTGTATGAAGTGAATTAGAATGGATCATGAAATATGGTGTAATGGATCATGAGTGAAGTGAAATGTAATGGAATGAAATGGATCATAAATTCAAAGTGGAGTAAAATATGAAAAGTGGCCTGCAACTTATGACTTGTAATATTCAATTGCAGAAAGAGATCAAATTTTAAAAATCTGAGATGGAAATGAGATGGAATATGAAATGGAGTAAATGAGATATGAATGAATGGAGTGAATGAGTTATGAATGGATGGAGTGAATGAAATATGAATGAAGTGAGACATGATGGAGTGAGACTTATGATTTTGTGATGGCTGCTTGTAGAAAAAAAAAAATTTAAAAATAAAAAAAAAAATTGAAAAGCTAAAGTGTCAGAAGGATTCTGATTTTCAGTTTATCTTTTCTGTATAAACATGCTAATCAATTATTAGTTTTCATGTTTATACTTTATTTTATTTTATTTTATTTATTTATTTATTTATTTATTTTGCATGCATTTGAATTCAGAAAATTCAACTAAGTTGATGAAGAAGAAAAATTCTTCTTCATTAACTTCACATCACTTTTTTCCTAGAATCTCTTGACAAATTCTTCTCTTGAAAGTGGCTTATGATACAGCTTCAATCTATGACCATTTATAAGAAAAGTGACCTTCTCTTCATCTATTGTCCTTATTTTCATTTCTCCATTGTCAAAAATTTTTATAACTTCATATCACCCAAGCCAATGTGTTTGGAATTTACCTTGAAAATCTTTGAACTTTGAATCAAACAAGAGGGCCCAGTCACCTTCTTTGAATTTCTTTTCCTTGATTTACTTATCATGCCATCTAGTCCTTTGTTGCTGGACTATACTTGTTTTTTGGACTGAATCTTGTCTGTTCTCATCCAATTCATTAATCTGCTCCAATCTGTGCTTTTGTGCTTCTGTTAGATCAAGTCCTAACTGAACTGCCATTTTAAAAGTTTGAATCTGAAACTCTATGGGAAACAAAACTTGTTTTCCATAAAAAAGTTCATAAGGAGTATGGACTGTTGTGCTGCTCCATGTAGTTCTATAGGCCCACAAGGCTTCAGGAAGCCTATCTACCCAATCTCTTCTATGTAAATGAGCAGTCTTTGTTAGGATCCCTTCAATGACCTTATTAGTAGATTCCACTTGACCATTTTCTTGTGGATGATAGGGAGTAGATTTTCTATGTCTGATTTTGTACCTCTCCATCATTTGTTCCACTAACCTTGATGTAAATTGAGCTCCTTGATTTGTAACAATTTCCCTTGGGACACCAAAACGAGTAAAAATATCCTCAAAAAGAAAATTAACTACAGATGCTTCAGTAGCAGAAAGTAATGGCTTGGCCTCTACCCATTTGGTAACATAATTAGTGCAAACTAATATATATTTCTTTTGTCTTGATGGAGGACTAATAGGTCCTAAAAAATCTAAAGCCCATTTTTCAAAAGGTTCAATATGTACCTGAGGCTGCAATGGCATCTCACCTGAAGGAGAAGGTTTCCCTACCCTTTGGCAACTGTCACACCTTTTGACATACTCTTTAGCATCTTTAAAAATGGATGGCCAATAGTATCCTAAATGAAGGACCTTATAAGTTGTCCTTTTATCAGCAAAGTGTCCGCCACAAGGTTCATCATGACATGCCTTGAGGATCTCAGGCATCTCATCTTCTCGAACACATTTCCTAATGATAAAATCTGGACCTGTTTTGTATAACTCATTAGCAACCCATGAATATTTTGCATTGTCATAAATGATTTTTATTTTGTCTCTTGCATTCATTATTGAAGGAAATTTCCCTAAAACTAAATAATAAGCAATGTCAGAAAACCAAGGAGTCTGAGAATAAATTGCAAAAAGATATTCATCAAGGAATTGATCTTCAACTGGGGTGTTGTC